>VZTI01004324.1:587252-605940 GCA_013397865.1 Struthidea cinerea
TATATATATATATTTATGTATGCATGGATGAATACATACATATATATATATATATATATATATATATATATATATATAAAAACTTCCTGTCATTGTCACATAGTTCAATTCTGTTTACTCAGTGTAGGTTCTTCTGCAACATTCATCTCCATTCCCTTCCAACAATAAACTGTAATCTTTCTTATATGCATATTTTAAATATGTGATATTCTTTATTTGGAGTCTTAATGGATGGAAAGTTAAATTCTTATGTTTCAAAATTCTTTTGAGATACTCCTACTTTGAACCATGAGACTGAATGAAGTACGATTGATGTTGTTTATAGTTTCTAATCCCAACAGTACCATAAATCAAAATTGGTAGTGAGTTTTGATAGTTGTATTATTAATCCATGTTGCCTAATTTAAGAAAATTCAGGAAAACTGTTTTATGCCATTTCTATTCATATCCCCATTTGGATTTAATGTGAAGGAGACGTTAGACTAAAATCACATCTATTCTGTTCTTTTAAAAGTAGTGTAATGATTGGGTAGTATATACAATTGTGTTGTCTCTAATGTTTGTTCAACTGAATGTTAATTATTATGTAGGCATCAGAAACTTTAGAGAACTACCATGTATCTGTATGGTCCCTAGCGCAGAACCAGGTGCGCTTCTGAGATGTTTTATCTTTGCTTCACTAGGTGCACCTGTCTTAATGGATTTAATTGAATCTATCAATTTTTTAATTTTTATTTCTCTTTCTGTTGTTAACTGGTTTGAAGGTCTTCAGTGTCAGATGTATTTTTTGAATTAGATAGTAATAATTTACCATAAGTATTTTTCAGAATCTTCCTCTGCACTATGTTTAACTTCTGAGAAAAAAATCTTTTGTAACATAATCCTAATTTATTAGATACTCTTGAGAAAAGTCTTGCAGAATGGAAAATGGTGAAAATTCTGATTTTGGAAGTTCATAGGTGAAAATGGTCCATGGAGACATACTTGAATGGAATGAATTTATACACAGTTTGGATCTTTAATCAGCAGAGAGGGTGCAAATTTGCTCCCTTTTCAAAGTGGTTTTTCACTATTTTTAAAGATGCCTGAGTGATGAGGGGAAGAGAGAGTTTGTGTGTGTGTGTGTGTGTGCGTGTGTGTGTGTGTGTGTGTGTGTGTGTGTAAACATTGTTGCAGTACTAAAAGGTTGAACTTCTAAGATGTTTCTTATTTGGTAACTGAATGACATCTTTTTAGGAAAAACTTTTATGAATATAAGGAGAAAAGGTGTGCTCACCTCAAATGAGATGTCTACTGATCTCTACTGTCTTTAATTTTAATTCAGTGAAATGGGGAATTTGTTTATTTGCTTAAATCTCTTCCATTAATTTTAAATTTATTGTTGGAGAGCTTGTGGTTTGTGGCCTAATACTTCAAAAGCTACATTTATGTCCACACACTTGAAATAGAATCTCCACCATGTTTTACTTGAGAAGCAGCTGAAAAAATGCACAGCAGCTTTCAAACACTGATCAAGACTAAAAACGTACTTTCTGTTTTGTTGTGGCTTTCATAAAATGTTGAGCATTAGTTGTAAAGTTTGTTTACCATAATTACACATCCATGGTGAGAGCCTTGATTTGCTTCTTTTGGGGAAAGGAGTGATTTTTATAGAATGTGATGCTTCCTATTCACCACTGGTCAATAACCATCTTCCCAAATACGGATTCTGATCTTATGGTTTCTCCTTAACTGCATCCTCTGGTAGGTCTCAGATCTTCCTGAGTGCCTACAATAGCTATAAATCAGGTGCAAGAGTTGCTGCCTTATATTGGGACAAATTGTCACTATTTATTCACATGTGTTAAGTTGCATCTATGATAGACAGCAACACTTTTCACCTTTTCACTTTGGCTCTTGAAGTTTCAGCCATGACTACATAGTATTTAGTAGAAAGATTATTGGCAGTCTTGGAACAGGTTTCCTGAAAATCTTGCCTTGGAGAAATACAGTTATTACTTTTTTGGTAATGTTTTTGCCATTGCTTATAAGTTTGTGCTATATCTAGAAACTGATACGCTCTGGGATTGTTCTAGTTAGAGCTGTTTAGTTTGGTAAGGCTGCAAGAGGAAGCTTCCTCTATTGTTCCTATGGGAGCATGTCTGTTAGAAATATATTCAGTAACTTCTAAATATGTCATTCATTTCTGCAAAGCTGCATAGTGTATTTATACAAAAGCCTGGCATTTGTGCATTTGCGTACATGTACTGTAACTTCAGATCACATTTTGTCAGGAAAAGAGTGTGGGTGTAGCAAGTACTCAGGCTAATTAAAGTGGGAGTGCATAGTGCCAGATGATGCTTTACAATAGCAAGCATCGTTTCAGAGAATTTACTCAGAATGCTAGCACATGCTAAAATCTGCATGGAAGCTTCTTTGCTGCTTTTGTAACAGAGGCATGGGAATGCATATTACAGCCATATGTGTTTTCTGTGTATACTCACACCGGTTTCCAAAAATTACTTTCAGTAAAGTGGTACAAGTTTTGATAGTAGATTAGTGGTCTCTTCTGTCCTTTATTTTAGCCATGAAATCTCAATAGTTCTGTACTTCATCAATACTTTCAAATGCTTTCTTTTTAACAGTAAGGGTTTGGTTGGATAGGACATGTTCTTCTGAGGCTAATAACCAGTAATGTGGAGGTGTTTATTTCAGAGAAGCAGCAGAGACTTTTTGGGGGGCATTCTTGCTAAAAATTATACAACTTGGCTGAGGCAATGCTAAGGTCCGGGGTCTTTTTTTAATGCTGAGGTCCTTTTATTATATTTGGTACTGGTGGGAAATGGGGATTGGAGCCTTGTGATAATTATAGTACTTTCTGTAATAAATCATTGTTTCTAATAAAGCTGTAAAAATACTTAGCTTCTACTGAAGTCTCTCAGAGTGGGAGGCAGTCAGTGTTTCAGAAGAGGAACTAACACCGGGTTTTGCAGAAGTGCCTTCTTTGAAAAGCAGCTTATCTTTCTGAAATCTGATTTTCATGCTTTTGCTTTATGTAAAAGAAATCTTTAGTGCAAAAATCACTACTGCAAAATCTGACAAACTTGAGCAAGTGTGTGTCGGATATGCATAAGGAGTGATTTTAGAATACAGACTTCCTCATATCTGAGTGCTTTTTGCAGCTATGTTTTTATAATTCTATTCTTTTGGGCTACTTCTCTCTTGGATTAAGTGGAGTGTATTGTCTTTATTTATCATGATAGAGAGGTGCGAAGTTTAAAAAGTTGGCTTCATCCTTGTCCTCTGTGTCGAAGGGCAGGAGTTCATCTCCTCTTTCTACTTTCTCCATCAAGAAAGTCTCTCTGTTGATTAGTTTCACAAGTAAGTTTTCTGTATCTATTAGTGAAAGGAGATTTGAAGATCTAGGCAGTTGACACCAAAAGTTACATTCTAATACATCTATTGCATTTAATAGCTTCAGTACTGCTAAATAAGTCCTTGGAACACGACATAACTCAGGTCTTCAGTTCCCATTGCTCCCCTCACAATGGCCTCTATACCCTCGTCAGATACAAGATGTTAATCAATACTAGATCATATCTTCTCTTTTGAAAGAATGTGAAGTATTACAGATAGATCTAGCTATTATTTATCAAGACTCAGATTATCTGAGTTGGAAAAAAGTGATTCAAAAGGGATGTTGCAGAAGTGGATTGACTTTTTCCACAATGATTTCCACAGGATTGACATCCTGTTCTCTAGTTACATTGTGATATTTTGATGATATAATTTCTTCAGGAAGGTAGTGAAACTTAATGCACACTTTCTTCTCTTCTAACTACTGCCAGTAGTCACATTTCCTGTGTTACTTGGTGCTGTTGAAGGCTTTCGAAACAAGTGCAGGTCTATATTCTGAAGCAATTTTGTTTACTTAATTGAAATTGTGCTTTGTTCACATTCTGAAGTTGACTACGCCAAGAAAGTTCAGGAAAACCTATTAAGTTTTAGAAATTGTCCCCAGAATTTCTGTTGTCTCAGGCATCTTTTTTCCTTTTGGGAGATGGGAATGTCGAGGGAGAAACTTCATTTCGGTAACCTCAGTTCTTTGCATTAACTTGTGCTTTGCCACTGTTCAGGTACAAGTGGGTCATTTTTGTGTGTAGTTAAGCAGTTCAAAGGTAGTCCATTGCTTTCAGACTAAATCTTTCCTAGAACCTTACATTAAGTTCTTCTTGTTTTTCAAGATTTAGACCTGCTACAGAATTAATTTTCAGATACAAAGTTTATGCATCAAGATCTTTCATGGTTTTCCAAAAACTCCAAGTACTGTGAAACAAAAATGTTTAACATATTAAAGCTAAAAGGAGCTCTGAGTCTTTTAGCAACGCGAAAAGGGAAGATAACCTTGAAAATTACATAAAACCCCAAAAAGTAACCCATCTTTTTCAGATACTCTTTTTCAAATTGATTAAGCTTTTTTATTTTATTCAGATTTGCTAGGTTTTAATCTGAGCTCTTCCATACATAGAACTGTGTGGTTAGATTTTAGGCTTCTTCAAAGATACTTTTGTATAATACATCTGTTTTAACGGATTGAGGAGTTCTGCTTTTGCTTGTAGAAGGCACTGTTTTCTGGCATTTGTGAGAAGAGTAATGAAACAATTAACCATTTCATTGGGAGGCTAATATTTTTTTTAAACTTGAAAGCATTAGGTGAATTTTTTTAATGAGACAAACCCACTTGTATATGTGTTTTTCCCTATATATTTTACCCCTGAGGATCCATTTTACCCACTTCTTTGGAATCTTACTGTGGATTCTTTGAATTAGGAAGAAGTGAAGCTGTAATAACTTTATTTCCAATAATTGGATCAGTTAGGGGGCATTTGGATGCCTGCTGTGGGCCCTTCTTTTTTTGGTTCGTTCCAAGCCCTTAGCAGCAGAGACACACATCCCAAGAGTGTGAATCTGCCGGAGCAAAACTCTCAAAACTACAGTTATAGGTAAGTACCCTTTTTCTCTTACTTTTTAAGCTCTTACCTGGCTCCTCTCCCTTTCTCCCCATTACCCATCTCCCCCATAAAATTCCCTAAAGAGGAAACTAACAGAAGAATGCTATTAAGAATGAATAGTTTGTTTATGTCTAATTTTATGTATCCAATTAATGAAATGACGGAATGTGTAATTATAACCAGTATATTAGCATTCATTTCCAAAAATGTGTTGTAGGGGGCTTATTTCCTTAAAAATGGAGCTTGAAGTAGTAATTTGTATAGTAATCTTGCAGATTACAGTCATTAATACCAGAAGATGAAGAGATACAGTGTGAAAGATAAATAACTGTGTGTGTAGTAGAATGTGAGACTTCAGTATCATATGTTTTGTGTATAGAAGCTTTCCTTAGGTCTGCATTTTGTAGTGTGATGTAATGGATGAAACTGGTGCTTCGTTTAGTTCTTCCAAGAAAAACCAGCTTTGCAGCCTTCATGTCATGTAGAAGACAGATTTTGTGTTTGTGTGTGCTCAGACATGTTTTAAGAAAAGTGAGGGGAAGAAATGCCTGTTCTGTTAGAGGAATTGCAATGAAATGTTGCAATGTTTCCACCCACCTGGGAAAAGTTACTTCCTTTTACAGTTTTTATAAAGATTAAAATACTTACCAAATGATTTTTTTTTTTAAAAGGTAGGGTCATATAATTTAATAGAATTTGTATTTGTGAGATATGTAACATGAAATAAAAATTCCCCTGTTTATCCTAGGTTGTGCTTTACGTAGGGTAGTGCAGAAAACTACTCTTGTAAGAAGGTGTAGAAAATAACTAAACTGTAGCAGTTTAGCAAGAAGCCTTCTTTGTTTCAGTCTACACCATGAACTAAGACTAGAAAATTCAATATAAATTGCATGGAATGTATACCCTTGTTTGTACCTGTTGGATGAAAGAATTTATGATACTATTTACCCAGTAACAACTTACATTCTGGGAGGCTCATTTCTCTATAATGGTTTTAAATCTTGATAAAGAAATGGCATGAGTAGTGAATAAACCCTATTAAGAGCTTAATCCCATCATTTCTGTAGTTCACAGTCACTAAGTTCACTCTGACATCAGCCTAAGAAGACACAGATTTTTTTTCATTGTCATGCAATATAAATGTTACTGATCTAGTTAATTGATGATATTTTTGAGTGCAAGGCGTTGTGTCAGAACAAAATCAGCAGCTTGAAGGGAGAAGGGGAAGTCACTTCTTATTTCTAAATTTTTCTGTCTATACAAATGAACGAAAATCTAATTGGATATGTTAGCTGTGGTACTTTGGTTTTCATTAAGTCTGATATTAGTGTGTTGCATTTTTCTTGTGGAGTTAGGTGCTGCACTGGGTATTTCAAAGTAAGTGCACTTCAGGTTTTGCTCAGGTATTTTGAGATTACAAAACTGGAATTTTGCACAAAGCAATCACATGGATAAAACCCAGTGTTTATGTTGAAAAATCTATCTCATAAATAAATTAAAGTTGTATCATTTGTAAGACAGCAATATTAAATTCAGAGATCTTAAGTTACAGTTTCCAATCTCTAAACAAATGTAGATACTTGTTTATACTTTTCTGCAGTTTAATTTTTGTTATTTCCTGGTGTAGTATTTCCTTTGTATTACTGTAGTTGACAGAGAATAACGAGTTACCAGACGTCCTTAAGAAGAAAATTTCGTAAGACAGTATGATGATTGTGTTATTGCTATATTTAAGCAAGCAAGCAAAACTTCAGAATTTCCATTTTGATAAAGTCTTCTACACCTTAGGAGATGTCAGGGATAGCTGTAGCCTTTTCATGTTTTGAACTGAGTGAGTTTAGACATCGCTTCTGATGGGGTTTCCTTTTTGGACAGTGACCAGAAGTTTGATTAAATCTTTTAACAAGTCGCTACAGATTAGCAGCTGTTTCTGTTCTGAGTCTTGCAAGTCCCTTTCTTTGAACTGCAGCAGCTGGAAGTCCTCTGGTCACTTCTTCAGAGATTTTTGGAATTACATACCATTCTATAAAACTTCCTATATGAGGTTCATGACTGTACTTTCTTGATTTCTTCTGTAAGGGAGGAGGCAGTGAGAATAAAATCTTTGCATTGTGTTGGCTAAATCTTTCCTTCAAGGGGAGGAGCTAGTACTGTGGAAATCTCTTCTGCTGATAGGAAGGGTTCTCTTTGGTTGTTCAATTCTTTTTTTCAGTTGGCATAGGACTTTGAGGGAAGGTCAGATGGGAGCAAACTCTCATGGTTGTCAATGGTGTGCATTCATGAAGGAGTAGAAAAGAATGTATTTTTGCCCTCACTCCATTGATAGGTCATCCATTGGTACCATTGAAGTAATTTTGAAGATTTCTTGTATGCAGATTAGATTCTTGTGTTCTACAGAGCACTGTTGGTTGGGGGGACAGGGCACTTAGACAGCTGTGAAGAGATCTGTGAAAAATAACTAAGAAAAGGAAACAGTTGACAGTAGACATATGTTTGTTATTTGGACATTTAGCTATGTGTCACCTGTTGAAAATTTCTGATCTTGATCGCTAGCTTAAATAAAATAAGCTTGTAATTTGCCTCTGTCTGACATGTCTCTGATGTTGTTAAAAATTGAAGGTTTGACAATACGTAATAACCTCTTAGGACTATTATATTTGAGTTAAATTTATTAATTAGTGATATAATTAAAGAAGTGATATTTCACATGAGTGGAAGTAATCTCTAATATGAGACATTAGAAGAGTTAAAACTTTAAAAATGTAAAACTCTTAAGTGTTACGCTTTATGAAAAAAAATTTGTACTTTCAATTACCATTGAAATGGTTCATCTAGAATTCAGCATTAGAGGATCAATCTTATTTGTGTCTCTGAAGAGGAGAACGTTCACATTTAACCATTTTGGATATGAAGTCTCCCACTGAATCCCTTGAAAGGTGTAAATGGGGAAACAAAAATTTATCGCTTATGTATGTTTATAAGTATACCAAACAGTATTAGTAGAGGGAAGTGTTACCATTCTACTAAAAGGAAGCTTAGCAACCATGTTCATGGTTATTATTTAGACTTGTTACCTTTTCACAGATACTTACAAAAGGCCCATTTCAATTTGCTAGGCCAAGCAGTTCTAGAACTGGGTATCATCTAATTATACTCAGTTGTTTTAAGAGTTTTTTCTGGGATTTAAGGCAATCATCAGGCTTGCAAGGAAGCAGTAGCCTAGGGGTTTTCAGCACTAATGGTGTTTTTACTGCTGCTTTGGAAAGATTCCAGGGCGAGTAAAAGAATAGAGATACTTTTATAATACAGCTCTCCTCATCCAGCTGCTGCTTCTAACACTTCCTCAGCTTCCAAGCATCTCTGTTTTCAGGATGAATGTTCTTCAAATCACGTTTGCCTTGTAGTTTCAGCAGAAATGTAACTCAAGGTGTCTGTGGTTATTCCAGTGCAATGTGGTTTGTTGCACAAAGGTTCCACAGTAATTAATTGATTTTCTAATCTTCAAGTATTCATAACTTTGATGTGCAGTTATTTCCAAAGGTGAAGGCCATAACCTTGTCTCCAGGAATACTGTTCATAAGAGGATGGGTGGGAGATTACCACTTGGAAAACCTGCTAACTTTTTTGCCATGTCACGCTTGTGGTTCCAGTAATGTTTTGTTTCTTGTGCCATAGTGAATAATTTTATTTGATAGAACAGCTCTACTATTTTTCAGTGTAATGTAGCTTATGATCTTGTTTTGAGTTCCAAGGTACTGCCTTTTAGTGAGCATGTGGCAAGGTAAAAAGAACATTCTTATGAATTTGCCAAAGTCGAAAGGATTCATACACAGAGTAACTGGGATCAGACTGTTCTCTGAACTACCATGAATTTGTTAAAGGAATTGGAAAAAATGTAGATATATTTTGAATATATCTACAACCTCAGAGAAAGGTGGAGGAGTGAATAATGGTTTTGGAAAGAATCTGGAAACAACGAACTTGTATACCAAATCATTAATATAGTCAGAAAGCTCTTCTGTAACTTACTACATATTCCTTTTGCTATGAAAACTGTTACAAAGGTGGAAGCAAAAACATCCTGATCACACTTTATTGGACTAAAGATCTTGTGAGCCAACATATTTGGAACTGCAACAAGCTTTAGATCTAGGTCTGTAAGATTTCGAAGAAAGACATTAGTCTGATATTTTGGTGAAGTCCTAGATCCCCATATTAATAGAAATACTATTTTCTATGGAATGAAGTGGATGAAGCTTGGATACTGATGCCTTGAAGGTTATGAAGTGTATTTCAATGGATATTGTAAAAGTTCATCTGTTCATTTTGGGACTCATGACTGTAAAAGAGAAGATCTGAACACATCTGTTTTCAGAGGTTCACTACTCTCTCCTCACCTCTCTGATTCTAAGGCTCATATAGCTGAAAGTGAGTTCAAGATCTTATAAAGCCCTCAAAATCCAATGGTATATTTCAGCTTTCAAATTTTTGCAGCTATCTTGTCAAATTAAAGAGTTTTTATCCTTATTCAATGGAGTTTTTTCATTATACTTGATGGAGGCAGGGGAACTATGTATTCATCCTACCTTTTTTGCCCTAGTTCAATTTTCTTGTACTCGGGACAGCTTTTTTGTCCTAGATACTGAATTCTCATAGAGGCAAAGCAGTAATGATCAAGTTTTGAGGCTCACCTTCAAGATGCACTGGAAATACAATGAAATCTGTGAGTCATCTTAACTCTGTCTTCAATCACCTTGCCATCTAAGAAAATAAAACTTTGAAGGTGTCCCTTTCTTCTCACACAAGATGTCAAGTTACTAAAATATCAATATGGTATTGTCAAGAGAAATGAAGAATGTGCATCAGAAGAGCTATGTATTTAGAGTGAATATGTGTTCCAAGTTGTGATGTGATTATCTACTTTTGTGTTGCCAACTTAAAATTTGACATTTTGGATGATGAAGAACTGCTGCATGTTGAGCCCCGTCACTTACAGAAGTCCAAGCAAGAAAATTGGCCGTACTTGAATTGTTTTGGTTGTTTATTCTTGGTGCCTTCAGCATGAGGGCTCTGAAAGGTGAGTTTTGGTTGATCCAGCTACAGCTGTTTAAGGCACCATAGCTTGTGGCCATCTCCTCCTATAATAGGCATAAGAGAGGAAAACGTTTTCTTGCTTTTAACTGAATCATTCAGCGTGGTAGGTTAATACAAATCACCTTCACTGGTGCCTTATGGTGATGCATTAGACAGTGAAATGTAGTTGTGGAAATATGAATGTGTGTTCCCTTCTGCAACAGGTGATAACCTCAGTTAAAGGGATGGGGCAGATACTGAGTAACAGTAATGTCTTAAAGACTACTGTTAGATCCACCATCAGAGCTTTTACAGGATTTTTTCAGTGTGCCTGGCATTTCTGGACTAAAATGACAAGGCTGACCAACTTCCTTGTAAAAATGCAAGTTTCTGAACTTATGTTTCAAAATTTAAAGAGTTTTAATTGAGAAGTAAGGTAATGATGTGTGTGGATGTATTGTGTATTTATTTTAATGCATAATGTAGAAAAAATCATCTGTATAAGTCCTCATATGAATCCAGCAGTTGCTGTAGCACAGAAAAAGCAAAAATCTCCATGCTAAAAAGCTGCATCTTTGATTTGGAAAATTTATTTTGCTTCCCGTGGCTATCATAAAGTTGACAGTCATTCCTACAGACTTTTATTGAGCTTTGCAAAGTTCTTTATTTGCAGTTGATCAGTTTCTGCATGGAGTTTATTGTATCTGTCCTTACTGTCTTCCAGCCACTGAATCTTGAACAGAATTTTTGAGTTTTAGAAAGTTAGAGATATCCAAATAGATTTGAGGATGAAAATGATGGGGGGAAAAAAGCCTGTTCACATCACTGGAATTGACCATGTTACTGCTTGTTATTGTGGCCTAATTTTCATTTTGGGGCTGATCCTTCAAAGTATTTCTAAATAAGAATGTTCTAAAAATTTACAAGAAATTAGAAGTCATATATTGTATTTCTGGTTTACAGTTCCAGAGAAGTGTGTGGGGTTTTTTTCATTGGCATTTATTTCCCTCTTTCTTGATTGCGTCCTCCTTACCATTCATTCACCTGCTCTGAATAGGAGAGCTGGTACATTGCATCTAGTGATAAGGCACCACAAACCTAGGCACAAAGTACAGCATTTTTCTTAAGTTGCATTTGTGATCTAGGCATTTCGACAACAGATCTGTGTTTAGTCATTCCTTAGACTTAAAATCATATTCCCTGATTACAGAGAAAGTAGGGTTTTTTTGACAAATTACATGGTGATAGTTGAGAAATGAGAATATATGCCTTAGTGCAGGTAGGGCGTCTAGTTTTCATGACAGGAGCTATTTTTAGTTTAGAGTTCCGTGTTGGTAATATAAATGGGTTGAAGTTTTTATGAGTAGAATATACTCTTTTGGATACTTCACGTGCTTCTCATTTCTATGAATTCTACCAAATTTCAGGGTGTGTGGTTGGCTCACTTCATTATTCTGTGTTCTGCACCTAATGATTTTTTAGTGTAAGCTGAAAGGCTTATTGCAGAGTTGGGTTCTTGACAGAAAATTATCGCTATACTTTTTGTTTCATCTGTAAAAAGCATTATGATTGCAAAGGGAAAATACTCAAGTTTTTAAGTATGTAGTGGTCCCCAACCTAATATGCATGTGTTAAGGTAGAGACTCCAACGCTTGGTGTACTGCTTTGCTTCAAAGAGAAGCATGGAGTGGTGGAGTAGTTACTTTATCAGTTTCGTACATTGTTTGTGTGTTCCCTGACTAAAACGTGTGAAGTCCAACTGATGCACTGAACCAAGTAGGGAAAACCTCTGTCGTAATCGTTGCAGATCCTTGCTTAGTACATGAATAATAAAGCAGGTTGAATCTGCAGAAGATATCTTTTATAGTAGTATTCCTCAAAAAGTAGTTGGGGAGATGCACCTTAACTTTGACTTTTCCAACTTCTGCTTCAAGTGTAATTGAGTAGTTTGGGGTTTTTTTAAATGGCATGGGGTTTTTTGGTCTTTATGTATTGCAGCTGCTTTATTAGATGGTTCTCTTGGAATTACACGGGGCCTTTGATTTCATGTTTTGAGGGAGGGTTTTTTTAATGACTAACTGGCATCTGTGGTAGACTGACAATGAATGTAGTCTGAATACATGAAAAAGTATTAGCTAGAGAAGTCCTATTCTTGCTCTTAGATTCAGTGGATTTTGCTATGTGTGCACTTACATGCTGAGGAGGATTAATTGTGGGAGTGGAGGGGAATGGACATTCTTCCTTGGACATTTATCAGTTTTTATATATAATTTGCGATTTTTTCTCTTTTAACTTGCAGATAAGCCTCTGAAGAAGCGAAAACAAGAAAACAAACCACCCGAGGTTGGAGGTGCTACTGGAGGAAATAGAGCAGCTTCTCAGGAGACAGGTTCTGCAGGAAATGGGGCAAGGCCAGCATTGATGGTTAGTATTGATCTGCAGCAAGCAGGAAGAGCAGACTCTCAGGCAACAGTAACTCAGGATTTGGACACCATCAAAAAACCTGAAGAAATTAAGCAGTATAATGATGGGTTTGTGTGTGTTCCCCAAGAAGACACTGTTGGAGTTCTGAAATTTAAACCTGAAAACCATCCAGAAATTTTTAGAAAAAAGTCAGACTTTGAAAGTCAAAAGACAGATATCCAGCAAAATGAAAACAGACAAATGGAATTCCAGCAAAATGAGAGCAGACGGTTGGAAAGTAAATACAATGAGAGCAAGCAGTTAGAAGTGAAACAGGAAAGCAAACAAATGGAAATGAAACAAAATGAGAACAGACAGACAGAATTGAAACAAAACGAGAGCAGGCAAATGGAGATGAAACAAAATGAGGGAAAACAAAATAACGGCAAACAGGAAATGCGGCAGAGGCCAGAAACGCCAAAACAGAAGAGTGAAGGCAGACCTGAAACACCAAAACAGAAGAGTGAAGGGAGGCCTGAAACACCAAAACACAAACACGATAATAGGAGGGACTCCAGTAAACCTTTGTCAGACAAGAAAATAGAAATATCTAGGCACAAACTAGATGTGAAGTCTGATCCTTCAAGGATGAAACCTGAAAGTAGACCGGATCCAACAAAACAGAGGCCTGATGGGCGCTCGGTTTCTGATACACCAAGGCGTGACCATGACAGCCTTAAACAAAGATCTGAGGACAGGGGGGATTCAGAGAGATACAGAGGAGATCCATCCAAGATTAGAAGGCCTGAATATTTGAGATCCTCAAACAAAAGTGAACATGATTCTAAGCATGGTATTAAATCTGATGGTTCAAAACCTGAGAAATTTGAAAGGAAATACAGGCATGAGTCTGGTGATACAAGGTTTTCTTCTGGGGATCAGAAATCAAGACCTGACAGCCCTCGTATTAAACAGGAAGGTAAAGGGGATTCTAGCAAATCAAGACCTGATAAACCTGGTTTTAAGTCACCAAACAGCAAGGATGAACGAAGGACAGATGGTAATAAGAGTAAAGTAGATAGTAATAAAGCACATGGTGACAATAAAGCAGAGTTTCCCAGTTATTTGTTGGGGGGAAGATCTGGCGCACTGAAACATTTTGTCATTCCAAAAATCAAGCGTGATAAAGATGGCAATGTTTCTCAGGATTCAAGGAAAACTGAATTTAGAGGTGAACAGAAGGACAAAGTAGAGAAGATTGGGCTAGTTGAAGATCTAAATAAAGGAGCTAAGCCTGTAGTTGTCCTTCAAAAGCTTTCTTTGGATGATGTGCAGAAATTTATTAAGGACAGAGAAGATAAATCAAGGGGCTCTTGTTTTAAACCTAACAAGAACAAGTCATCCAAACCTAATAAAGGTAAGATTGTTTTACTATTAATTGCATTATATCTTTTACACTCAAGTTCTTGTAGATTTTCTACTTCTGCTGTTAGAAATGAAATGGAAACATTTGCTAGTTTATATGCTTGCTTATATGGGGATTTTGAGAAATAAAGTGAAACTAGTCTAAGGACTTGTCATTATTGGATATCTTGCTACAATTGTACCTGAAATTATTTATTTACTTCAGTACAAGTTCTTAATCTGGCAACACTTAAATGGTCTTAAGATGTACTTCAGCTGCATTAGTTTAATTTGATAATTTATCCAGTGAAATGTAACTTTTGTATGTATAATTTTACCTGGTTTAGTTGTGTCTGTATGAAGTGCTGCCACTACTGTAAATAATGTAGCCAGAGTGATGGTAAATATTAAGTATGCAGCCCTAAGATTCTTGTATCATTTTAATTTGAATTGAAATGGGTTTCTCCGAGGGATGTTTTGACATGGCAGTAAGAACATAGTTGCAAAGTTCCATCTGCCTCTTTAACACTGTAAATACAAGTCAGTTGAGGAGGTTCCATGCTTGAGACTTTGTGACAATAAGCTTAGAAAAACGTTTGGTCTGTAGAAGAATTCATATATCATTGTCTCTAGTGTCCATTATAAGCAGAAAGAAGAAAGCTGAACAATTGGCTGGCATTTTGAAATTAGTAATATGGGCAGGAAATAAATCATAATAACTTGTCGGTTTGATATTTAACTGATTATTTCTTCTGCAGATTAACACTTCTTTCAAATAAGATCACTTTTCTTCTTGGTGCTTTAATTTTGGCTTCTTTGGTTTCAGATTGAAGTAGATAATTTCACATTGTGAAATCAGTATTACTAACTAGTCAAGTTTCCGGGTTTTTCTAATGTTTAACATTTAAAGAATTTAAATTTCTTGTATAGTCATGTTTATAGAGTTGTTGTGTCTTAAGATAGATCAAAAGCCATGGGAGAGGTTTATAGCTGTATGCAGGATGATTTATAAATCCATTTCCAGGTGTATAATGAATTCAAGATTAAAACATTTTCTTATATAGCTGATCTGGTAAGAAATGATGTAGAAATCATCTTTGTTAATGTGCTAACTATTTTATGTGCACCTGTAAAGAGGTGTTGTCTGTATCATGAATTTCTTGTGCTATGCCTGTTTTCTATCTACTAACCTGTTTATACTAACTCTAAAAAGCCTTAATAATAATTCATGATGTAGATTACTTCTTTGTAAAATATTAGCCTCCTTATTAGAGATTTCTCTTTGTCCTGGAAATAAGAACATTGTCCCTGTCCCTTTTTGAGGTTCAAAACAGGCAAAATTTCCATTTCTAATAACAGGTATCTAAAGTTAACCATAAAACTATGACATCTTTGTTCTCAGTTTAATCTGAAGGTTTCAGATGAAACCCTTATGTTCTTGATAGGAAATGCTAAAAACTTTCTGATGGAACTCAGGTCTAGTGTCAGTAGGATAGATTTTGAATTCACACAATTCTATGTGCAGAAAATCAGTTACTTTAAAGTCTTCAGAACAATAGGCAGTGCATGTATGCTTTCCAAAATGTTTCTGAATTACTTTTTTCTTGCAGTCTCTATTCCATGTGGTTATGTATGTAGAATGCTTTAGTAATGTGTAAAAGTTTTTATGAGTTTTGGTGTGATTCTAGCAGCTGTCACAGATGAGCAAAGCATTGATTTTTAAAGTCAGGTTTATAATTTCTCTACAGTGTTTATCTGCTTTTTTTTTTCTTTCTGAAGTAATCTTTTTCTTGAATACTTTTAAATAACTTGGGACTCATTTGCAGGGGAAAAATTGTTTGAATCTGATATGAGTCTTTTTTCAATTGTGTTGAGAATAAGGTTCTTGCAATGATACTAGAAATAGATTTAATGAAAAGAATAATGTAACTGTTTTTACCTTACAAATCAACTTTTGAGTGTTCAGCAGGCAGATTTTCGAGAAAGTGTCTTTGAATGGCAGATTTTTGATGTGAATATTTAGTTCTGTATTTTTTTTCCTGGTAAGTTACTTCCTAGAACACATTGTGCTACTTAACCAGGTGAATTCCACTGTACCTTTGAAAAGGTACATAATTGATGAAGTTGTCTCTCTTCATCAGGCAAAGTCTATTTGTCAACAGCTAACTCATGTAGATGTATTCATGCCACTGCCACAATGTCCTCCGTCCAGGTGAAATAGTGTTCACAGTTCTACTTGGTGCCATTTTTAGTTATAAACATTTTAATACACTAGGAAATGTAATTTTCATAAACCTTCTTTTAGTTCATCGTATACTACTTAGTAGATTGTAGCAATTATTTTCTAGTGTTGCCTTTTAGCATCATTATTCAACTTCTCACATGCCTCTTAAGCCATGTAGCTTAGTATATTTTACTTTATCTTATTTCATTGCCCTTGTATCTCTTGTCCTTTCTTTTTTGCTTTCTCATCCATCCCTCCCTCAAGAAAATGTCTTCTCCTGGCTTTGTCACATACAACTTCATTGCTATAATTTATCTGAAATGCAGTTTAAAGTAGGGTTGCTCAGCTAGTTCAAAACACTAGATAGTCATTCTGTCTTAAGGCACTAATTCCCATTCATTACAAAACTCAATAAAATTTACTCATGTTAAGCTACAATTAATTCTTTGCAAACTGAAAGTTTGTACAACTTTTTGCATTGTTTCAGTAAATTTTAAAATCGTGCCTTTATTTGGATTGTACTTCAAAAAGACAAAGTAACATTCGCACCAAATTTTATAGACACATTTGACATTTTATCGAGTTATGAATGGGAGAGGTAGCCACAGTATGTGATTGCTAATATTGAATCAATCCAAGAGTCCCTTTTGGCATTTACAAGGAAGAAGGAACTTTTCTCTCTCTCTCTCTCTCTCCTGATCTTTGAGCATTTTTCTGAAAGATTCACTGTATCTCAGAGGAAGTTATGGATTTTTTTTGCATAGTATTTTTGTTACAGGGTCTTGTGGTGAAGTCTTGTGGCCAATTTTGTCCAGGTCAGAATGAACTGTGACTTTGTCTGATTTTAACATCTGTGAATGTCTTTTATCTTGGTTTTAATGCAAATGTATGTTGTTGTGGGATCCATGAAACTTTTCCCTTTAAGCTTGTGCCTGCAATGATGAGGTCATGTTTGCTGTCCTTTCTTTTCAGAGCTTCAGCGAATACCTTTTCTGCTGCTTTTTAGAGCTATGCTGATCACCTGTGTTGGGATGGGAGCTGTTAACAGCTTCACGGTTACTGCATTCTGAACAAGACAAATTTTCCATTGTTAAAGTATGAGTAATGAGAGAAGCTGTAACTGTCTGTGTAAAGAGATGTCTGAGTAGGTTTAAAATATGTTTGAAGGATTGTCTTTGCAAAATAAGCATCTTTTGGATCTTCTTGCATCACCTAAAAGGAGTTTGTTGTTTTAAGGAAAAAAAGGAAATTCTGATCTGAATGCTATTCCTCCATTATGCAGCTTGTTATGCGATTTCATTATCTGTACAACACAGGACTGAAGACATAAGATTTTGTTGCTCTCTACAAGTCTTCCTAAATATACTCTGTTCCCTGCTGGTCTGGTGTAATATTTGAGTAAAGATTTGACATTTCTTTGAAGGTGCGCTCCATACGTACTCTTTACAGGATCAGCTAAAAATCTTACTGCCTAATCATCTTCATGTCATTAAAATAATGCTTCTGTGTTCTTCTGTTTTCTGTGCTTCTATGGTTTGTTTGGGGTTTTTGATTTGTTTGTTTTTAATTCCAGGTGGCTTTTTCAGAGCCTATAGTAACTCTGATTTGGCATTTGTGTAACATGACAGTCTGTCTTTGGGTTCTAGCACTGTTGGAAATAGTTTCACTTGTGAAACAGCAATCAATTATCTTCTAGTAGTGACAAGAAAGGGAGTATTTCAGGATGAAAAGCTCTATCCAGATTGTGTGGGCTTAGTTGAGTGAACTTGTGATGCCTCTCACTGATTTCTAGTTAGCACAGCCGAACTACTTAGAGGTGCTTTATGGTACAGCTGAAAACTGTGGGCAGAAAGGGAGTACCAATTTTAAACATGGTTTAAATCCTTCATGCATAGGACTTCTATAAGGACAAAAATGGGTTATGGATATTAGCACATCAAATTTGAGAGTTCACACGAATTTATTTCTAAAATAACGATTTCTTAATGCTGAAAGAGACACAGAAATCAGAGGGGCCACAAGGAAATAACGGAAGTAAAAACATACTACCCTTGGAAAGGGAAAGCAAACTCAGCTTGCTACCCATAAATTGTGCTTTTGTAAACGTTAGCATTTTGAAAATCCTCAGTTCCATATATCTTGAATTTGAAATCACTGTGTTGAAGTTCCTGATAGCAACTGCATTTGCATGTGTCAAGGCCAAAGTAATAACCTGCTGACCATCTTGCATGTGCATGCAGCACCAGGTGGGTCTATAGAAAATTATGCTGCATTTCATAGGAAAAAAGACTGTATTTCAGCATTTACAGCAGAAAATTTATAATGATTCTTCTTGACTCAAATGTTTAAACCTTCTTCAAACTAAAATTTAATTGCAATTATAGAAAAACAGCTATGACTTTCATAAGAATTCTGCAGTCTTCCTGGTTTTTTTCTTTTCTGAGATATTAATGACTACCTCCTCTCAGCTTGACAAGAAGAGGGACTGGCTCACCCTTGTGCCATTAGAAGTATTTCAAGATATGTTGGGTTTGCAGAGGATCCATTTTAATATGCACTTTGTTAATTGACCCCTTGTCCTAGTTTGGACAAA
>VZTI01004325.1:5679-54966 GCA_013397865.1 Struthidea cinerea
AGGGACAAGCACTTGGTACCCCACAGAAAGCCAGAGCCTCAGCAGAAAGCTCCCTCTGCCTCCGCCCCCATCCCCGCCTCCGCCCCTGCCGGAGCCCGCCCCGCTGGAGCCAAGGCAGGAGATTTTAGGGTCCGACGGTGAGGAGCAAGAGGATCCCGCAGTTCACTGTAAAGCAGGCTATCATCCAGTGAAATTGGTACAGGTTCCACAAAAGATTTACTATGTGGTGCTACTAGTCCTACGGAATTTCTGAAGTAGGCCTAATCTGTGATCACACCAGTTACTTTAAGGAGAAATCACTGAAAACAAGGGTCTTGTAGGAACTAAAAGGAAAGTTCTGTTTTTTCTTATTTCTAGTGACAGCATTGTTGCTGAAACGGGAAGAATTCTGGTAGGTGCAAAAAGCTCTAAAGTGACATTATAATTTTACCAAGAACGATATAATCTAGTTAGAGTCATTCAGAACAATAGGATACCTCAAGTATCACATGTGACACTGTCCAAAAAATGATTGATCTGGGAAGAGGAAATGATTTTTCACTCCAGAGACCTGAAAATGCAGGAGGGGTTTACTGTGAGTAAAAGATACACTGTGTGCCTTAGAAGTTTGGAAGAAAGACTGGGAAGAGGATTTAGATCTTTGTGTAGGAAAAGCAAAGGACAACTGCAGGAAGACAGTTGTAGCATTCTGAAATCTTACTCCTCACAGCAGGATTAGCTCCATGCAGTTCACTGAAGAAGAGCCATGCATTGACTGCATGGCAAAAGCAGCCTGTGGTTATTCACTGTCTTGTGGTTTTTGATTTGCTCTTTTTTAAAAATTATTATTCTATTTTTTTATTATTATTTTTATTTTAGTACTTCCCCCCTCCCCCACCCCCCACTGGCTCACATTATTTTACTTACCATGTGTATCCTAAGGGATTTTTAAGGAGGATTGAGAGCTGTGCTTGTGTCAGATGGAGACTGAATGCTAATTACCAGCCTGAGAGAGTATAATAATAATACAAGAGCATCAGTGACAGAAAAAAAAATGAGCAGAATATACAATTATTTTATAAAAGAGTTTCTTTCCTTGAGGGAAAAATCTGCACATTTACCATCTGTGACAAAGGAGATGTTGGACTGTGTAAGTGAATTACCCATAGCTCTGCGTACATGTGTGCACAGAACAGGATGAACTTGAAATGACATTAAGCAATTTTGTTATTGCAAGAAAAGACCAGAAAAGGTACTGAACTGCAAAGCTGCATTTTCCTCTTTCAAAAACCTAATTCAGGTTGATAAATGAAACATGATGTAAAGCAGAAATACTATATAGACTTCTATGGAAATGTTTATTATACTGCACAAAACTTTCATTTTTCTTCATGCCATGTTCTAGATGAAAATGTACAGTATGTTGGAAGAAAACTGTAGAGGACCTAAGCTGTGTCAGTATTAATGATATGTTTAGATGGAGTTTATTTGTGTACAACAAGGGACATTTTAGCTATAATAAGGGATGGCTCCCAGCAACAAAACACTTTTACTCTAAAATAAGTGTATTATTTAAAGTTCTTCTCTCAACTAGCTTCATAATATGTATTGCTGTCTGGTTTTCAGTCTGGTCTTCAGTTTTCATTTAAGTAGCAACAGAAAATTAGGCCATGTGACATTCCACAAATTAAATTCTGGATTTTCTCAGTCAATTTTTTAATGGACAAGGAAAGGTTTCTTACCCTTGTACCTCTCGGGTATTTTATCAGAAATTGTCTTTCAGAAATTTTTTAGCTCAAGTCCTGTATAGTTGCATGTTATCAAATGACAGCCTGAATCTGGACCTTTCATATATGACTATTTCACCTTGCAAAAGAAGATAATATTGTATGTTTGATGTCTAAACTGAGTGCCAGGAGCTGGAGCACAGACATACCTGGAACACGCTATGGAAAGCAGCAAAGGGGTCTTTGTGCATGAGGAAAGAGTGATTTCCCTCAGCAGCCTCCCAGCGGGGAAGCACCTTTCCTCTACTCGATGTTCTCAGACCACAGCTAACAGCAGAATCATGACTGTAGTATTAAATATTGATTTGTAATCAAATTTGATGAAACAGCCAAAATGAGTGTAATTTTAGAAGAAACCTGGAAGGAAACCTGTAGAAAAGACTTGAAGAAGATGCTGCAGCCAGATGATCTAACTGTCAGTCCTGTGGCCAAAGCATTTTAAAACAGTGGAAGAGTTGTAGACAATCACATACAAGAAGCGAGATGGAATTTTTGTGGGTCAAGGAGCCTGTGTACACTACAGACTCAAACATGCAAATAACATCTACATATTACATATAACTAGAAATATATAAAATAGTATCTATGCATTTACTTGAGTTGTTTTATTTTCTGTTCTTCCTTGAGAAGTTCACTATCAGAACATTCCTCTACTCCTTGGAAGAATTGAGGCAGCTCACATACTTTAACCTCTAACAAGAACCTTGATCATTAGAGGGGCAGGAAAATGCTGTTATCACCAATTCACCAAAAAATGATGCCCATGCAAAAATATTTTGATTGCAACTGTAAGGAACACCTTATTGCATAGAACAGGAGTTCAGTTGGATGTGCTTAACATTACACAGCTTTCATTTGGCCAATGGTTAGCTTTCTTATCATACAGGTGTTCACAAGTACATTTTCTATATATGTTACTAAGCCAGTGACAATTTTAACTGAGTTAAATAATGACAACTATGGAAGGCAGGTCCTTGGTCTACAGCAGACATGTACACAAAGCTGCCATGTTACTAAATTACTGTATTCTTTTTTGCCATGTTGAAGGAACATTATATGATACTACAAGAGGTCAATTGGCACAAGCCAAGGAAGTTTAGTGTGGGTCAGCAGTCATCATTAATATTTTGAATACCGAATAAAATATTTAATAGTGCATGTCAAATATTTTAGCAACGTAATCTATTTTTAGTGTATATTTCCTTGCAGTTATCTTTCAGAGAAAATAGAAGGTATGTTATTTGTCTTCCTACATTTCATTCTGCAGTCAGAGTTTGCCAGTAACAGTACTTGCACAATCTCAATGCTAAAAAATGTAAATAATATATGTTTCCTACATCTGTGGCAGATATGTGACAAGCTGGCAGACCATGAATGAAATACTTCAAATATTTTTGCCCAGAAAAGACAGGCATAACATAGAGTGTGTACCCAGTTGTAGAGACAACTGGTGAAATCTTGACTCTAAGTTGATGGAAAAACTCTCACTGGATGCACTGATGCATTCTTTTACACAATTATTGTAGAAATGCATATAACCAAATTCCTTCTTTATCATAGAAAAAATGAATGTGTGCAGTGTAGAATCAAGCCTGAGGAGTCAAATCTGTCTTACACTGTAACTTTCCCTCCTTCTCCCCTTTTTAAAGCAATCATCCTTTCTAAATCGTAACTTCTGTGCATCACTATCTTTCTCTTTCTAGGAGAAACTAGGAACTATTTTTAACATTGCTGTTTTTTAACAGATAGATAACTCTTCCATTAAATACTCTCATGTCATTAGAAAGCTCTTTTTCTTTAGCTTTATTAGGCAGGTTTTTGTGTTCTACAAAAATGTGTATTTCATACAGGTTTTGACATTATCTATTTATGAGTATAGCAATTTGCAGGGACTTTTCATGGTTGTGTGGACCAATTTAAAGCAAAGGGCTAAGAACTCCATGCCCATGCAATATTATTTACAGCTAACTGTAATTAAGTACTAATGCCATGAGCCAGTCTGTATATTATTAACAAATTCAAGCCATTGAGATAATAGCAAAGTCTGAATTGTGTCAGACTTGATTCATATGGTTGCTCTCTGGTAGCTAAAAAGTTAAAAGGACGATACAAGTTGGACTAAGTGGACAATTAATCTGATCAGTACTCAAGAGCCAAAACCTGTATCAATTTGAAATACATGTGATTTTTCAAAGTTGCTGTCACTGTGTCCTTGAAAAACAGTAATTCCTTTATGATTCCCAGCATAGCAACATGCTACATCAGTGTAGGCTGTTCTTCTACTGTTAGATAATTATTCCATTGAAATGGGCATTTATTTTAGAAATCAGATTATAAATTCTGTCAGATTTCTTCAATGCAGAAAGTAGTTCTCAAAATATTGCCCTGACCCCCAAAATAGCTGAGCTTGAGCAAGGGCCGCCAGTTCCCTGTGTGAGCTTCCTCACAGAAATGCCTCTTTTTCCAGTTTAGTCCTAATGTATAATGTGGAGACTCTAATCTATCAAAATAGATACCTTATCTCAAAGCTGCAAAGTTGACAATTGGCCATACTTTTTACAAGCAAACGTTTGGGCTTCAGCTTTCAAATTAGTCTATTATTTTTCTATTACAGATGACCTTGTGTATTTCTTGCCAAATGGCCCTTAGTAAAAATCTGTTTCACAAAGATGGGAAAAAAACCCCCCAACATTTAAGATCTGTTTGAAGATGTGATCATCGGCAAGCACATGACTGATTAGGGACATCATTGTGAGGATCCATCGTGTTTGGGATTGCTGGAAAGGATGGGTGCACTGAGGGTTGCGCACTAACTGGGAATGATGGTCAGTGTAGCTGTCATCTGCTCAGGGCTGAACTGCAGCACATGGGCTGTGTGCTTCCTGCAAAACTTACACTGAAAAGAAAAAAAAGTTGCCTTCTTCACCTTCTTTTCCACAAATTTGACAGAGCTCTGATGCAAAATGGGGGAGCAGACTTGAACTTTTGTGTAAGATGTTTTTTCTCTTGATTGTCAGCATTTTATGAACCTGATTGCTTTGTAGTTCAAGGAGAAAAAAAAACCTCACAAATAGAAATAACACTGTTAAGGATAGAATTATTAATAAAAACAAAACCCATTTTCTCATATCCCAAATTTGATTTCTAGTATAGTAAATTTAAGAGGTATTTAATAATTAAAAGACAAAATATTCTTTCATTCTCTGCAAATTTAACTGGGTTTTTTTCCTCATATTTGGAGCATATTTTGCTATATTACATTTCATATGCACACAAATAAAAATTGAAGAAAATTATTTGGTTTACAAAATCATACAGTATAAGTTAAAAATGTCATAATAGAACTTGCTCATGCAAGTTCAGTTCATCTGTTCTGTACTTTCATGTTTATACAACCTTTAATTGCATAACAAATATGGCTATATTGTATTACTAGTAAATCAAAATTATGTAATTTCATCATCCTAGTTTCCACATGACACTGTCCTTTTCCCTGCAGTCTCATGCTGTGCTTGACAACAGAGAGCAAAATTGTGCAGCATTGTAGACCTTTCATTACAGCAATTTAATCATTGGTGTCTGAAATAAGATATCTAAATTGAAAGTTGAAATAATATTTTGTGAAAGACCTATGTACCCACCCTGAAGTTTGGAACTGGTCTCACTCCACAGCAGTATAAGTGTGCTTATACTTATGCCAAAGTTTGGACTTTATTATAGAGCTTTACTATAGTTAAATGTTAGGATTACTCTTCAACTTTTCATATTTGAAGCAGTGGCACTTAGCATCGCCCCGAATTTCATGTCCCTGTTGTATTATGTCTGACAAAGAGCATAATGACACAAGGCCTTGCGCGGCAGAGCTGACATTGTACGGCGCTGGAATTGCCGAGGTTGAGCGTGTGGTAGTGTTTGTGTGTGTGTGTGTTTGGCTCACTCTCAGATAATCTCTCTGCTCTCTGTGGATAACAGAGCCTGTGACACAGCTTATAAGAGCAGCGGTTTGCTGTGCTCCGTATTGCCTGCCATGTTCACAGATTCCTCAGGGGACTGTTACAGTCTAATATTGTTAAAAGCTTCAAAACCTCTCAAGCACAGCTCCCACTGGAGCCACAGGGAGTTCTTCATGCCCAGCATTTGAAGGATCATGCCCATGAATGTAGAGCATTTTAGGATTCCCTGGGAAGGAACCACCACCCTCACAAGTGAAATGCCTTTCCCATTACTGCCGTATTCCAAACCCCTGCGTATGTTTAAAGTTTACAAAATATTGCTGGGGAAATATAAATGGAAAACTGCTTCTAGTTCCTTTTGTTTGGATTAGCTACACAATTAATAAGCAAAATCTCTTCTGCTCCTAGGCAGATCCTGTCAGCCTGTGCAACAGCAGGCAAGACGTGCCCCGCTGACGATGTGATGCTGAAGGAGATGAGTGAGGTGCTGGCTGGCTGTGCTGTCGGAGCATGAGGGAGGGAACTTGACTTCTCCTCCCTTCTCAGAAGAACTGCAGGTACTTTGCAGCATGGAGCTTTCATGGAGTTCAGATTCTGGTTGGGAACTACAGACTAACAGCACCACTAAGGCAGGCAAAGATAACCTGTGAAAGTCCTTAGCCCTGTCCTGATGCTCAGCTGTGAGTGCTGAGGGTACCTTGGCAGAGTGCCCTGTGCAGAGATCTGGGGGCACTGCAGAAGCTGATCTGAGAAGCAGGGCTGCCCTGATGAGCACATTTACCATGTGTGGCATCCACACACTCTCCTCTTGCATTCCCAGCCTGTCCCACCCCTTGAGCCAATTTGACCCCCAGTCCAGCAGCAGCCTCACCTGTAAAATGTTTAAATAATATTTACCTTCTCCACAAGGGTGTTGTGGGAGTTAATCATGTCTTTAAAAAGCACTTTGGGGGTTTGAGATTGCTGCTAGCAGTATCTATAATCCACAGAATAATTTAGCAGTGGAAACTAATTTGGTTTTTTTCCTCATTTGTCTTTGGTTGCCATTTCTGGTTTTCAACTGATAAATGACTTCCAAACTTACTAACGTAAAACCCTGCAAATGTGTGCCACTTATGGTCTTAAATACATGTGAAGCTTTGTCTTCCCAGTGATAAGTACTGCACTTGAAAAGGGAGCATCCCAATCACATTTGACCTGTTACATAAAGTCAATAGTATCTGCAATTACTCTGCGATCCAACAATTCAAACCAATCTGTTTTTAAAGACAAATCATGCATAAACTCAAGCTAAGTAGTGGTCTCCAGTGATTCCGATTCATGCTGTGCTGACAAACCCTCATGAAAGCAGATAAGCTGTATCAAGAACTAATTAAGAACAGAGTGTTTTATGCCTCCTTTGCATGAAATTAAAAAGTGGCATTCTGGGAAGAACTAAAGCAACAAAACCCAGCCTATTTTTTCTTATTCATGCATAGGACTTTAAAACATTAGATTTTTCTGAAGCTTCAATTTCTCTATGTATCTCTGGGGTGTGAATGCCAAAAATGAGCCATAGGCAACACAAAAGTATTTCTCATTTCACCCAGTTATTTTGGTCTTGGTGGGACTATTTGGAGAAACACGCCTGAAATATTCCTTATGGAATTGAGGGTACAGTTCTTGTCTTCCTTTAGTATCACGCTTATTTCACATTATTGATTTTTTTGTAGAGGCATCTTCTTCATTCTTTTGGGGAAGAACATAGCACCTAATCGATTAATCAAGTAACCTTGAGCTTTTAAACCACCAAAAAGAGATTGGAAAGTAACTTTGTGTTAACCTGCTGCTTGATACCTTTACTGATTTAGTCTTTGTCCCAAGAACAGATGGCCCTAGCCCTCAAAGTAATTTGTTGGGAAAGTAGTTTAGAGGCACAGTATGACATGGAATGAAGTTTAGCATAGTGCCAGTAGCTATGCTGATTTGAACGAGTTAAATGTCTCAGTATATCAGTACTTCTATACATTTGATTAACAACAGAAATATCTTCCATGTATATACATGGGAATATTGCCATATTCCCTGAAAAAATTGTCTGAAGATGTTGGAAGAGTGTATGAAAGTCTGTTTTGATCAGAATCAACCCTCTGTCTAATTAAGACAATGATTTACATTGCATAATGGCACATTTTGATACTTTATGAAGCTGAGGTAAAATAACAACAGTGGTTTTACCGTTTCTGGAAATTACAATTTGAAGATCACACAACGCTTTCCAAACCTGAGGCTTAACAATACTCTTATGTATTTATGTTGTGCCTATTTACAGAAACGAAAGAAAAGGCAAATGAACCTGAGGATTGCTTGGGTGGCTTCATATTCAGAATGAGCTTTCAAGAAAGCAACTAAATTAGCTCCCACATAGACAGATACATTTCTGTTTGTTTTCCCATATTTTATATTGTAATATGTTTTTTTCAGAATACACTTTACGTTTTATGCTGATCTTTTAAAAATATTTTCCAACTTATTTACACTTGAAATAGATATTTGTCATGTGCCATGGAAAAGAGTTTTCTGCAAAGGAGGGCTGCTGTCTTCTTTTTACTTTTATGCCTTCTGTCTCATTTTGACATTTATCTAAAATGACTCCAGTGCTTCCTCCAGATTTAAGTCTGACTGTATGTGGGGCAGGCAGTGGTCTCGGGGTAGTTGGCTGCATTCCCAGTGGGGAAATAGGAAGTGGTAGCAGTTCTGAAACAGCCCATTTTAACTGCAGACACCCGTAGCCTCAGCCCGCTGAGAGCAAGCGAGTGGGGAAGCTACCTTGAAAAGGACAATTCTTTGTTGAAAAGGGTTACTTGTCAACTACTGGTGAGATCCATTGGACTAGAAAGTCAAAGCATCTGAATCACTCCAGCCTGGAGAACGCTTGTGGAAGATGTACTTCCAGCGGATCCAATTCTTAATCGTCATTAAGTAATTAAGATTGAGTAATTTCTTTGTAAATTTTCATTCATTAATGTTTGAATATCTGCTTTTATAGAAAGGTTATTAAATTTAAAAATATTGTAGTCTCACCAGAGATTCCATGAAACTGTCTATTCCTTAAAACTCTCCCTTAAGGATAGTTTTTCTCAAATGATTTTTTTTCCAAATTGTTCTGATAATCTGTTTTGAGCCATTTGTGTGAACATGGGTGAATCTTTTGCCATTATTAAAATTCCCATGAACACATAGCCCTTTACTTGAATGTTCCTTAAGGCTTTGAGGGCCTTTCCTCAGATTGCCATCTGAAATTCAAATACATATCCATGCACAACTTAGAAATGATTAGTCATATAATTTGATTGGTGTTTTTCTCATTCCCTGACTGGTATGAATGTTCACAGAAGGCTATATTTAAATGATCTCATCCTGAGATTAAAATGCATTTTCCCTGAACATCTGTGCTTGTAAACTGAATGCTCACGAGAAGTGACTATAAATGGGCTGCTCACATGTGCAATTCAAATGTGGCTAAGTCTAGTTCAATTGAAGATTTAAACCAGCATTATTTTTGTTTGTTTTTATTTATTTCTTTTGGCTGTATTTGTTCAGTTTCAGTAGACCATAGCAATAATAAGTAAACCCAACTGCTTGCTCTGGAGACTCCTGTGTTTCCAGTGCATGCATGTGAAGCCAGTGGAAATGTTTCATGACAGCCAGAGAAAGGTGGTAATAGGATGGTTCTATAGGCAGAACTAGACCCTACTAACGAAAAACAGCTGAAGGAACAGGTGATGATTTCATCGTTAATTTTTTTCACGCAATTGGGAAAAAAATCACACCTGTGACTGCACCTAATTTGTTAAATACATATCTCCTGCAGAATGTGAGCATGTGGCGTGGTAGTGTTCTATACACTCCTGTACACACAGATTATATTCCAGGGTCTGTCTTCCATTGTAGAGGGGAAAATGCTGATGCTTTTTTTGACAAATTCAGAGGCGTTGCCAGTCTTTTGAAATGCAAAATGACTGACTTTCATTGCTGAAGACTGGTTTCTGTTAGGTATACAAATGGAAACTTGTAGAATTCTTTTCTACGAATGTCAACACCACACAGCTGTCCAGGTGGAAACCACCTTTCCTAAAACATTTTTGGTGCTTAAGCAGATCTCTGGTCTCACTATATGTACTTTGCAATCTTTACAGAGGCAATCAGCAAATAAAATTGTAATATGTTGATACAGAAAAGGAAAAATTTGGTTCCAAGTTTAGGTTCCTTTATCACTAATAATTTGATACAATAGGAATGTATTAGAGAATTCTCCACAATTATTTTGTAATCTCTTTTCAAAATTAAATGCTTCATTTCAGCCATCTGGTCTAATGGCTGGGTCATTTGGGAAGTACAGCTCCCATGCAAATCTCCACCTTTTTATCTTGCAGGTGCACACATGGGAATTAATTAACATGGGTATCATTTTTCATGCTATGTATTTATTATATTTTTATTATGTATTCTTCAACCCATACATTCTTTCTCTTTTTCACACAATCCTTTTAACGGCTGCAGTCTGCTCTGGAAAAGCACAGGAGATTTAGTTTAATCAGTGATATGAGGTCTCAGTTTCAGTATAGTTTAATCCTTTTATGAAAAGCTCGGACAAAATAGTGGGCTTTGTATTGAACAGGGACAACCTGTAGCTCCCTGGATCACTGCTAGGGAACGTGACAGCACAGTTTCAGTTTTCCAGCAAATGAAAAAAAAGCAGCTTGGAATTGTAAAAATGTCTCACAAGATTTTACACTTCTAATTGATAATCAGATTATAGTGATAAAGCAAATTTATAAACAATAATAATAGATGCTACACAATCTTTATTTTAATTTTTTTACTTTAATCTTCTCATGAAGTTTTGACCTTTGTTGTCATCTATGGCTTGCTGCTGGGTCAGCTGTTATTAATACAACTGTGACAGTTTAAAACTGATACTTTTCTGTCTTTTTAAAAGTGCCATTTAAAAGTCTTGTGCAAGATGATGTACCTGGTATACAATTGTTGTGTTTAAGTATATAAATCAGGTTCATGAAAATTAGCAAAATAGTTTTTTGTTTTCCAGCTTCTATGTAATGTTTTTCATGCCTTGGGAAGCTGATTTTCTTGGATCAGAGAGTTTCCTGAAATGCCTCAAATATCCTTTAACTTACTGTCTTTTTGGTGACAGCTTTAATAGTAACATTCAGAACTGGAAGATTAAATAACTTACAAAAGTTGTTTGGTTTTTTTTCTTTATGCATTTCAAAGGTGCTGTACTCCGTTGATCAAAGCGGCTTTACAAGGATGTTTGAATGCATTGACCAACTGTGTTTTTATAGGGCTGGACTATAAACCATGGTTTAACCAGCTGCAGACTTCTTCTCTTGCCAGGGGCATTGTAGGCAGGTTCCAGGTTTGTCTCCAGTCAGAGGAGAAGCTCAGTGGGATCACTCTTGCAGTGATAAGACAGTAGGCATAATTCACTTTTAAAAGTCCATGAATACCACTGAAATTGTTCCCTTTACTTGTTTGTTGGATAAAATAGGTGGCACCTTCTAGCTCTGTTGGACAGGTACACATTTTAAACACTAGCAAGCTACAAGAGTTATGACTGTTTCATAAAATAGAAAAGAACTAAAATGTTTCAGCTCCATCTCTAAAGATGATTTTTGCCTCCTTTTTATCTTTCATCTGAATTTTTCCTTATTTTGCACGGGCTCTGTTTTCAGAACCATACCCAGTGTGCCTAGTCTGAATATATTAATCAATATCACATACATCTCCAAACAACTAGCTTAAAGAAGACTACCATGATAGGCCAAACCCGTCCATGGACTTGAAGCTAATAATTTTCAGCTCAGTAGATGTTGCATATGGCATATATTTCAGATATTTATGCATATTTATTTTCTGTTAGTCTATTATACCTATAGCAGGGATATATTTGATAATGAAAGTTTTAAGCTAGAAAATGTACGTACAGATTGGCAGTTGTTACAGGATGTGAAAGGGGATCCTCAAAAATAGTAAATATCCATTATATGGTTAGATACAATAATAGTGGTATAAAAAATAAGTTTTCCAGCTCTGCATTGGCTTTCTCGTTCTTCTCAATTCCCTTTGACACCATCTCTATCTCACTTTAGCCATCAGTGCTTTAACAGATAAGAGGTGTGTACATAAAGGGTGTTTCATGTGTGTGATAATCCATATCTGAGTGAATGTAAATGTCAATAAAAGTGGGTGTGTTTATGTGTGGTTTTACACATGTGAAAATACTGTCCTGCTGCTTGCATTGTTCTCCAATTCTAACTTCCAGGCACTGAGATTTGAGCACAGATGCTGTTTTCAGTAAGATAGTACTTGTCTATTCTTTGAATGTCATGGCAGATGTTTTACCTCGAGGTTAATATCTGACTTGCTTTAAATTCATGTGGGAAATCTGAAAGTTCCATTTCCTATCTCGAAAATCAATAGAAACTTAATCAGAGCTGCTAAAAACAAGTCCCAGTTCTTTTGTAACAGAGAAAGTAAACAAGGTACAAAATTAAAAGTGACAGAATATTTTACATGAAGGACATGAAGTGCACCACCAACTAAGCTTCAGCTCTACAAGCTGAGTGTCTTTCAAGCTGAGGTTTGACTAGAGAAAGCTCCATCTGTTCTTTTCCTATACTAAGGCACTATAGCACAGTTAAGGTACATTTCAATTTTTAGTAAAATATAAACAAATTTTTTAACAGACATTAGCTTTGCATTGAACAGCTTGTATGGTGACCTAAAAGATTTTCTTTGTCAGAATCTGAGTGTTTAATCCAGACTCCTCACGAATGGTTGTTATTCACATGCACAAGAAACCAGATCCTAAATGTTTTTTTTGGTCCTCCTACCCCAACAGATTTCGTGCATGGGCTTCATATAGCCAAAAACTCCTCTTCTAGCCTAGACTGATTATTCTCTCTTGCTTCTGTTTTCTGTTATCTTTTTTTCTTTTATATTGTGCTTAAAGAAACTGTTGCTTCATGTCATTAGTCCTAAACCTGGAAAGGTGTTGGGGGCATATAATTTAATCTAAAGGCACAGGGAAGTTGAGATGGCTGTGTTCAGTTTTTGTTATGTGCTCAAGTTGGCTGATCATGGGACATCCTGGTCACTGCATTCTGCAGCTGGTTCAGTCTGGAACAAGGATTATACTTGTCAAGTAATATTACTGTCTTGGTTTAAAAGACAGGTGTCTGTGAAGGAAGGCAGGAGCCTCCCTGAAATGGAAAATGTAACCCCCTTCCCTCCAAATTATTATAATTTTTAAATTAAGGGACTTTCAGGCAAAGATATGAGGGGTAGGAATAACAGTTCTTTACTAATATATATATATGTATAACAAGACAAAAGAACAACAATAACTGTGGCAGTAACAGCGAACAGAACCACAAACCCAGTGCCAGCCTCTCTCGGCTGTCGGGCCTTTTCCCCTTGGGTGCAGTTCCGGTCACAGCCGGCAGGGGCGCTGGCGGCTCCCGGTGAGCAGGGCAGGTGCGATGGTTCCCCCGCGGCTGCAGGGGGTGCTCCGGAGCGGGCTCGGGGAGCACGTGGCAATGGCAGCTCAGCCGAGCCGGGAAGGGACGGAACAAAGGCTTCACCAACCCCCTGGGCAGCTGATCCTGGTGCCTGGCCGGAGCCTCGGGAAGAGCAGGCTGGAGCAGCAGAGATGAGCAGATCCCGGGTGGCAGACGAGATGTATCAAACTCCGGAGTGCAGCAGGAACCGCGGGAGGTCTCGGCAGGCAGGGCGTGCGGAGCTACGATGTAGCGAAGGCTCCGCGGCTGCCGCCCGGCTCCCGACAGGGCAGGGAAAGGCGGGTCTGGGAATCCCGGGTTTTCTCCGGTAGAAGAAAGGCAGCTGGAAAAACTGCGGCAGAGGGACGGACAGCAGCCTCTCTCCCTCCGAACGAACGCCGAGAGCACTAACTGCCAGCCAGCCCAGGTGAAAGAGGGTGGCTCCCCGGACCCCTCCCACTGTGGCCAGTCCCTTTGTTTCTCCCAAGGACCCAGCAATTTGTTGCTGTGGTAACATGCATGGGAGAAAAATTCCCCAAGCGAGAAAAGACAAAAAACAGAAGGTGAACTCCCAAAACCCCAACAATTACATGGGTAAATAATCATAGCTCAAGTAGTGAAAATTTTGAAGAAACAATGAGAAAGAAAAAATAAAAAATATGTCCATGCCCATCTTACTTACAACATTCTTTGTCCTTGTTGTTAAAGCTTCAAAGAGTGCACGTATATGTGTGGAGGTTGGTGGAGGAGAGCCAGACATAGAGAGAGGAAGCTTCCTACAGTAACCCAGGTGACACAACTGGGTTCCAGTAGCTTCCTTGGGATCATTGCCACTGTCCCAATGGCAGACACGGAGCTGGATACAAGACCATAAAGATTTACTAGTTTGAGTACATGCTTTAAAACATATACTTTATGCATATAAAGTATGATTAAAACAAAAAGGGTGACTTAATTTCTTTCAGCTCAAAAATTCCAGAAAGAGCTTAGTTTGACAAGTGGATTTCATCTTAAAAATAGAAACATTGTCATTGCTATCTTTCCTATCTTACGTCCTAAAAACCTCAGAGATTTTAGTGAGTATATCAATTGAGTGAAAAAAGCTGTTTGCATTATTGTCTCATTACTTAATTTGAAAAGTTCTTGCTTTCTCTAAAATTAAATTTAAGAAAACAGAGCATTAATATGATAATTAAAAAGAAATTCAATAGAGAACTAGAAAGCAAGTAGTTAGACTACTTTTTTTTTTCGTAACTCAGTGAAGCTCATTAAATGCTTCTTGGAACACATGCATAGGAAAGAAGTACAGAAGAATCTTCTTAAGATGAGCTTGTGAAAAAAACTCCTGTCTTAAGAGACATTGGTATTCTCAAATGTATTGAGTCTACTCTTAGAAAATCACATTAATTATACAAGTGATTTTGTTTAGTCCTCTGGGCAAATACTTGAGATAGTTCTCTTTAGGTCCTAGAGCTGAGTGAAATATTGACTTTTAGATCAGTGGCTGAACTAAAAAGTGCTTTTAAATAAGTACGTATTAGTCCAAGGTTTTTAATTTGCTTCTTAATTTTTTTTTGCATCAAAATAAGATTGCTTGAAAGTGGGCTTGAAATTGCTCATATGGAGATAATTTTATTGATTTAATAAGACTTTTTCTTCTCCTCAGTTTTTAAAATTAAATAAATTTGATCTTGTAAAAAGTTTCAGAGATGAGTTTTGAAACATTATTCATTTTGAAATATATTTCCAAATACCCCTCTTTTATTTCCTGTTCTTTCCTGGAAGGGAAGTATCCCTGGATTTCAGCACAGACATGAAAGTCTAAATCAAACTGAGGCTCCATTTTTTTGTGTGACAAACTCTTGACAAAAAGAATCAGCATTGTTGCAAGAAGAGCTGTGATCTTCTCCAGTGTGTCAGGATTTGGCGTCTCCTTGCGTTCTCTGTGACTCCTATAAATACATGAATCAGCTATAGGGCATAATATGACTTTGGTACCATAACAATGGTGCCATTTTTGTGCAGCTCTTCTCTGGCTTTGTCATTTTCTCTGATCAAATCTGACTGTACATGTTCAGTCTCTCGCAAAAGAACTGTTCTTCCTGCATCCCAGTCTCCATGTGTAGCAACACCTGGATTCAGGTATGCTCCCAGAGTGACCCCAGCTGTCTTCATCCTCTCTGATAACCCTTTGGGATAACATTTTAGTCTATGCTGGATGCTGAAACCTGGCCATTAACACAGCCATGGGTGGAATTTAGGTTGCTATGCTTGTTTACAACCCATTTCCATGTTGCATGAGCAGGAGGGGCTATTCTATTACTAGTTCTGTTGCCCACGGCATTAGCTGGAAAATCCTGTCTTCTGAAAGCACACTTTTGTTATAAAAGTAAGTGCAAGGCCAGCCCTTGACACCAACAATGGCAGTGGAGGCTTTTAGAGAGGACTCGTGCATTGTTCAGACCTCTTTTGCGAGCAATTACTGGTACCGTGAATGATTTCTCTGTGGTTATGAATGTATAACTTCAGGAGGAAGCTGCTGTTAAAAGCTCCTTTAGGTCACGGCAGCCACTTGGGGCACACCGAACTCCCCGTTACGTAAGTGCACACAAAAGGAGAGCAGGCTCCCTGCAGCTCTCCCTCGTCCTTGTCTGCCGCCTGTGAAGTGTGTGAAAGGTTTGCAGCTTTGCCCGTTCCATGAAAAGAGGCTGAGCAAGCTGTCCTCTTCTGAGAGCCTGGAATTACTGGGTTTTAAATGGGAAAAATATATTAGAAGTATTAACGCTGTATTAGCTGCCTCCTCTCTACTCACTCAGAGCCTGGATGGGGCTCGCTGTATTTGTGTAATCCTTCACAGGTATTTATTGACACTAGAAAATGTTTAAATGAGATGTTTCAGTGCAGGCTGACAAGGTTTCAATTTATGAAGAGCACAAGAAGATAGGCTGCTCGTCAGAGTTTACCCAAACCTACCACTGAGGTATAAAACCCTCTCTCTTAGGGGGATGAATAAGGCTGAGGGTGTCTGAATCTTGTTTTGCTCACTAGTGGCAGCTGAGAAAAATGGAATAATTTGGGAGAAACCTGTCTGCTACTGCATGGGAGCCCCAAATTAGTCTGTGCAGAGAACACCAGAAAAATAGGTAAAAAGTGGGGATTCATGGGGAAAATAAATGTGTCCTTCACCTCCAGTGGATGACATACTGGTCAAATACTGGGATCAGGGTCAGTGATTTGACATTATTCTTTCAGCAGTCAGGAGTAAATAGCAGAAAAGAGAGGGTTGTTTCTGAACCATCTTCTGTCATTCCCTGCCACATCCCCTGAACATAACTGCTCTTAGTTTTAAGGAAGAAATAGCAATTGAAAACTATAAATAAAATAACACTCAAATTTATTAAATAATATTAATATATATTAAATTGAGGAATGGCTATTAATCTTAAAAAGGAACATAAGATGAGAAAGTGGTTGCTGTTTCATTTTGACTTGAATTAAGTCCCTCTTAAATTTCCTGCTGCAGTTTATTTTTTCTCTCTAGTCCAGACAAAAAGAGGGTGATTTTGCTGTTTTAGAACCTTACTCCTCACTGGTTTGAATTAAATTCCTCATTACAAGACTGTATTAGCTTTAATAAGGTTTCGAGTTACTTGCCCAGTTGGTGGTCTTACACATCAGTATTGTTTCCTGTTGCTTGTGTGCACTGATCCTCTCTGTTGTATTTCTAATAATCTTTTCTTTGAGATTTTACCTTTCTCTCTTGTGCAGTACAGTTTCTGTTCCTTTTTTATTTTTGGAATAAAAGCCAAGTTTATTTAAGATTGAATTTTTCCTGCTGGGGTATCAGAACAGTGGAGAGTAATTCAGATGTTATGCTGTGAATGCTTTGCTTTATCCCTACTCAAAATTCCTTTTAGAATCAAACTTCTTGTCATAGACACCTTGTTCACAATTACCTTGTGTTTAGCCAAGACACCTACATCTTATATTGCTAACCTCTTTCTTTAATGAAAAATCTACGTGGATAGAACATCCTTTAAATGGATATTTAGAAAATGTCTAGTACTGTTGTCAGGTCTGCCACGCTGGAGCAGAGATTTCATTGTCTACCTAAGATTGTCTGTTAGCACATTTTGCATAAAATATGTGTCTTTGTTCGTTTCCTATTTTGAACATTTGCAATTCTGTCAAGTTCCATGTCACAGTCAGTCAGACTTTCCTGACTTTCAGTACTAACAATTCCTGTAGTCACGTACAATTCACACAAACTGCTCATTACTGAGAGCATAATTAGCCTTCTCTATTGTGTGGGACACTGTGTGACACACAGAAGATTAACAAACAGTGAATGATGAATAGTTGGAACAAAACTCAAAAGAAGAATGGGAGGAGAAATGAGTGTTCCTTGGCTCTGACCTGTGCTGAGTACCTGTCTTCTAGGACAGTCAGAAGAGAAATAATTTTGTGAGTGTGGATTAATTATTTCAGGAGGTGGGACTGTTTCAACTTTACACAGAAAGCTTAAAATTTAAGTCACACGTCCATCAGTCATATTTTGCTATAACCTTATGGATTTCAGCAAAGCTATTTCAGGTTTATTCTACTGTAAATGATACCAGTGTCATGTTCTTAGCTTGAAATACAGAATTTTTATGAGCTTCACAAATTAGTCTTTCTGGTCTAGGATAGAACTGTGATGTAAGTTGCAAATACAAATGTCTGACAAATCAAAATCTCAAAAAGGAATGAGTTCGCCGGCAGAGTTTTTGTCTTTTGTTCTCCCAAAGGGGTGATTAATGTAACATGCAAAACGGTTCCAATTACACTTGGAAAAAAGAAAAATGCCAGCTTTTCACAGAAGCTTCCTCCTGAGGACTCAGACCAGTTCCAGGATTTTTTAAGGTTTAGGAATATTTCATTTGTATCTGGTGGCTCAATAAATTCACAGCAAAACCACCTGTGAGCAAGCATAAACCTTCAATCTAAAAAACTCTCAAAGGCACGTAAAAATACAGGCTTGTGTCAGCTTGGATACCCCCTGACCTGTACCTGCCTTGTGCATGCTGCTTTTCATCTCCATCTGGCTGAACACCTGTGGGGCAAGGTGGAGCAGCATCCTGAACCCCGTGTCCGAGAATGCTGGGAAGGTGGTTGTCATTCCCCGTCTGTGGTAAAGAATGACTGGGTTTTGTTTTGAAATCTGAAGGAGGAATATCCTTGTGCAATCTCCCAGTGAGATGGCTTAGGCTTGTGGCTTTGCCCGCGTCCAGAGCAAACCAACTGACAGTTTGCCATTCTTGTTGGCTTCTGTTTTGAGGTGGTGGTTTTGTTCAAATCAACATCTTCTGAACAGGATAGGCATTTCACATAAACTTCATAAAGCCAAGGAATCTGTTCAAACTAAATTCCTATGAACTAAATCCAATGTTTTACACATAAGCACCAGAAATATGCTCTGTGATGTCATCAGTGAAATGTCAGCTGGCAGATGTATTTTCCTCCCCCCCTCAGATACTGAAACAGATCATACATACAGACCATGGTGTGAGGACCACTGGCAACCTTAAAACTCATTTAATTGCAATGTGCCTAAGTGGTCTGCCTATAATTCACTTCCTTTTATAGTACAGAGAAATGGTAAAAATCAGCCTTGCGTGGCTTACACCAGAAAGCTGTATGGTATCGATGAAATCTTTCCTGTGTGAGCTTATTCAATAAAAATATTAAATAGCACTATTAGGTAAGGCTAATATGTTGCACTGGCTATACTTCAATATTTATTTTTGACAACAGATGAAGAAAACTAACACAAAATAAACTTGATCTTTTAAAAACACAACACCCAGACAGGTTTTCAGAAAAAAGAAATATTTAAAAAAATCTGTTTCTTTGGACTCAGTTTTACATGGCGCTGTGTTGTGTTCTGTACAGAAGAGATTGTTACTCTGTGACCCAAACCCAATACCTATCCTGCTTTTAGGGTGAAATATTTTCATATTTAGCATCTTTTTCTCCACCTGTAATTATATCACAGTAAATATTTATGAATGCATTTCAAAGTGTGTGTATACATAGGAAAACACACATACAGAGATGAACATATAAAGCAGGGTTTTAAGCTTTAGTCTTTGCACCATATTGTCATAGTCAAAACAGGAAAACGCCTTAGAAAAAATCCCTACTAAATTCTCTGGTCAGTTTGTAATGCTGTACTTTACTTTAAATATTTTCCTCTGACATAGAAGACTTCCAGAAATAATAGATAGCCCTAGTTTTCAAAAGACTGACTTATGTAGTGTTCACACACAACTGTCTGCAAGCAAATTGGATGGAGAGTGAGGGGAAAATACAATAAACCACAGCAGCTCGTTCCGAGCGAAGTTCCGAGCAACACCTCCCTTCAGCACAAGTTATTGAGAATGTGCAGCATTAGCCAGCCACTCAAAATGGGTCCACAGGGGGTGGCCATGACATCATAGAGACACATGAGGAATAATGTTATGTGATTCCCAATTTTGCAAGAGGTTCTGTCAACAGGCTGAAAAAAAAAAATCCCCATAGCTCTGGGCTGCATTATAATTGGAGTGGTTTTTTTATTTGTTTGATTGGGATTTTTTAAGCAACCAGTTAAATTATATTACTTCTGTCCCTTTTCTTTCCCACTTTCTTTCATATGGGCTTATACTACAAAGTGCAGGAGTCATGGGAGTTGTAGGCTTCCGCTATGAGCCTTGAGTTCCACCCATGGTCATGTACCTTCTGATCTGTGGCTACAAAGGTTGAATCTCCTAGAGTTTTGATGCTTTGCTTCTTAGTAATATTTTTATGCTCAATTTTTTCTTCACAGTCTAAACTCTTTCAGGTGAAAGCATTTTTTTCCTTATTGTCCACTACTTAAAATGAGCTTTTGATACTAATTGTTATTGCTTGGTGCTACTCTAGTGTTACAACCTAACGATAACAATAATAGAGCTACTTTGAAAGTGGAAGGTTGCTCTTTTTTATAGCAAGGCACAAAGGACAAAGGTTTTAATGAAAAATTTTATTGTCTTACTTGTCTTCCTATTTGAACACTGGACATTTAGCCAGCTACTCAGAAGGAAGTTGGACATATCTTGTTTATAGTAAAGGATACTTTTTTCTGTTCTAAATTGATGCCCCTGTTGTATAGAAATACTGTTCAATATTCCAGGAAATCTAATTAAATAATACCTTTCAATGAAACAAAAAGAAAAGCAAACCCTTCATCTTCTACAATGAAGATTGTGTGGCTGATAGAGGTGCTTTGTTCGTAGATAACAGTGCTGAGGACAGAGAGGTACTTGTTGCTTCCTTGGGTTCTCAAGGGACTATGGTGATAAAAATAATAACAAATCAAAATACAGCTTATATTAAAAAGCACAGCAGAAATGAGCAGTCTCACAAAAGGTGCATATCAGATTGGTGTACCTTAGCTACAGAGCTAACTCTGACAGGATATGGAGGAGGAAGATCAAAATGAAAGGAAGGTGAGTTTTTCATGAGGAGGTGTCACAGTGAACACATCTGAAATCAAAATAACCAGCAGATAAAGTTCATTTCTCCCAGATGGCCATAATTCAGAACAATATATGAATGAAAAGTAAGACCAAAATGCTACAGAAAAGCAATATAACTCTTGGGAATAATTACTTAGTGGTAGTAACACAGGGTTGTATTATTAAAGATTCTTCATTTTCAAAGGTTTAGGCTGAGAGATGAACCTTTGTTTTCATGACATTCACCCCTCTTTTGAATTCCTGTGGGAGCCCATGTTGGCAGTTTAATTGAGTCAGACACTGCTAAACATTATATTCATCAAGCATTTAATGCAGAACATTCATTTTCCTTATAAGTGATATTTGTGAAATAATTCTTTAAAATTAAAATGTATGGTAAGGAGTTTACATCATTGCGATTTAACAGAAAACAAAATCATCTTGCAATGCATCTATGCCAAAATCTAAGAGGTCTTCCGTGCTACACTCATATCTGTGCAGAGAGTCCATACCTGCCCCAGCTGAAAACATCTGCGGTGTCCAGGCCCTCTGGTGCTCTCCTGATGGCCTGTTCTTGGGGCTGCTGTTCTTGGGGAGGCCTTGCTTTGGTGGGAGGAGGGTCTCTTTGAGAAGTTGTGTGTGTATATGAAAAAATTTAATATCGCACATATGCTTGCACATGATACGGTTTCTGGAATCTGCTCTGAGCAAGGCTGGGACTAGCAAATGGCCCCGCTGTGGGATTAGAGGGTGCGTGCTCAGGGCGGTGAGATTAAACACTGGGTGGAGGGCTGGCACCTCTGTTACTGTGAATAAATTCCCTGTTACATGAATACATGCCCTGCTGAGCCCAGCTCTGCCTCTCTGCAGAAGTGGAAAACTTCATAGGAAAATCTGAGTGCAGCGTTGACATTATCAATGGCTTTGTGCAAGACATTGTTCAGCTTTCTCTGCTAGAAGCCACCTTTACCTGATTGCATATTGGATGTACTTCTAGTAACATCGGTCTTTATTTTACGGGGAGAAGTTGTAATAAATCTGCTACACCTTAGACCCCAATTAAGGAGGTATCTAAAATTTGCAGCAATATGTGTAAGTACGAAATCTAAATTAAGAGAGATTAATTCCATCCACTACTTCCACTAACAGGTTTAAGGGCTTGACTTTGCATAGTAACAAGATTATAGAAATGCCTGAAGGACAAATCTTGTATAAAACCAAATGTCCCCAAGTGATTTCAAGTAGAAAAAAAATGTGCCTTTCATCTTATTATTAATTGTATAATTAATGCATCCTGTGTACTGATAATAATAATGCCATGTAATTAATTTTTAAGAATTAAAACCTTGCCTTTATCTGGTCTCATGGTCCACTTTCATGTTTATAGCTGAGAATATAAATCCTCTTATCTAATTATAACATGACTGGTTTCATTGTTCAAAAAGAACTGCTCTTTATTATTTATTATTTTATTATGTTATATTTTACATGATTATATTAATTCTATGCTTTTCTGTGTTCTTTAAAGACACTAAAGACACAAAATTTTAAGACTTCTAAAGCTCATCAGTGCAGTTTTGTGCTGGTTTGGATAAGGTGCGATATTTCATTTGTTTTCTGTGTCTGTTTTTGTCTTCCATGATTACCCATTCTGTTTACAAAAAGGCTCAATTAGCATTTGAATAGTAAGCCAGAGAGCAGACAGGTTGAGAATTCTTATAGAACTAATTTGGCAGGCCTCTCGTCCCCCCCACCTCTCTCTCCTAGCTTTTTCTTTCTCTCTAATCAAGCTGCAGTTATTAAAGCTAGAATAAAAGAACTGATTTTTCCATTACATTGATGCATGCTGAACAGTGCCTTGCTTTGCTTTTTCTTCCAGCTATGCTAATTGGACTCAAAGGAAATATTTAGTTTATAACAGCAAATGAAGAATTCATTAAATTCTAGCAAAGAAAAAAGTTAAGCAATGGAACTGGACATTATTTTTTTGAACACATCTCCCTTTCGAGGTACTTAGCTTAATACTTACTTTTCAATAGCAAAAATATTATTTAATTTTTGAACCTAATTACTTTGGAAAAAGGAGAGTCAGAATCTAGGAAAGGAGGGAGAGATTTCTTTACATTAACAGATATCTTGCAAAATCAAAAATCTCAGTGGACGTTTGACTTCAAGGCAGTTACACAGGAGCTCCTAAGGAAAAAAAAAATGTACTGCTATGTCTCCAGCTTCTGTCTTACTGCCTCTGGGGTAAATCGGGAGTGACTGCATAGAAATCAAAAGGCTTCCATTGACAAGAAAAGTCTGCAAAGCCTGGCATCGCACAAGAACAATGTTTTACACTAGACTGCCAGAATTTTTGCCTCTGGTCATAGCTGAATGTCTCATAAGAATTGTCTTGCTCACATTCCAGACTCAGATACAGTAAATCGGGGAAGGTGATGCAGTACCTTGTGATTCTATTGTTGATTTTGTGATTTGAAAATGGAAATAGAGATTCCTTATGTGAACTATTATTAAACTCAAGAGTCTTACGCTAGCCAAACCAAAAGCCCTCTCAATTATGAAGAAGCACTGTCCAAAGCAAGCACTCTTAAGTCATGGTTTTAAGCAAAGTCTTGATTTTGTGCTAGTCTAGTGAAAGCTAGAAGAACTGGAGTCCCTGAGGTTGGAAATACTGGTCATCTGCATATAAGATGATCCTTAGAACCTGATCCAATAGATGCCTGGGTACCTGAGTAGACTCGCTTAGGCTGGGACTATTTGTAAGTCAATGTTAAGCACAAATTTAGGTTATTTGCTGAACCGAGGTTTTAAAATTGTCATGACTTCTAGGAATTGGCAGAAAGAGATTTGCGTCTGGATTTTTTTCTTCCAAATATAGACAAGATAATTTCTAGGCAAATGGAAAGCTAAAAGTCTATATTATCTTACAGTAGCTGTATGTTGCTGTGCCGTCACTGCTTCATTAGACTCAGACCTAAATTATAGGGGTGTCAGAGTACTCAGGATCATCTTCAAGATCTGAAATCTCTGGTTGTTTCTGTGACTACAGAATTTAGCAGAGCATCCTCAGTTATCTGGTGATTCATCAGTGCCTTACAGGCTACACATTTTGAAGCACTTTTACAGACAGTGTATTACCTGAATCATGCCTGGATAAACTCCAGTTAACCTGTAATTCTCCCAAGAACTCCTCCCAAAGCTATTTTCATTCTGTGAAAACCTTAGTTTTGCTGACAGAACTTTCCAGTCCTGGCTGCCATCATTGCCAGGCTGTTGGCATACAGGCAGGCAGTTTGTTGCTGGTAGAGGCAGATTTCCTTAAGCAGTGGAAAGCCTGAGTTGTACCAATTTTTTAGCAAATTTGTGCCTTTGTGCCTACACAGGAGTGTAGACTAGACCTCAAATCTGCCTGTTCATGCTGAAAATGAAAGGTCAAATTTCACATCAGGCTGATTTGTGTGCAGAGGTGCCTCCCTCCCACATAGGGATTACTGTCTTTGTTCTAAGGAATATCAAGATTAATTCTTTGAGTAATGAATTCTAAAACTAAATAAGCTGTACATTGCTTTGGAACCTCTAGTATGGTGCAGAATCATTTATCTTTTTTTTTTTTTTTTGACAGTGGATATTCCTTCCCTTCAAGCATTTCATTTATATGATCACAGTGTGTTCAGGCCCCAGCCTAGTTCTGGTCACATTCAGGAACAGGTGCTGCAGGTACTTAGCACTCAGAAAATTACATTTGCTTCTTTTTGGCAGTTAAATTGTAGGTACTCAAATCACGGTCACTGTCTCAGAAAAAGATTTAGTCTCTCATGTAGACACAGCTCTGATGAGTACAATTTGTCTTGTAACCTGTGAATGCCTCAGAGAGGTTGAAGGTAAGCTGGTAACCCCTTGCTTAGTCAGGAAAGTTTTTCTAAGTGTTGAGATCTGAGACAGGCAGGTTTTAAAGTGGCTCGTGGAAGGTCTGTTTGATGGTTTGTGGTGTGGTTCAGAATCAAAGATCTCTGCAGTCTGGAGAAGCCTGGTCGTTAGCGTGGCTGTATCAGCATTTGGCAGCCGGAATCAATTAGGTCTGAGCATTCTCACATTGCTGCTGTAAGAAGGGTAGGCCAAGGGGAGAAAGGTCCCTACACTTGTGATGTACCTGTATGTGAGGACACTGCCACTCCCCCGACAGTCAGGCTCTCGTATTGTCAGTGCAGTCATCAGGAGAGCATCTACTGCAGCAGAATTATTACTGTACAGTGATTAAATTATTGCAGTTGTGTTTGTAAATTCTGTAACAACCAATGCCTTGCTGGGGCTGGCACACGCACCATGATACTGTAATAACAATAAAAGTTGGAAGCAGTTTGTAGAGAGCTGGCCTAAGCCACTGATATTAAAAAAGCTCAGAGCTGAGGAATTTTTGACCCTCCATATTTGTTAGACTTGTTTCTAACCTTTGCTTTGAACTTAGCTGCTTGTGAACTTCATTTCAGCAAACTCTGCTGTTTCAGGCCCTCAGTGGCAGTCTTACATTGGTTTCAGAAGTGTGAGTGTGCAGTGTCACAGCCCATGTGGCATTTCACTGGGCTCAGGCTCATTTTACAGTCTGGAATTGCTGTAAACTGCAGCACGCTGGTGCAATTTCTATGTTTCACTACCTAGAAAATAGCACCTTTTCTGTTTTTCATGGGATGGGCTGTCCCTTGTAAGGGACGCATAATTTCGTCCTTTCCAACTCGAGCATTGCTACACTTTAATAGCAAACCAGAAAACAGATCAAAGCTGTAATCGCTGTCTAAATGAAGGAGCAGGCAGATCCCAGCAATGATAAGGCGGATCAGACTGGGAACATGCAAACGGGCTGCCGGAATGAGCACAGAAACAAGCCCTGATGCCCGAAAAGGGGAGCGTGGCTCCCTGTGACACGGCACTGCGGTGGCTGTGCGGCCGCCGCCGGAGGGTCCCTGCTGCCCAGGACAGTGCCCGCAGTGTCCTGGCTGTCCCTCTGCCCTTCCCAAGCTCTCCGGGAGCTCAGGGCCAGCCAGCCTCTGGCTTCCCTCTTCTGCACTCGCTCAGCTTTCCCTTTGCTCTGATTTTCCGGCTCTCTGCGCTCCGCCTCTGAGCCTTTCTCCCTGTCCCCGTGCCACTTCCCGCTCTCCAGCTTTCCTGCAGTCCCCTGAGCTCCCGGCACCTTCCAGCCCCGGCGCGGCCGGGTCACACCGCGAGCTCTGCCCTTCCACAGCCCTGCCCCACCTGCGGGAGCGCGCTCCTCGCTCCGCGCACGCTGCAGCGGTGCGACGGCAGCCGGGACCCCAAACAACCCGCTTTTGCTCAGAGGAAGCTGCTGGACAGTGAACGAAATTAATAAGAAAGTCCAATTGCAAAGATGCCAAATCTTTCCCTTTCCTGCCTGCTAAAGTATCTGAGTCACTAAGAGCCAAAGAACACTATGAAAATACTGTTAATTTCTAAAAAATATAGCATTTATATTTATTTTAAAGCACATACTGGAAAATATTGTATTATGAATATTTTGTATGTAACATATTCTGTATAATTACAGTGATTATATATAAAAATGGTTATGCAGGTTGCATATTTTTATGTTACATTTACAGGTAAAATGAAGGCTTTGTAGAACTGGTCCCAGTCCAGCATCACCTTTATTTAAATCAATATTTTTTAATGTTTAAACTCCATTTTCTAACATGACAACATTATATTTTTGCCCAGTTCAACAGCAGGCAGCAGAAAACATGGATGTTTAATACAAATAGATTAATTTAGGATACACAGCTGGTCTGTCACTGCTGAAGGTAACAAGCTGCCTGCCAGCAGCACTGCAGCCTGTGTGAGCTTCAGCACAAGAAATAAAGCAACTTGTTTATGGCTGAAGTGTAGCTGTGTAATAAGGCTGCTGGTCTACCCTTTGGGATTGAGGTTGTGCACCCTTTTAAATCAGAGCAGGAAATGAAGAAATCCACCTGCAAAACAGTTTTCAGCCATTGCTCTCCAGGGAGGAGTTCAGTCCCATGGGACTGGATTTAAAGAAGTGTTTAGGAACCTACAAAATGTCTGCAAGGTTGTGAAATGTCTCTTAGCACCCAGAATAAGCATCCAAATGACCTTGAAAGGCTGGACGGGAGGAGATGTGCCCTTGTGGAAGGGCAGCTGGAAGCCAGCTGTCTGTAATGGCACTTGAGCACTGAAATTTGTCCTAGACACCCAAACCTCTTCAGGCTATTTTTGAACGGTGGTTTTTTTGCATTACATTGCAGGGAAAGTTGTTTTAAATAGATATATAATTATTCTGATTGCAATTTGCAATCCACTCCATTAAACAGCTTGAGCATGCAGACTCTCCCTACAGTTAGCAGAGATGCCACCAGCTGGTCTTCCTGTGCAGTAGGTGCAGTGCTCACTTAAGCTGAAGAATTCATTTGTACTGCCTGGAATCCCTTGTAGGGTAACCATGGTGCCAATCAGCACATTCTGTGTTTCTCCAAAAATGCTTGCAGAAATTGACTACTTTTATTTATCATGTGAAAATGATCTCTGATTTTACTTAGCTGTTTCCTAAACAAGGGGCACATCTGCACCAACAAAACCAACAAAACCAAAAAACCAAAGTGAAGTCTTCCCAGATGTATTTTCATGAATTTGTTCAGGATGGAAACAAGAGGTAGAATAATATTATAGCTGGAGAACAGATCCTCTGAAGACTTTATTAAGAATTCCGACCAAACTCTGGTTGGCAGCTGAAAATACTGCATCAAAAATTGAGGTCCATTTTCTCATTAGCAGTCATTTCTTGCTGCTGTGCACACCCAAAAACTGGAAAAAAGTCTTGAAAATTCCTCCACTTCAAAAATGTGAAATTCTTTGTTTTATTTCTGCTCTCTTGAGGGCTACAAGCAGCTGGAAAACTCATGACAGTTTGTGCTCATACAGGAATTTTATGTTGGTTTCAGTTCAATGAAGACCTTCATGAATTGCAATTTTGTTAAAAATCATGGCAGCCAGATTCAAATACCTCTACTATAAACAGCCTTTGAGGAGGGATGGAAAGCTACTTTCTATCATCAGCTGAAGTCTCTGTTTTTCATATTTAGTCCCATCTAATTATCATCTTGATGACAGTAGTTCCTTAGATCTGTCATTAATTAACTTGAGCTTTTCAGGCTGTGTTGGACTAGAAGAGGGAGACTTATATTGTAAATATTCAGCCCAGATTTTTCAATCTTTTCTTTATTCAAATATAACTGTTAGAGAGCAACAACTACAGTCACTTCAGCTCAGACTATGAACATACAGTAAGGAGATGGTAAATTGAGGAATAATATGGCATTCTTGTCCTTGTTAAGGTAAAATGGGGAGGAGGAATCCTCTCCTATCAGAGTTTTCAAGGTACAGACCAAACTGAAATGTAAGGGGAAAATGTAGTCAAATACATGCTATAACAAGATCATCAGATGAATTTTGCTGAACAATTCAAAATTGCTTTCGGTAGAAACCAGCTTTTCAAAATATAGGGTCCCTTTCCGAAATGAAATACATGAAATTGGTGCTACATATATGAGGAAATGTGCTATATTTAATAGTAAAACTCGGGTTTGTAAAGTTGTGCACATGCCTGTACAAGTGACAGCTTTCACCGTGGCGCTGACATCTCGAGCAGTGGTTAATTTGCAATGTCATTGGTTTAGGTGGAGCTAATTGCTGTTGTAACTTTAAACACGTGAAATCTTGACAGTGCTGTAAGCTCTGTAGTTAAGTCCTAGAGTTTGTCTCAAAACTTTTCATGAGAGATAGAAAGTACAATCCTTGGCACACAGAACTCCTTTACCAAGAACCACGAACAGAAGAAAACAAAAAATTTTATTCTTTAAGGAGAAAGTGTGCTTTAGTTAAATCTGATTGCAAATGGAAGTTTCATTTCCATCAAATTTGCTTTAGCCTGGGAGGTTTTCTGATTGCTTGTACAAAAATGTTGATTAATGATCATCATTTATAAATAAATGTTTTTTCCTGCAGTGCCACTGGGAAAAGTGCTAATATTTATTGCTTCCCAGCAAAAGGTTTTCAGCAGGCCTGTCAGCATAACTAAAAATGCTTTACAGTGTTAAGGAAGATTAAGCTGACAGCAAGCCATTTTCTGTTGTCACATGAACCACCTTACATGAGGTTTATTTATTGAGTCAAGTGAAAATTAATTACATATATCAAAGGGAAAAAAAAGTGTTGATTTAATTTGAAGATTTGTTTACCTTTATTTAAACAGCCTGAAAGCTCTTTTCAAGATTAAGTATTTTAATTAAGTGAATTAATAAATTAAAGTGATTCAGGGTCATTTTCTAAGCCAGAGTTGTTATAACTTCAGAATAAATATTATTAAAGTGTGTAATTAAGTGACAATTAATTATCAATCGCAAAGCTGACTGTATCATATAAATCTTAATATTGTTTGTTAAAGGGAAACACCATGAAATGGTACAGGCAGTCGTCATTATTTTAAAATTCCTGTTCTCTTGAAGTTTGTGAAGAGGAAAGGAGTTATTTTCAATTTTAATGCAGGCAGTGTTTCAGCCGCTCCTGCAAAAACTGGCAGATGGTAATTTATTAATATTCAATAGACTGTAATAGAAAAGATAAAAGCAAGTAAAAGTTTGTTATAGCAGCTTCTCCTGCAGCAATAGGTATAAAAAAGATGCTGGCATTTCATCACAAACATATAGGCAGGTTATGTGTTATTATTCTAAAGAAATTAGCATTTCTGCCTTAGAATGAGAAAACAAAATTACTTCTGGCTCTAATTCCTTGTTTTTCAGATAGAAATTCCCAGCTGTACAGTCTGTATTGAATTTGTTTCGGAAATCTCCTACATCAGGACTCTGCATTTCAACATCCTTGAATTATTTGAGACAGTCCTACTACTGAGAAAAACGTGGCATCTAGACTTGCACTAGTGTACAGGTGACACAAGCAGTAAAATCCAGGTAAAAGCAGACAATGTTTTCATTGTCAGAGCCATAAATCACATACCCTCGCTCTGACCAGACCACTGGACCTGAAATTCTTTCTTCAGCTCTTTGAAAGCTGAGGAAATGCATCAGGCTTCCCCTCCCCAGCCTATGCTGCATTTTGATGATTGTGGCACTCCCTTTCCTATGAGGAGAAAAATGGGAATTTTGAATCCCTTCAGGCAGAGCAAGGAACTGCACCAGGATTTCCCTCATCGTGGGTGGTTTTTATGTAAAAACGAGAGGAGGGATGCCTTTAGGCATAAGAAAGATAGATCCACGCTCAGCTGTAGGAGTTCCTCTCCTCTAAACAGGGCTTGTAGTAACGCTTTCTGCATACACAGTAGTGTGTTTTTGACAGCTTCAGAACACAAGTAGAGGTTTACCAGGCATTTTGGAGCAGGCTGTTCTCATTTTCTCCAAGTCTGTCTGTGGGTGACTCCTTGCTCTGACAAAATGAGATTGTCCTGAATCTCATTTTGAGGAGCTGAGGAACGATACCAAGCACTTTAAAAAGAGCAGAGGAAGAGGTTTGGATTTCACTCTGGATGTCAGATACCTAAAAATCTGTATGTGATTTGATTTTCTCTGAGTAAATTAATAATATAAAAATTTTCTGCATCTGAGGTGTTGTGAGAGCACAGATAGTGAAAGCTTGTAAGGTGTTCAGGTGCTAAAGTAATGGAGGCCGTAGGGGGACTGCAGATTGATATATATTCTGAAAGAAATACTTTAAGGAGCCTGGGGATAACCCAGCTCCATTCAATCTCAAGAAGGAAAAAGAAATAAAAGCTGTAATACAAAGCTGTAAATAACAGAATTGCAATAGTCATATTCTTTTGTCCTCTGGGCTCTCCATATACTGGTACCATTGTTTGCTTATACAAGACAGAGTTTTTGTCTTGCTGTCAAGTTTGATGGTATCTACTTCAGTAAACTTCACAAGCTACTCACTGAGCTAAGTATATGGTGAAGAGACAGAAAAACAGGTCAACATGGACTCAGCAACTATTTTACAGACCTCTAAGAAAGACGGGAGGAAAAAAACTGGAAAAAAACCCCAGCAGTTTAGAGCAAATTTAGCATAAATTGTCCTGAGATGATATAATCCATCTATGAAATGCATAGATAGCCTGAAATAGTGCTTCAGGTTATGTTATTTATTAATGGTCATGTGCTAATTTTCCAGAGTGGAAAGGTAAACTTAGCCTTTTTTCACCCAGATGGATAATCAGAAATTCACTGTGCATTATTGAAGTTAGCAGGAGAAAGTACTGATAGAATTGGGTGCCTTGCAGTCTTTTAAATCAGAATTGGCTTATGTGTGAATTACATATACACAAATCAACTATCAGGAATGATTTTTTTCATGAATCCAGTTGCAAGTCTTGTTCAGCTGCCAACACCCTCAGGTTCCATGGCCCCAACCTTCATGTTTGCAAGGGCTGTCTGTCTGTGACTTCTTCCATCCTCTCTCCTGCCAGATACCCTACCTTCCTCTTACCTCCATAGGATCCACAGCTCTCTGAGATAGGAAAGTTTTTTGCTTTGCTCAGCCAGGAAAGGAGAGGGAAGGAACTGTTTCAATTCATAATCAAGAGTGTGAGTTCACTGGTTTTGCACCAGAGTGTAAACTCTTCTAGAGGCAGTCTGTTATAACTCTCACTCTTGTCTCTTCTTCTGTACAAAAACTAACCATTCTGTAGTTTGCCATGATAGTAATCTCTTGATCTTTAATTACATTCATGAAATTCATTCATATTAGAGGAGTTTTGGAGAATGAAAATTTTAATGCCTGTCATGCTACAAGAATATGAGACACCTTTGAACATTAACATTTAAAAGAATGGCTATTCTGTTGTTCCTGAGTCCAGTACAGTCTGTACTGCCTTCATTTTGATTAAAAAAAAAAGGCCAGTAGCTGACCAGTACCTGTCCTGGCAGTGATTTTTTTTGCCACCGTGGCTAGTGTTCCTGCTCTCTGCAGTGTGCTTTTCTCATCTTATTTAATCACAATTGCTGATGAACTTCAAACACATAGAAGTAAAAACAATCTGAACAAACATTCCAGGAATCTCTTTACCTGTCATTTCCATTTTCCTGAACACAGAAATTTCCGAGAGATTAACGGTATTACCTACAGTGGTATTTTAACCCTCTGACTGGAATGCTGTATTTTGTAACTGGTGGGAGAGGTGAAAGAACAGGCTAGAGTTGAGAGGTTTCCAGGGTAAATACAAACAGTACTTGATTTCAAAACAGTGTGTGTATCAGGAACATGGGGAAGTATGAGGAAAGGAATATTTTGTACTAATTTTTTTGACTGTATTGATAATCAAAAGCTAGAGGTTGCAGCGTGGAGCAGAGAGACTACAGATCAAAAGAGAGTGATATGGTGAAAACAATCCATTGGGAGAATTTTAGAGAAAGGGCAGTGATATTTTAACACAAGATTTGTTCTTTGGCCTTCAGAACAGGGGTATGACAGAATTCTGCAGAGGGAAGGGCGAACAATCACTTTTAGATTTGCCCTTTTTCAATATACGAAGCTCCCCTTTCAATATAAATTCATAATGGGAACTTCTCTTAGCTACTATTATGTAAAGATTTGCAAAGACAAATGAGACAGGAAATTAAAGGATTGAAAAGAAAGCCAAGGTAAGTAACTTACTGAATTCATATTGGAGAGAAGAATAAGAGGCAAGTGGGCAAAGAAGGGTACTTTCCAACTTCTGTAGTGCTATCACAAACTTATTAGAGCAATCCCATTTTCCTCTGGGATGTTTTCTGGTATTCAGTTTAGAATAGTTCTGTGATAACAAATTCCATCTCTGCTGATGGTATTGTTCATGAGAAAAGGACAGAGTCACAGTCTAATTAAAGAAAGGTTGCTGCAAGTATACATCTATATAGGTGAAGCTGTCTTCCAACAGGAATATTTTCCAAACAGCATTTTGTGCTTGTAGAATGAACTTCCATAAAAGCTTTTAAGAAATTAGTACTCATGTGCATCCTTCAGGGGGAAGTTTGGTGTCTAATGGTAACTGATATTAATGTGGGGAGTGTAAATTACTTCATGCATCCCTTCAAAGAGCTGGACGAGAGGAACCACCAGGCATTTTTCCACAATTGGCCAAGCCCTAATCTCTTTAACTGTTATTGCCATCCATAATATAAGCTGAGGTCATGTGTTTTGTGGTATGAAATAGTGATTCATTAGTAGCCAGACAAACAACTCATTCAACATAGTCATGCAGCAAATGTCAGTAGAGTATTATTTCAATGTTATAAAGCTTCTGTAAGTTACCACAGCATGTGTAAATTCAGAAAGAAAAGATCAAGATAAAATGTCAAAATCCAAGTGTTTAAAATTCCCTTTTTTTATGTGAACTTGGAAATAAAACTATTTTTTGAATTTATTTTTATCCCTTAAAAAGTTGTTGGCATGTATTTTTTTCCCGAATTTTTAACAAGAGGATTATATGTGAGTTTTTAACTGTGCTCAAGTCTGCTGAACATCTGTTAACATTTAAACCAGATAAGATATGTGAGAATCTTCCAGAAAAGCAAAAGCAAACCAAACACAGAAAGAATTTCTTTTTTCTGCCATAACATAGGGGCTAGTTTTTTGTGCCTTCTCTGCTCTTTTGCATGTCAGCATATCCTCATCAAAATAGGATAAATAAAATGTTATTGTGCCTATAGTGAGAGATGTTTTCATGTCAGAAACCACAGTTGTCATACCCTCTTCTTAGGCTTACTCTAGTAAGCACACTCTGGGACTTCCCAAGGTGACATCAAAAGCTTTTTAAATAGAGAATTAAAAAAGGTGTCATCATGTAAAATATTTCTCTGTCTGAGCACAAATGTGTAATCTTTGTACAGTCCCTTGGAAAATAATCCATTTTCTTTCAGAGGGTATATCCTATCATTTAAAATAATGTGCACAAGTTCAAGCAATATTTTACTTTTTCCCTTGCTGTGCTAAAATCAGAAGTTTTGGCAGTGTTACCTTAAAAGCAAAGGTAAATCACAGACAATTTTAACAGCCTGTCTGCATTTACATGGATGTTCATCATTTGTATATGCATACATGCACATCTCAAAAGTAAAATGCCCCTTGTGCAAGAAGTGTAGTATTAGGACATCAGTATGGTTTATTCTGTGGACTATATAGAGTGTGATGTCATAAATAAACAGTTTAAAGGATTTTTAATATTGTTACTGGAAAGCATGTAAAAGGCCAGTTACTAAAGGAGATGGATTCTAGGAAGTCCTAGTTTATTGTGTGGCTTGTTCTTCTGACCTGAAATGAGAATGAAAGAGATCAACAGTCAGTTCAATGTAAGTGGTTTCCTTCAATTTTTCTGTTTAAAAATAATGAAGTGCTCACTAGGCTTGGACATGTCACAGGCTAATACCTCACTACAATGAATTATAAAAAGTAGTAATTCAATTTGAGCTGTAATTACTGTGTTCTGCAGTAGGATTAGCACTCACAGTGTGATATAAAATAGATTTATCTATACATACAGCATGTCTGCAAAGTGCTTGCCAAGGTAGATTTTTAAATGAATACTGTCCTTGTTCAGAAGTACGGAAAGTCACAACTGGTTGAGGCTCTTCTAAGACAGAGAGGTCCCTTTGGCTGACTAGTCTCATGTTTTACTGTTTTTCTTCTTTAGAAATTCTCACCGTTAATGGAGTGTTTTAGACTATTCCCTTCTTTGGAAACTCAGTAGTTAAGGAGTTCTTTCTTGGGGACAGACTGTAGCAGTCTCTGAAAGTGTGCGGGTCCTGGTAAAGTACCAGGCCTTCAGTTGGTTCAGTTCACTGATCTGAGGTGTCTGTGCATGAATAAAACAATTATGCAGTGTAAGATTAATAACCTCGGTTTTATGGGTCCTCTAAGGCATCTGATGTGCAGTTCCCTAGGATTCAGTCATGATTTTTTCTGATGGCATGATGTACTTTGTACTCTTGATTGCACTATGTTTACCTTCTGTTCCTCAAGGACCTCTCCTTGGTTAGTGCAAGTCCCATTAAACTTGGAAGCTTCCTTGATGATCTCTGCAAGTTTTAAAGAGTTTCATTTCCACAGCTGCGTCTTCCCTGACAGGCTTCATGGGACAACTGCCTACAGAATATTTCCTCTTCTTTCTTTATATATGCCTTTTAAAAAATATTATTCAAATACTAAGGAAGTCCTCAATCTGTGCCAGTTCTCTTTTGTTTGCTGAAAGGCTCTATGAGTTTATTCTCGTTTCTTCCTCCATTACACATTACCTGCAAACAAGAAGAAATTGCACTCAATGCTTTCTCTTTAACTACCACTATTCAATTGTAATGAATATACCACCAAACCAAACCACACATTTTTGAAAACTGGGATCATAGAAAAATCAGAAATATCCTTTTCTCTTTCTCTTCCTTGTTACTGAATCAAGAGGAAAAAGCAAGGTGCATCTAGCAATATGGATTGGAGAAAAAAGCCTACAAAAATCTCTCTGAAATGAAGAAAAAAAGATTGAACTTTTTATTTATTGTCAAAGGTACTTTAGGAAAGTTTGATGGCCCTTTTACAATTCATATTGTAAAAAATTCTGTGATCAATAATTTACAAACAACTGTTACTGTAGGAGTTCTCATTTATGCAGTTTTTTAACCTTACACTTCAACAAATGCATCTTGATTTTGTGGCAATGAACTAAAATCAAAGATAAAAGACCAGTCTCGTTTACTGTAGAACTGAAAGTTTCTGTATTAGGAGCACTGGCTGGACTTGACGAGACCACCTCCAGAAGGGCATCTCTTCTGAAATAAGATGAAAAGTCAGACTACTTGCTCTTTCATGTGTCAAAGGGGGGTAAAATTCTAGTGAACTGTGCAGTAACTGTCTATTCCCTACTGTGTACCAAGATTAAAATATCATTTTGACTGTGATCGTTACCAATCTGAAACTTCAATAGTTGTTCCTTAGAACTGAAGATGCATTCATCTCTCATGCCACACAACATCCATCTCTTTTTCTGTGCTGCTTTTAAAAAGATCACTTGTGAAACCTGATGGGAGAAAAGTGTGTATTGGTTTGGATAAAACTGTATTTTACATGTCTCTAAAAAACATTTGCAAGAAATTCAGGTTTGTGAAGGAAGAAAAATTACAGGCTGTTAATGGAAAAGCATTTTTGCAGCATTTATAAATACTTAATGTAACATAGGAAGAGAAAGGAGGAATAGTTAAAGAGATGGAGTTAATCCACAAATTGTGCTGGTCAGATTTAGTAGATTTAATTAAAAATAATAGACAAAAGACACAGTGTTTTCCCTCTATAAACACAACAGTACTGGGCTGGATTTCAATGTACTCAGGTATTCACACTGTTGGGGTAAAAAGGTGGCTGGTCACTGCTGCTTGGTTGCATATTGTCAACTTCATATACTAATTAGTTGAGTCAAAATAGGTGTGCAACAAAAGTGCAAAGCAAGAGAAAATAATCCTCTTCTTTCTTAAAAATGAAATTTCACAATAATTCCATTTAATATGGAGCATAAACATCATTTAGTGTATTTGTCTAAATAAGTGAATTTTCTGAAATGCCTTTTCATATTTTAGAGAGGCATTTGCACAATTAAAAATAGGAGAGGAAATAGGATCATTGTTATGATATCCAACAAAGGATATCCCACCAATACCTGAGCTGAACTCCTCTGATCAGGGCTACTGGGGTTAATCAGCAGGCATTGTAAACCAATGCCATCTTTAGTGTTTGTAATTTCTGTTTAGAGGATAACACCATTACTTACAAATTGAATATGTCTTTTTTTTTATTCACACTATTTTTTTTTTAATGTCACTGAAATTATCTCAGAGGAGCAGATCTGACAGGTCAATCACTGCAGATGGTAAGTGCTTTGTTAATTATACAGAAATTTAGAAACAATTGTGGAATGTCTTGCCTCAGGAGGAATTTCTGTCTTGCTCTGTTTGAGAGTAGATTTCCTCTACTGAATTAATTTTGTGGTTTTGTGCAGATAACAATCTCTCTGCTGCTTTGTAGGAATGACTCCTTGCTCCTTGTTCAAATATGCAACTGTAAATAAGCAGTGGATACTGCAAATAAACAATGCTCCTCTTTTTAAATAATGCAACGTGTGTAATTAGGACAGCGCAATTACAACTGTGTACAGCTCTCAGTGTAACAATTAGTTTTTTGGTAAAATGTAATTTGTTCCAATGTAAATGTTTTCCCTTAATTCAGAAGATTCCCTGGAGTTGTTACAATAACAAGCCTATTTCTACAAATATATGCAGTTGCACTGTGCGTTCCAATACACAAATCAAAGAGGACAGCTACATTATAATAAGCTATGGGAATTATAAAGTCAGAGCAAAATGATATCAGTCCTATTTTCTGAGGGGAAAATATGCCCAAATATCCTCTTTCCATTTCTGTTTTAATCCCAGAGATGTCAAATGCTTTTTCCAGTTTGACTTGAATTTACTTGAAAAAAACAGAAACATTTCCTTGTGTTATACTGCTGCTGTTACCCTGTCCTCCTGCTGCTGATATCTGACCACTTTCTAGCCTTTCCACTGCTTATTCCTGTAGATAAAGAAGTGCTATTATTGTCATTTTGCAGAGGAGTAACTGAGTCTCATAGAGCAAGAGAAATCTGCTTTAGAGTTCATCAGAAGTTTGTTGGGAAACAGGATTTCAAATCCAGCCCTGTTCTCTTCCTGCCAGTGTCCCCTGCGTGCTCAGAGCAAGAGGGCAGCAAAGTGCCTGGGCAGTTCTTGCTCACAGCACAACCCCTGCTCCATCCAGCTCCCTTCATCCATTTCCACACAATCCCTCCTTCTCCTGCTCACCAGTTCACATTCATTTCCATAACGCTGCTCTTTTAAGAATCTGTACTTCCCCCTCAGCAGTAAAAAAAGCGTTTGGAGCATCTGTGTGTGTATCACTCACCACATCAGGAAGTCAAATTTTTAATGTCTCACAGTTTTGCATTTGCTGGTAACTTTCCATGGCTAAAGTTAAACAAAGGGTGGAGATTTTGTGGCGATAAGCACAGTACGCTACCAGTGCATAAATAGGCAATTTTAGGTCAGCTGAATTAGTACTCCCGAAAGTGTCTGGGAGTTACAAGAGACAGAATGAATGTAATTACTCAGTACAGATGGATGGGAGTGCTCAACACATTCTATGAAAAATGACTTGTCTGAACTTGATTTTAGAATTGGTATTTCATCCTCTTTGTACCAAAGTTTGCAAAATTTTGGTGTTTTTTCTTGCCAAACTACACTGTTGTCATTTTGAAGGCTGTAAGTTATTTAATCTAAGCCTGGGCCTGCAGTTTCCCGTTGTCAATATTGCAGAGCACTCAGTGAACAATTGATGAAACCCCACACAACAGTAGTAATGTGCAATGATTATAGGGCAAGGGGCTGCGATAAGCGTTGTCTGCTCTGGTTAAGTCATTGCTAATGAAACATCACAGCTGATTAAACTGGCAATGAGAGCAGTTCCCTATGAACAGCCTCCATTTTCTCATTGGATCTTCACCTCTCTTAAAAAGCAAGATTTGAGCAAGACAAACAGAAATGCTCTTTTAATTATAAATCACGCTAGAAATCACATTTTATGATTAGTGGCATGTTCTAGAAAGAGTTTGTCTTAATTATATGTACGTCACTACATTTCTTTCCCTGCATTCTAATAAGATAAAGAGGATGAAGAAAACACAGGGAAAAAAGTACAAGAGTCTCTGTCATTGCAGTGAAATTGAATTGATATTTACATTCGTCCTGTAACCAGACTTGGGCCTCTTCTTGAATAACAGTAATGGTGATCAAAGCAGAGAAGATCTTTGAGCTCTGTGCTTTCAAACTGCTCACTAATCACTATAATTCAGCAGAAAATAGGAACAAATCTACCCCAACAAACACCACAATCATTGCACTCTGAATAAAAGGGGCTCTCACCAAATAAAGCTGAAGCAAGGTAAAGATTGCTCTATTACACAGTATGTCAAAGTTAAATACAGGTCTAAATCTATTCAAAAATTTAGAACAGGCAGTCCCCAACCTAGAAATGAGTAGAGAGGCTGCTTTGTTAAGTGAATAACGTTGTCCAGAGCCTGCTGTGGCATCACCACCAGTGACAGCAGCATCTGTTTCTGCACAGGCCTATTTCAGCCTTGACACTGCTAACTGTGGTACTAAGGTGGTGTTTGATTTAATTAAATGCCACTCCAAAGAAGACCCGTGTACCTACAGCACGTGTACCTGGAGGAGCGTCTGGTTCTTCCTCCTCAGCAGTTTGGTATTTTTCTGTTTATGCATGGAAATGAAACTGCTTTCAGATACGAAGCTGAACGGTAGCCAGGTGCTTTATAACTGTGTTAGCCTGAAGCTCTCATGAGAAATATTTTTTCCTGGAAAATAAATTATAACACGGCTAAGTGGTGCCTGACAAAGCTAAACAGGAGCCATGCTGCTCTATTGCAAATTCATCTGCAGTCTCTCGGTAGAAAGACAAATAAAAGCACTTCATCAAAATCAGTCAGGGAAGCACAGGAATGCTCATCAGAGACCACTAAACTCTAAATACCAATCAATTTCACCAACTTTTTTGTCAAACTTGCAAGTCCCCTCAAGCACTGTCGTCTAGAGCTGCCAGAAGATGCTGCATGAAATGTGGGAACAGAGCAGGCGAGCAATGGCTGAAAGCCCCTCTCTGACACTTGTAATTAGTGCATGTGCTTATGATCAGCATGGGCCAGCATTTATCGAAGTCAGTAGGTGGGGCTTGGCTGACATTAAGGTTTTGAAACCAGGCCTAAGGGCTCAGAAACCTTATGGTCCATTTGAGAATTGGGCTCACCATTTCTTTTTACTGTATCGGCTATTTTCCAGTGACCTGGGCATGTCCCAGCGGCCAGCAAGCATTTTTGTTGCAAACATCATGAGTGCAGACAGGATCCTTTAGACTGCCCTTGAATTCAAAGTCGATGAAATATATAATATTGAGGGATTTCTGTCAAGGAATTTGCACTGAGACTTTTTCCTGCACAAAGAGATCCCAAAATTGTTTTACAGCCGATGGGACATTAAATGTTATGACAGTGTTAAGTCCCACTCTCTGCTACCTTTGTCCTCATCATTCTTCTCTGTCAAATGCAAAAGTAGTTCTGAGAGAAGAAAAAATTAAAATGTAACCTCCTCACCAATTTCTCTAAGCTGTGGTTATGTCCTCACTGTTTTAATGTTCACATTTGTCATGTCAGAAATGTATTTTAAAGTTTTGTTTAAACAATGTCAGGTCCTGTAAACACAGCATAATGGACAGAGAACAAAATAGCTTCTCTACTGCACCCCTCACCCACTTTGTGTCTCTCTGTGCCAGATTCAATCGTTGGTTTGCACGTCCTTATGATCAAATAGCCCATCAAATGGGCTATGAGGCAGAGTACAGTACAACACAAGTACGTGGTGATTAGGTCTAACTTGACTCTGAATTATTTTTAAAATAATCCAGCCCCTCCTGGGCTGTCTTCCACCTCCCCACAATACCCTACTGAGTGTCCTTTTACTCTCAAGCCTTTTTCTCTGAGATTCATTCCTTTACTTCCAGGTTTTTGCTTTCTTAAACAATCTCTGCCACCTTTTTTCCATCTCATTATTTAGATATTCCTCCATTCTTCATTTCACAGTTTCTTTACATTTCCCATCCAAAAGAAGACCTTCTTTTTTGCCTCCCTCCAGCTCCCCTGTTTTCTGGAATTATGGATCAACCCGAGCTCCACATTTGCCTTCTGGGACAAATCTGATTTTATTTTTGGATACAGTTTGCTCAGAAAAAACAAGATCAAGTAAACAGAGGTTTCCAGCTATTATCTGCTGAATTCTGAGTCTTCAGTCTCAAGGCTGTGTGCATTGTTCTTTGAATATCATGTAGAGCACATTTTGTAAGAGGCTTGTGGTTTCTGTATGTCCCCTGAATCGTGAAAAGGTGAGGGAAGCAGGAGTGGAGAAGGTTGTCTTAAGCATTGAAATACTCACCTGCAGTGCTCTGTAGCCCACAGTTCCTGTATACACTTTTAAATGCTGGGCATGAGGAGAGATGCAACTTATTTATTTATGTACATGCTTTGGTAAGAAAAGCAATACAAAGCAGTCACCGCTGCAAAATAAGAGTGCTTCTGTTTTGCTGGACTTACAAAGGGGAAAGTGCTTGGATCGATGTTCTGCTATTGTATAATCAACAATGCATCACAATTCTGTATTGTTTTCTCTAAAAATTCTCCATTGCAGTTGGCCATAAAATTACAGGAAAAGATACCTACATTTTCTGTCACTCCTAAATGATAAAAACAACACATAACCTCATCTTAGAAACAAAGCCTTAGCATTCGGAAAAGAAGGTTTGATGATAAGCTCTAATGAGTTTAGTCCTTTGAATCCTACTTCAGGTGAGGGTAGTGAGTCACCTGGGGCTGAATTCTCAGCAGTAAAGAAGTAGAGGAAAACAAATCAGTAGCTTTCCTGCAGAGCAGTGGTCTAATCACATCTGACACCAATTAGCATCCTTGCTGATGGTCCCTATTAGGACATAGTTGAAGTCAGAATTACCTGTCTCAACAGTGCAGTGGTCCTTTTGCTGAGCAAAATTGAAAGCCAAGCCTTGCCCGTAAAGCCAAGGGTGAAAAAAACATCTTCAAGAACATCAGCTTCAAAACTGTCCCTAAAATGGGCCTGTCCTTTTTTCTGTCACCATACTTTCAGCTGAAACAACACCAGTTCAGCTTCCTCCATTGTCAGCAGTGAGTAATTTTCAGAGAAGATGTGAAGTGTGAATCCACATCATTCACAATTGAACTCTGCATCGAGTGTGCTTGCCAGGGTTAGTCACTGCAAAAGGAAGAACGCCTTGTAGCTCACTAAACGTTTCCACCTTGCTTTTGCTGGTTATATAAGCTAGCAGAAGTACCTTTGCAGAAAAGATCCATGATTTTAAAAATGTATTTAACTGGCAAAAACATGTATTAAATTCCTATAAATTTCACAGATATTGTGGAAGTCACAGTACTTATGATGAAGTGGGGTAAGGGAGAAGTTACTCTTACTATATTTTCACCATCTAAAAATGTTTTGCTGTGTATTTTCAGTTTCCTGGAATTCACCAGGCAAAAACTGCTATGTTAACAAAGACCTACTGGACCTTTTTCAAGTGTAGCTGACTGAAAACCCAAGAATTTCTTGGCCTGTTTTACCTTCTCAGGTTTTAAAACATATCTATGCACTGAAATTGTGTCAAGAGACACATATTGCTTAATTACAGAGAAGCATTTTGACAAAAAATACATTTCCCATGCCTTCTTCAGCTCTTAATTTTTCCTGCCAATTCTCCGCTACCATCTGTCATCAACTCCCATTTTTCTCTTCAGCTGAAATATGAGTGTAATACTGATTCCAAAATATCATAATAGAGTCTGTGTCCCCTTTGTACTGCATTTTCCTGAAGATAACAGCAGAGGATTGCAAATCCTGTTCAAGATTGCCAGTAGGTTTGTCAGTGTTCAGAGTCAAGAAGAAAAGCTCATCTGCTAGAATGACTCATGAAAACCTCATCTTTGATCACTGGGACAGTTTTCAAATTATGTATGTCCCCTCCAGTTCCAGGGCATTTTCAGATCTCCGGTTTTTCAGTTGGATTTTGAAGCTTAAGTAATTTTGTTCCTGGCCCAGGCATCATCAAATGTGGGAGAAAGTAATTCTTCTCTTTGTCCCAATTTTCTCCTAATGAGGGTAGTTCCTTAGTGGGTTTTGGTCACTTACTTTTTTTAAACAATGAGCCAGAAACAAATGCTGGTGAGTAACAAGCTTAAAATGCAGGATACTTTCTGTAGAAATAAAAATTATATAGTTCATATAAGTTCATCTCTCCATACTAGAAGTGTTTTTCCTCATCTTCTTACTTGACATGAAACCTGTAATTTCTTTGCTATATGGATTGACCTGGGAGTAAGTAGGAACTTCACTTGTACCTTGGCTCTCTGGGGGGACACATCAGGCACATCCAGTGCACCTGGATCTCTTGGCCTGTCTCAGCCGATCAGAGATAACTAAATGAAAATGTCAGCTTAAAAGAAATGAGTGGCACATAGAAAACACAGCCCAGGTACATCTGGGACATGATTTTGAAATGTAGCCAATCAGAAACGACTGAAGTTTGTTCCTGCTTGCTGACTGCAGACAGTCTTCGGGGAAATAAGTCACATCTAGTCTTTCAATTAGCAGGACAAACTGTGCAGATGTCACACTGAACACATTCAGCCACATTTCAGAAGAGGTCAGTAGAGTAAAGGAAATCAGTATGTCAATGGTTTAGCAGAATACCCAGGGAATTTTCTTCAAGGTGTGGTTGCACCAAAGGAGCGAGTTCTCCCTGGAATCACTAAGATGGCTTTTCTAAGGAAAACTGTCCTCACTGGAGGCTGAATCTCTCCAGCCATTCATGATGTGCGCTGTGACTGCAACAGAGCAAAAAGTACAGGTTTAAGCTTTTTCATCCCCAGAATGTCCAGACTCATGTATGTGAAAACGGGCAGCTCAGACAGTGGCCTTTTGCCATCTCAGGCTTCAGCAGTGAAGCGCTCTGGTGCCGAGCTCATGTGTGGATTTGCCTGCTAAGGAGCATGCCCAGGCTGTGCTGGGTGTGAGGGCAAATTGTGGTTGTTGCTAAGATAGATTTGAAGTGAAACTGATGCATAGAAATGAAATGATTGATATCTTATTTTTCTGAGCGTAGCAGTGTGAACATTTGCTGTAAATTATATTTGTTACAGACCCAGAATCTTTTGGCAGTGACTCTGAGTTTGGATGGACTGGCTAAACAACTTGTTAAACAAATAGGTTTCAGTCTGCATTTTGCAAATTATTTTGATTATACAATGTAGTTTGCATGATTAACGAGTTGCAGAGTTTTATTTTTCTGTTATCTGACTGGACTTATTTATTCATGGAAAAAAAACCTTATTCCATCAATACTATTAAATTTGAAAGTAATATATAATATTATTATCTTGTTATTTAGACAGAGCTGTAGATTTCTACTTGCAAAGGTACCATGTTGTATTTAATGATTCAGCCAAATTATTCCTTACAAGTACTGTTGAAAATTTAGTTGTTAATCAATGCTAACTTGGATAAAATGCAAATTTTGGAACAAATATACATGTACATATGTGCTCACACACCCCTCCCTGTCCCTAGATACTGAGTGTGATTAGTAAATCAAGCTGCTGACATATCATTATTATCAAAAAACTGAGTTTCCATATAATGAGGCAGCAGCAAGTTAATGATAAAACCTGATTTTTATTTTCATCTTCTCTGAAGTTTGCAATGAAAGAGCAAAGATCCAATAAAACTATAGAAACTGGTGATATATATTGCAATAATAGAGCTGCAAAATATTTCAGGTAAACTGAAGGCATCAAAGGAAAAAAAAATATTCCAAATATGCTGCAGCAAATATGTGCATTAAGTGAAGGAAAATTCCTGGAATTTAGTTTTCTTAAAAATGAGCTAAATTAGTTTCTTTTCTTCTAAGCAGAATTTTTCTACCTGCTGTTTGCAATCTGTGTCATTCTATTTGAGTGATTCTTAGGGCTGCAGCAAATGATTTGGCTGCCTGCCGAATCTTACTTGAAACAGCAGCAGTAAAGCTTTCCCTGCTCCTGGCCCATCTGATCTTTGTAGTGGTCACTGCCTGCATATCACAAAGGCAAAATGGGCCATGTATTTATCCTTCAGATGCTGAGGTTCATAGTCCAATGGAGCTTAGGGTCTGTGCTCTAAATTACACACTTGAGGTGCCAGAATAAGCAGCTGCATGACATGGTAACCCCCAGCAGTGGGCTGCAGCAATCTCTGCAGTTGTCTGCGAGGATTCAGCAGATCTGACTTACGTGAAGCCGTAGTTTTCAAGTCAGCTATCAGTGACCTGCTAGATTCCATGTGTGGACTTCTATCTCTTGGTCATTTGGTGTAAAGATGAGCTGAAAGGAGGGTTAGGTTCTATTTCATGTAGGGATTACAAGATACGCTTTTCTTTCTGTGTTCATGATTTGCTTCATGTTTGTAATAAATCTAGTGGGGTTGGGAGCATCACTTTGTCCTACTACAAGCCGGAAAGAAAATGTAAGAAAGAGTCATGCTACTAGAGGAGAGACCTGGGTCAGGTCTGCAACTAACTGCTGTGATCAGCAAACGGGCACACATCAAATTTCACATATCAAACAGCCTTGACAACTGGGATCACACCCTAATCAGTGGGGTTAAGGGGAGAATCAAAAGGAGGAGGAGATGGTATGTTTCAAGGATTCTTTCTTTGAATACAAACAGAATTGTGCTTCTCTCTGGCATGTTTATAGATCTAGATTGTGCTGCATGATGTTAATATCCTGCCCAAGCCTAGCTGGAGGTGAATCAGTCACTAGGTGGGTCTCAGTGCACTGCAGGGAAGCCAGAGCCAACCCTCCACAACCCTCAATACTGAATATCAGGAACAGAAAGCTGTGAGTGTTTCAAAATCTGTGGACGCTTCATCTTTCCATTTCTCCCATTGATGTTTGAATCACAGATCCCAGAACAAGCATTGCATAGCTGTGTCACAGTAGCAAATTTTCAGCAGCTATTCCAACTGGGCCAGGTCATGACTGAAGGGTTTAAGTATTAAAATCTCCATGCAACACCTACTATGTCATTGTCTGATACCAAAATGGACATGAAATACACAATATAAATAAGGGAAGGAATGAGACAGGAAGGAATGATGTGATTTTATTCTTACTAAGGGGAAATATCAATATCAAGATTTGGCTAGTAAGTTTATCCTGACGCTGATGTGCATGTGAGGGTACACAGGAAAATGTATATGGGAGGCAAAGTGTAAATGGGTTAAAAAGAAGAAAGGAACAAGGTAGATGTCAGGAAACTTTAGGAAGAAAATTAAAATAAGGGAGTAAAGTGGGAGATATAAAACCAACAGTACTGTATTAACAGTGTGCTGAGGCCATGGCAGTCATTACTGCAGTATCTTCATGATTTTTTGTGATGCACTGGAAATACTTTCTCATTCTACAGAACTGGATCTGATACATAAACAGATTAAATGGTTTGAAGAAGGCCAGTGACAGAACTGACATTCTTGGATAGTATTAAGATGCTGAAACTCTAAACTCTACATTCAAATGTGTGAGCTGGGAAATTCTAAAAGGAAGAGCATGTAAATTATTGTTACTGTCCTCTCTGATCTGGGCCTTGGATATTTCAGACTGTGTGTCAATACTCTTAGATATCCACAAGGAAGATCAATAATTTTTTTTAGTTCTATATGTCTTGTATAACTTAACTTAGATCACATTTTAAAAATTACTCAGAGTCCAAAACCTTTTGAATATCTCAAACATTTAATCAGCTATATGAGAACTATGTTAATTTGCATTCAAATTGGAGTCATACATTCAACACATTTGGGAATTCTCTCTCTCAGTTCCTTTGAAAACCTACAGTGCTATCAAGAGGTTATATAGACTGAAATATAAATAACGCCAAACATGAATCATTACATGGCAGTGTCAGCTAAGCTGACTGCAGGTTAATGTAGGAACCCAAATCGTTGGTCAACACAGCACAGTATGTGCCAATGCCTGTTGTGCTTCACTGCACTGAATTTACCAGGGCATGTTTGCTGTGTTACCACACCTCAAACTGGAGTTCCACTGAGTACTGTAAACATGCCTTTAGGCTCCTGTGAGCTAGAATCCCTTGAAAATGGGATGAAGAGACAGGTTTTCTAAAACGAAAGGGAAATAGCTAGTGGGATGTTTAGCAGGAGGCATCATACATCACAAATCACAGTAACTCTCTACACAGGCCCAGACACATCTTTAACCTGTAAATATTTGATAATTTTACTCTAAGTAACTTCGACATTGACTTCTGTGCCTAAGATAAAGCCATTTATAAAGGATTCACACATGACCTTATTTGTTAGCAAAGTAACAGAGATCTTTCTTTAGAAGACTTTGTCAAGTCTGCAAACCCAAGGAAAGTCACAGGATAATGCTATCCTTTTTCATAGTTGCAAATACACATCTTCAGTAATAGGGCAAGTCACAATTCACTCTCAACATTAAACAAGGTTTCCTACAGTGATGACATAATAAAGGCAACATCCCAGACTTCTTTCTGGAGAGTTTAAACAAACTAGAATGTATGAAAAATACTGAATAGTCAGTAGTGGATTTTTAAGTCTGGCACAAAGCAAGTCCTCCTCAAAGAAGAATTTCCTCCAAGCATAAACATGAAATAGCTTTCAATAAAAATATGACATATGAAAATCTTCATTGTGAAAGGAGAATTCAGCTTGAAAGTCTCTATTTCCCTTATTTGATAAACAGTCTCAATGACTTTTCAGTGAACAGTGATGTTTCATACAGAAATGACATTTAAAATAAATCAAGATAAATTATTAGAGGCCCCTAATATTTGGAAAGACTTGGATTTTACTTATAAAGTGCTTAATATTATAAAAGTGGAGAATACTATAGAATAATATATTTTAATATATAACAAAGCATGAAACACCTTAATGTGCTTACAGATTTTGAGTTCTGAGGCTAACTAGACTAGACTAGACTAGGAAAGGTAATGATCTAATTCATATATTTCTTGGTATAGGAAAGTAGTGAGCAAAAATAAGGGTTTTGGGATAATTTCGTACTAACTGTGTAGTTAAATATGCAACAATGTTTTCAGAATATTTTTATGTGGTCTTTCTTTTTCTGATATGTTAAAGAAAATAATAAACAGTTATGATTCACCTAAAATTTTGTTTCCATTTTTCATATGAATCTCTTTAATAAAAAAGAAAGGACAAACAAGCAAAAAACACAACAACAAAAAACCCCAAATCCTTTTCCATCTTTAATTCTAATCTCATGGAAAGGGGCATTTCTCAGAGGAGACCACCCATCACCTGGTCCTTTGTATTCCTCAGGTCAGTCCCAGAGCCCTGTGAAAATTAGGAGAGCTGGTCCTGCAATCTCTGGCTTTTATGTAATGGAATAGGTTACACAAAGCAATAAATTTCATTTAAATGTTGCTGTGGCCCAGCAGTACCAACCACTTCCCTCTGCAGTTAGAAACATTTCTATTTGGTGAGTACACATAAAACCTCTGTCAGCAGCACTTGGAAAGTCACTGGTCTCAACTTGTCTTCTTGAAGAAACTTTGCTGTAAAGGAAACCTATGGAGGAAAATAGTAAAATTCTTTTCTCTCTCAGTATGATAAGCAAGTGTCATAAAAAAATCTGAATTATAACTTCCCAACTGCACACAAACAGAATTAGTTTCTGTCATCATGCAAAGCTTGACATGAGAACAAAAGAGCCCTTTACTCTTTTATGAAGCTGTAGAAAGGTGATTGTTTTTCTTTTAGTTGTCAGAGATTATTACTGAATGGCTATAATGTTAATTCCATTTCTAGGATGAAGTCAACCGTATTTAATATTTAAAGGGAATAAAATAGCAAGGCAACAGTTGAATGAACAATTTCCACAAATAATTCCCATGCACTTTGTTTTCTGTTTGTACTTCCAACTGTGAATGGATGCCAAATTCTCAAATATAATTGTATTAATTCTTGTTTTACATATTTCTCCAGCAAATAATTTCGTGGATTGTTATTTATTGAAAACATTGAAATTGTTGCAATCAGGTTAATTACATTTCATGTTCCTTTTTTCCCCCAATTATTGTTATACACAAATAACCAAAATAGTATAAGTTACATATGGAGAAAAAATACAGTAACACTTGTATATTAGGTTACTGTAACTAATTAAGCTTAAGCTTCATTTTCTCTGTGTTCCAATTGCAAAACAAGACAAGAAGTAAAAACCCCATAACTGTATCCATGCCTGTGCTCCCTGGTTAATGCAGATTTCTTTCTGGCAAGATCACCTGGGTGAGATTCACAAGTGCTGTGAATCTCCACGTGTCTCGTTCCTACTCTAAACTTAACATCACCCATATTTATTTTGTAAATTTATGGCTGCTATTGCCTTTGGTAAACTGCAGTGTTGAAGTGTATCAGTCACACTGAACAGAATGAGTATTACAGACATATTTCACATATTTCCATAAACAACGAGAAGGAAGCTTGTGGCTGCAGAAAAGCAGAGTTAAATAAAATCAGTCTCAACAAAGGAGAAGCAGCATCATGGAATTGTAGAAACAGAACTAACAGGTGAGAGCTGCAGCAGGGAGAGAATAGAAGGAGTGAAACAGGTTCATGCCCAGGTTGTCTTTCTGGTGCAGAACTGGAAAACCAGATTATGTCTTTTCACTGATGGAGGTATAGTTCTTTGTATTGGTTTAGTTATTTAAAAAAA
>VZTI01004325.1:55005-131019 GCA_013397865.1 Struthidea cinerea
AAAAAAAAAAAAAAAGACTAATGGGATGTGTTTAGCTGCGAATTTTACACCTCACTGTGTTGAACAAACACCATTGCAGTAATACTACTAGGTATAAAGCTGACCAGATTTGGCAGTGCAATCCTGGCTTTCCTGAATTGGTGCCAACTCTGAAAATAGCCACCTTTCTCAGGTTTTGTGTTTTGTTTTTATTAATCCTGATCACTGCAATTAGAGCTCCAGCATAGTTCTCAGGTAAAATAACTAGGACACTACCCTTTAATTTCTCCTTTTCATTTGTTTATGGTTATTCTTCTTCCCCCAGAAAAACTGGAAACAAAATCTTTTTTTAATCTTTTGAGTTCAGGAAAAACAGGGTAATTGTACTTTTCACTGCAATTTAAAATAAGGCTAAGGACAACTTTCCTAATCTGGAACACAGCAGCTGGGTTCAGGAAGCAGGAATGCACCACGACGGCACTTTGAGCTGAGCAAAGATCCTGAGAGTTCTGTTAAATACTGATCAGATTGCTCAGTGTTCCGAGCCTTGCAAACATATGTGTATGTACAGTTGGAGTCACTGTGACATTTCAAAGTAATATTTTTTTCTTCAACCTTTGAAAAGAAACACAAGTGTGAAAGAGAAGAGCCATGGGTCCATTGGAAGAGAAGTTCTACCAGGTGCATTTAAAGTTGTGGGAAGACTGCTGGATTATGAAAGCTGACTGAGAAATCTGCCTAAGTATCAAAAATATGTCTTTATGTTATGCAACCCCCTTGTTTTCTACTGCCTTTTACTGAGGAGCAGGAGAGTGATTCTTTCAAAATAAATTTAGTGCTGCAGTTGAGCACAGAGAAAGATTTCTACCATGTGTCTGTTGTTTCTGTTCCATACTGAATGCTAATTTTCTGTCCAATCTCCTTAAACTGAGTCTGACCAAAAAAAAGTCTGGGATTAAAGAAACCCCTCTACTATTATTTTTTTTTTAAATTGGGTTAAGTCATTTTCATTCCATTGACATGGGGGAGATAAGAGAGTGCTCAAGTTTCTAGATGACACCAAAATGAGGGTAAGGACTGATGTGCTTGAGGACAGAGCTGCTGGGCAGGTGGACCTGAGCAGCCTGGGAGAATGGGCAACCGAGACCTAATGAAATTCAGCGAAATTCAGCAAGGGCTGTCTCAGAATAGGAAAGGTGCTGCTAAAGTGAAGTTCATCAGAGGGCCACCAAGATGATCAGGGGATGGGAACACTTGCCCTACAATGAGGGGCTGGGATTCTGGAGAAGACACAGCTTTGGAGGTGATCACTGAGCAGCCTGCTGGTGCCTTGGGGACATCAAGGATATGTCACCTTCACAGAGGTGCGTGGCTGGAAGAGCAGCAATGGGCATATGCTGAAACAGGAGAGGTTCAGACTGGAAATAAGGAAAAAGCTTTGACATCCTGAGACGCAGGAAGTTTGCCCAAAGATGTCGAGCAGTCTATGTTCTTGGAGGTTTTTAAGATGAGGCTGGATAAACCCTGAGCAACCCGGCCTGGCCTCAGAGCTGTCCCGATTTTGAGCAAGAGGGTGGACTGCAGATCTTCTGAGGTCCTTTCCAGCCTGAAATATCTTGTGATCCTCTGATTCTGACCAAACCAAGCAACTGATCATATCTGTGAGATTAAAAAAAAAAAAAAAAAATCCAAGTATGATGTGGAAATGAGCACAGAGGGGCAAAAGCTCATGAGCCTCACTGACCTGAAACCAGAGCAGCATATTTGAGTGCAAGTAAAGTTATTAAGGATTTCCTCTTAAAGCTGATGGTTGGGCTTGCAGAACAGCATTATGATGTGGAAATCTATTCGTTTTTGAAGGGTTAACTTACAAGACTCTCTAGTTTTGAACAATTGCAAAAATTTTAGATCCTTTAGATAGAATATCCTGCTCTGTTATGCTTAATGTGGTCTTAATTAAATTCAATTATTGAATTCTGGAATTATAAGTAAAGTTTGATGAAATACACTGAAATCCATTCATTAAAAATTAATTAAGCACACCAGGGAACTTTGAAATGTGTATGCTTCATATAAATACTGACCTATCACCCACAGGCACTGACAGCCAGGGTCATCACATTGAAGGGCAGTTTGTTGGCTAAGCAGTTTGCTCTTGCAGGGTGTCTGTTCATGCTCTCTTAGGGTATTAACATGCACTTTAGAAAGAGATCTTGTTTGAAAACTTTCAAAAAACTCCAACTTTAATAATGGCAGTACTATTGTTTTTTAACTAAAACTTAAATAGTTAAACATCTGTGACAAAAAAATATTTATTTTTTTTTTTTAAATTTGCTTATGATGATAGACAAGAAAATGAAAAGATTAGATGGAGGTGGTGTGTGGTGTTGACTCCCATATTTATGAGGGGCATTTAACTAAACCTACAGGTTTGTCTTACACCATGTTTCAAAAATTGCCGATGTATTTATACTCTTGATGCTCCCATAATGCAACAAATAATTTCCAGTCTACTTTTCGTAGTTACTTGCATACAGACTTGGAGGCAAGACATTTCACTAATATAAGCAACATCAGTACTTACTAGAGGTGGTTAAAATGTTTTTCGATTATTCCTTTTCCTCCTCTTTGGACCACATGCCAAAATCATGCCTGGTTACAGTTAGAGCAATTGTTCACTTATGTTTTATTCTGTTATGAGAATTTCTTGAGGCTACAGAGTAAAAGGCAAAATACCTGTAAAACTACTTAGTGAGCCTGGTAATTCACACTTCATGTTGCTTTATTAAATAAAGCACAACAGTACAAAGGCAGGGAGAGACTCTCAATTGAAAAAGTTGATTGGTTGCTTTATCTTGTGCCACTATGAATATGACTTCACCACATTTAAGAGCGTTAACAAATCTTTTCTAAGATGCAAATGCCAACCTTGAATTTATAGTTTCACCCCTTAACCTCCAATCATATCAAGGATAACAGCATATTTTACAATTTCTTCTCTGGTCCCAGATAAGTAATAATTGCCAACAAGAATCATTAAACAAGTTAAAGCATTTAACTTCATTATAGTAATTCTTGTTAGTCAGGCACGTCATGCCATTATCAGACCTTTTACATCAGTAGAAACAATTGATAAATCTGTAATAATTCTGTGTCTCAAAGATTGGATAATGATCCCTTGTAACTCTCTGACATGACACACACAAAGTACTGCTTTTCAGTGTGTAATTTCTCATTTCAGAGAATGTTAACCAGACTGAAAAAAAAAAACCACTTTCATACAATCTGTTCAGTGGAATGTAAATGAATGTGGGGAACAGTTTCTTAATAAATGAGCCGCCATTGTGATTATTTTCAGTAACATTTGCTATACTTAATGGTACCATCCATCTAAGGATTTCTACATTCATCCTGTTTATAGGATGGTTAAAACCTTTATGAAGGAATCATTAATTTCCTTCCAAATGTCACTGACTTTGAATGCTTTGATCATTCCAAGATTAGCCCAGCCCCTGTCATCAGTAGTCTCTGATGAGTTCAGGCTGGTTTGCTTTGTACATCAAAGGCATAAAAGGGCCACTCCAAGTCACAGTCTTTTTGGTTACACTTTTGAAGTCTCCTGAATACACATGAGCCATTTAGTTACAGGAGAATGAGAAGCTGAGGACCACTGTGCATATGGTGGACAGTGTGCATCTGGACTTCTGTTGCCTTTCATCAGAGACACAGACCGCCCCAGGATGTCCCCATGGGTGAAATTAATGGTTCAAAACCATAACGATACTCATTAACATTGAAAAGGGAAAAAGTTCCTCAGACATCCCAGTATGGGATAGTCCCAATTTTACCCTGTGTGTTGCAAGGTGACAAAATACAGGTAACTGCAAAGCTGGTATGTTTTACTTGTTGAAGTCTGTGAAGAATTTATGTGTGCCACACAGAGCTGAGAAGAGTCAACCTCTTCATTGCAGGGATTTTTATCCAGGTTTTTAATCTTGTTTAATCTTTCAAATTTAACTGTGTTTGCATTTCAAAGTATGTATAGAGCAAAAAATAACAAATAACCCCCTGAGTATTTCATTGCATTTAAAATAGTAGCTATCTTTATGTGAAATACGAATTTCAAACATCTTTGAATTACCTATTTTATCCTTCAAGCCAGACTTCAATGAGGTACAGTTTCGCTCTAGGTTTTGTCACACAGTATTTATTTTAAAAGTTTTTTAAAAGCTTCCTTTTCCAGAACTACTATGTATATAGTTCTGCAGTTGCAATCTTATATGTTTATAAAACAAGTGTCTGAGTCAAGATTTTCAGAAGGGATGCTTAAAATTAGCGTCTTGCATGTCTATTATAGGTCTTAATAGGCAGTTTGATTTTATAGAATTGCTGAGCAGTTTCCTTTAAAGAAGTTTCATTCAATAATGAGGTAATTAAATAAGAGCTTAAAAGGTTCTAAGACACATAAAAAGATAATGACATATTTTATACGGCTGATATGTCATAAGGCAGCAATAGTAAGAGGCTTCACAGAATAGAACTGGTCATAATGATCAGTGACAGAAAAACCTGAAGTGCAGGGCAGAAAAAACAGAACTCTCTAACAGTAGGATCTGTAGAGATCTGGAAGCTTCTGGTATCAGTGGGCAAGGGTTTTACAAAGCAGTGCAGCTGAGGAATGGCTCTAACATTTGTTTGGATACATGGAGATGTCAAGTGACAAATAGGTGAAGTTCTCTCTCTTACACACTACAGATTGCATTTGGGATGCTCTACAAATAGCTGTTTAAAAATTAACATCAGTTCGTCTCCAGCCCTGTGCATGGGCTATTTAACAGTCTTTAGAGAACTGGAAAAAAGAAAAGGCAGAGGATTACCGAAAATGTTTGAAAGAGTGTTAATTAGAGTCAATGGGATGAAAGTGAGAAAACAACGCACACAGTGAATGCAAAATTCAGAGGAGTGTTACAGCCGGGAATACTGCCACACTGAGACCTTCCTGTGACAGTCAGCCTAAATTCTTAGACAGTACAAACACAGTCATGGGTATCTGTTACCATGAAGATTTTAGACTTTGTGTAAAATGAGCAAACCTCTGGAGAGAAAGAAGGAAGGAAAGGCAGAAAGAGGGGGTGCGATGGGGGTGGTGCTGCAGAAGGCATGGAAGGTAAAGCTGGCAGGAGTGTTTCTCTGCCGTCATTCATTGTTGTCCCAAGTGTCCAGCTGAGAATCCTCTTCTACTGATATGAAGGTGGATATGGAGTTACCTATTTGACCAGCTCTCATTTTTATATTATGTTCACATGCAATTCTCCAAATGAAAATAGAAGCTGTGAAGAGAGCAATTAATGTTTGGGTTTTTTGTTTTCCACATTAACTAAAATCTTTTCAGCCAGAGCGCAGATGGCCTTGTAGCAGTCTCCTAACAGTGCTCTACAGACTGCACTCCCATGGGCCAAACAGTGCTGCTTGAAAAGCCCCCTTTCAAAAGGCAGCACAGGCATTAGGTTGCAGTATCTCTCTGGAGTGCCAATGCATGTGTTGGATGCTTCATAATAGAGAAAATTTAGGACAATTCCTTTTTCTTTTATCAAGAATTAAAGTAAACTTTTTGCTGCATTTACTGTTCAGTGAAATATTACTGTAAATGCTACAGATGGTTTGGTAATTTTAAGTGCCTCTCCTCAATGAGGATCCCATCCTTGAATTATGGTGGGTTCATTTTATAGCAACAGACATAAATATCATATGCATCTACAACACTGCTACTAAAATGTTAATAGAATAAAAGTAAAATTATTACCATTTCTCACCTCAAAACAGCTTTGTTCTTATGTGTCACAGACACTTCAGAAAATGTCTTTGGAATAGATTCTTGGGAACTTATTTTTCAGTTCTTCAAATTTTCAGTTTTAAATACCTAAAGAAGACAAGTGCAGGAAGATTATGGGAGAAAAAAAGGCATTCAGTCCCTCCAAGTGGTATTTTTAGTTTGGCATCTTTTGTTATGCCATGTTGCCACAGCTGAGGTCATACTATGGTGCTGAGAGGGTTCTGTCGAGTCAGAGGAAAGTGGTTGTCTTTCACAGATATCTTAATTTACATCTCTGTCCTGTTACATAGGTGATTTCCATCATTATTTTTTGTCTCTCTCTGTGTGTGTGTGTGATCTCTACAGGATGAAAAATGTTGTAAAGCTGTGGGAATTTTCTGGCACAGATGCATTTAGAGAGTGAGAGTTGCTCTGCGTTGTTTAAAGCAAGACATTTTTTGATTGTTTCCATGATGATTGGATGCATCGTTAACCCCTTTATTGTTGATGTCCTACAGAGACCTGATATGTAGTCTTAATTATTTTAAAAGACATTTCTTTGTTACTTAGCTGGTGATTAAAAGTAAATTAAAAGATGGCAATGGCAGACTATTGTTGTTCATTAGCAGATCTAAAACCCTAATCATCTAGTAAGGGACTAATTTTCACATAATTTTAAAAACAATAAGTACGCTGATGTAGAAATTATTTGTGCTGCTTCTACCATTTAATTAACCAAATCACCAGAGAGGGAGAGTGTGAGAGTGATTATTTTCTATTAATCGAACTGAGAAATCTAAAGCAGAAATCCCAGTCAAATCTCTTAATAATATTCCTTATAACAAGAAGATGAGTTTAAACTTCAAGTGCTGAAGGATATTGAAGATTCTCACAGGGGAGTATGGGAAGGGCAAAGGCAAGACCAAGGTGACCAAAACACTCATTCATAATTTTGCAGAGACAAAAGATGAATTATGCTGCAGGAGGCAGTGATGGAGTATATACAAGCACCCAGCCATAATTTGCAGAGCCCTTGAAAAGAAACATTTCTCAAGAAATATTAATTAAAATTCGTTGAAAACTGACCTTTAATACTTAACTACCATGGAAATTTTTTGAGTTCAGGAAGAGCAAAGCCTCGAATTTGTTGATTCAAATAATGCTTCAGCTCTCAGTATTAGTTGATGTTAGTGTTAATGATCCTATTTTTTCTCCATTTTCAGGTTTTTATCTGGCAAATGGTGGTTCCTTTGGTGAAATAAAGCAGTGGTTTTTGAGGTTGAAGTCCTGCACCTCCCTCATACATTTCCAGAATACCTGGCAGGTAGGACTGATCATCAGAGGAGGTATCAGAGAACTCTCACGCCTAAGGAGGAAATACCTTCTCTTGAAGAAGCTGGTATGACTGTAGAAGGGGTGGAATAAAAGCATAACAAGACAAGGTTTTAATGTACTTTTAAAGCCGTGATTAAAATATTTCAGCTTTGATACATTATATGAACATTTTAAGAAAAGCAAAGTCACACATTGAATTTTTTAATAAGAAAGCAAATCTTTAGCTGCAGTGGAGGAGCAAAATTCTGAAAACTGACACTGTGCCTCTGTGTATCACAAAACTTCTAACATTTCCAACATTAAATTGATTGAATCAATTAAATCCTTCTCAATCTTTATAAAATAAGTTGTAGGACCCAGCCGTTCACTCAAACTTCTGTCTCACCTTAAACAAGATACAAGTATGCTAAAACTTGAAAGTCGGATGCAGAAATACCCCTCTGTGGTCCTAGTGCTGACCACATTGCAGTGTGGTGGGGGTGCTCACAGGAGTAGGAGCTCTTGTAAAGGAGAAAAAGGCCTTTTCTGAGCCGTGTATCTTTACTAGCAATGTTTCTGTTTCTTCTATGATCCTGGTTTACTTGTTCTTTCTAGAAGGATAACTAGAAAGTTACTAAAAATGAGCCAAAAGGGGCAGAAATGCTGTGTGAGCAAATAGATTCCTCCAGTCAAGTGAATAATAACTGATAGTGTTGGCCCAGTTCTGCTGCTGTGGATGCAGTGGGAGGAAAAAAAAATAAGTAGAAAAGACAAAATAAGCTGAGAATTTTATCTGGAGCAGTAAGAAGGAATCTCTAGTGTGATCCTCCCTTGAGTGTAATTCCCTACATGTTGCTGCTGACTGTGGATTTCAGTTATAAATATTGCATCATCTGTTCTCCTCTGCTCTCTCAAATAACTGGATCTGCTTAGTTTTATGTCATTTGTTCTTTATAATTTTCTTGGTTAATGATTTGATCACCTTTGTGTAGGTTACAGTTTTCATAAAAAGATTTATCTATATTTTCACATGTCTTGTTACTGGATCTCATTTTTGCTTTGTTTGTTATGAGCATCAAAAATTAATGTGATGATTTATTAGAGAAACAAATACAGCTTGTATTAGCCTTGGCTTCGTTCTAACACTACTGTAGGATCTTTAAATGCCTACCGATTTCCTTTCCTTGCTAATCACAGACAGTATATTTGTTTTTATTTATTGAAGCTATTTGAAAGAATTGGTTAGTGCTTGGCTTTAAATGACTTTTATATAAAAGTAACAGTCTGAGTCAGTAAAGAAAAAAATGACCAGATGGTAACCTCAGTATGGGATAGAGATAAATGTGGATCTAAAATGAGGAATGTCCCAAATAATGAGGGTCATTTGAGAGTAAGATGGTGTGTGCACTTTGTGGCCATGAATAATGCATCGATGTACCTCCTCCAGTAATCACGATGCATGAGTTCTCTATTGAAACTGTCACGGGATCAGTTTTACAGGGGAATCAAGTGCTTTAGGTACCTTAATTATTTAGATTATGTATCTGAGAGAAGAAAAATGTTTGAATTTCATATTCCTGCTTTTCGTCTTGGTGTCAAAGAAGGAAAGGGTGAACTGGGGACAAAATCCTGTGTGAGCTTCGTAGGCAGTGCTGTCATGGAAAAGATTATTCTCTTGATTCCTCTTTTTCTTTTTACCCACCTAGATGGCAAACTTTTCAGCTCTGCAAATGAGTGAACTCAGGTTCGAGTTGGTAAGAACATCTTATCCCACCTCAAAGAAACTGTGAAAGTCAATCAGTCCCACCTGTTATTCACTGTGTGAAAAGTTACACATGGAATTGCCACAGGGGAATCTCTCTCCAAAAGGACAAATCACAGCATTTTCCCTTTTGGGGTTACCCACTTCTTTTGCCTTGAAAGAAAGCCAAGAAAAAAGATGTTCCTCTCCTTAATTTTAATTTCTAGGCCTGTTAACAGAGAGAGGTGCTGAAACACAAGGCAGCTGAATCAATGAGAAAGGAAATGCTGGTGCTATCAAAGTGATTTGCCATGGGGGACTTGCTGCAACACGAATGCTGCTTAGACCTCAGCTTGTCAGGTTGTTGATTCTGCAGAAATTTCAGGTACAAGCCCTTACTGATCGTTCCTCTTATGCTGGCTTAAGCCAAACAGCCAGCATTCAGGCCCTCCTGGAAACAGAAATTGAGCACTTGCCAACTTTGCTACTTGAAACAATAACTGTCTCAGAGGCACTTTTGCCCCCATGGTGCCCTGTAACCTCTGCACTCTTGTTTTTCCTCTTTCACAGGCAGAAGGAACTGTATTGTTCTGTTCTCTTAGGAATGCTCAGCAGAATTGTAGGAACAGGCTGAAGTGGTTTGTAGAATCCTTTGCAAACTGAGCAAATTATTTATTATCAAAAAAAAAGGAATACTCTCATCTTGCTGGGAAAACTCATTCCCAAAGAGCTCTCTAAATAAGTAAGTCTTCCCCAAGGAAAATCTCCCACATAAGACTTTAGCAACATGCTCAGTCTAGAACTGGTTTTGTTCAAATTCTTCCTCAAATCTATTAGAAATTTGAGAGCACTAAGCATGTCACTAAGAAATAGTAAATACCTGTTGCTAGTTCTCTTTTTTCAGAAAAATTTGTGTTAGAGAAGTTTTTGTTAGTGTGTTCACACTAAGTGATGAGTTCATTCCCACCCAGGTGAACCTTATCACTTGTCTGGGTACTGAGGAGTTCTGTACCTGGTGCTGGACAGTGACCAAATCTGCCTCTTTCGAGGATCTTTGGATTCCTCCTGGTGTTACAATGAGTTCAAGCTTAGCAGTGGACAAGCTCTAATGATCAAAATGCAGTTACTTACAACACAAATTTACATAATGGAATACAGTTTAAAAAGCTAAAGAACAAATTGCAGCGTTAAGATTATAGTGAGCCATACCAATCGTATTTGTTGCTATAAAACCCCAGCTAAATTGCAAGGCTGGCTAATTGCCTTGTGCAGCCTCCCCTTTGGCTGGCTCTGCACTGAGTTACAGCTCCCCTGATCTGACCATTAGCCATGGCTGTTAAACCGTCGGAGGGTTAAATATGAGAGCAGCTCGCAGAATCTGCTACAGGCAGCTTCTTTTTTTCCTAGCACAGTAGCGTGGAAGATTTTTCCCTTTCTCTTATGCCCTTCAATCCCTCAGATTGAGCGTGTGACGTAGAATACTAAAGTGGGAACTACAGCATTTCCTCTCTTCTTCTGTCCTATCACTTTATTACCATTTCTATTATGTATGTTAATTAACACTTTGTTTGCTTTAGGCTTCAAACTCCAGTCTTCTGCTGCAGCTTTTGAAGACACATTTTGGTGAAGCTTTATATGTCATATCATAAGAAATATTAAATATACGCTCTACTTAATAGATTCTTTCTCTTTGAGCATCATGTAGAAACAAAACAGATGGCAAAACTGGGAACAGGATGTTTCTCTTGGGTAATACTTCGCTTCAAATTCACTGTTAATATTAGGGTCCCTAGTGATGAGCCTGCCTTTTTTAGAGTACAAGGACAAGTTATCCTTAGAAATAATAGCAGGAAAACTACAAAGAGTCTTAGAGGAAAAATTTCTCTGTACATTTTATTTAAAGCCTGTTGGATTCATGCCATGGGGATAAATTGCGACTGAAATTTTAAAAAGTCTGGATCATTTCAGGATACTTGCAGTTCTTACTAAAATAACAGTAATAAAATTTCATGGTTCTGAGCCTTCACCGACCACAAAAGGAGTCAGGAGAGCGTTTTCCTCTTATCTACACAATAGCATAATTGGCTTAGGGCATTGGTGGAGATGGATCATCCCCACACAAGACAACAGGTAGCAAACTATTTACTGAGATGGGACTGAAGGGACCAGTGGACTAGCCTGATGTAGTGCAGTTAGCAGACTTTGTGCTGATGTAGCAACATATTCCTGAGACTCAGATTTCCTGTGCTGATGTTTTACTCTTGCCTCAGTATCAGAACAGCTGAATTGAAATTCCAGGGCTTTTTGTTTGTTCGTGAGACCCTTAGCAAAATTCATCCCCATCTCTGACTGCTTCCTGAGCACCATAATCTAAACTCATTTGAAATACCAGGAGTTGTAAGATCTGTCCTGCTCTGCTGCTCTGGAAAACTCATTAATTAATTAATTAATTAATTCACTCATCTGTCAGTCAGCAGGGAACAGGAGCAGGGCAGTGCCACTGACTGCAACACACTGCAGGTGTGCACTACCTGCACAGGCATGAGAGTGAGCCTAAAGCAAGCACTGCAGGTGCAGTCATCTCAGATGATTTGCAAGAAACATCGCAGAGAGAAAGATCCCACATTAAACTTAGTTGGCATCTGCATTAAAATAATTCTGAGCACTCATGTTCTTGTCCATGGATTCAGTACAGTTGAGAAGTAGGACATTAGAACCTTGGGCTTTCAGGAACATCAGTTAATAGGAAACCACAACTGGCTGCTTAGGCAATACTTTTAGGTGTTCCAGGGGAAAGGGGGTTTTTTAATATGGCTGGAGGTGTAAATAAACAAGTAAATCTGCTACATCACCTAACTAAATTCTGTAGATAACACACGGTTCAATCAAGGAAGCTCTATAACGTATGCAGTAATATTTTTATGCAAAAAATACCCCAAACATTTTCCTCAAATATCTGAGGCTTATTTCAACCTCATATTACATATTCTTCTTTCTACTTCTCTCAGTTGCTTTGGTTTTAGAAAATGTAGTTCACCCAGATGAAATCTGCCAAACTCCTGTATGTACAAATGGCTGTGCTGCCTGGCCCTGAATGTACCACCCGGCATGGAACACCTTCCAGCTGCCCAGCAGCAGCCAGAGCCTCTTGCATCTCCTTTGACTGCCGTCATTCTTCATGTTGGTTCCAAGAGTCCTCCTGCCAGCTGTCCCACTGCTGCCACGTTCAGGAGCTGACAAGCAGCTGAACTGGTGCACATTTTATGAATGAGCACAAACTTGGACTTGATGGCACTTGCAAAAGAATTCAAAGGACAGGGAAGACTTTGTTCAAGTGCTGACATGTCTTTGTAAGGGCAGCAAAGCAATTTTCCCTCCCTGTAATCCAATCAACTAAAAAATAATTAAACTAGAAATATAAACCAAAACCACAGCTGAAATAAATGGTCCATGGTTTACATACCACTATTTATTTGCTTTAAACACTAAAGCATTCTTTCAGTAAACAGGACTGATTTTTCAATTTTATTTTTTTTTTACATTTTTAACACGTATTTTTGGATAGTCTAGCATTATTGCACAGTAATTTAGAAAAATCCAGAAGGGAGGGTGTAATAATGGCTTTAAGGCTAATGACATCTTCAGTCTATTGGGCTATGTCAGGCTGCTGTTAGTACTTCGTCCTACAGCAATTGAACACATCCTTCATGCCAAGGCCCAAACTCCCAGCGCACTGCTCCTTCTGTTGATACTGTCAGGTAAAAGGCTTTACTCAAGTTCATGCCAGAATGATACAGGACACATAAGGAGATGAGTGTTTGAACCAAGGTATATATGACCGAAAATAATATGGAGCAAAGAAAAAGCAAATTTCAAATTTCCTGTATTGACCGTGGTATATACAGTACATTATTGAGACAGGGTTTCTATTTCACAGGGATAATGAGAAATACCATGTGATTAATTTTTCGTCAGCATGCATTTTTTGAAACTGCAAAAACTGACTTTTCAATGCATATATAAACTGCCCTATCTTCATTTTCTTTTCGTCTTCATTCTTAACCTTCTTAACAAAAAAAGAAATATGAGTTTCTAATTTAAAATTAAACAGGGGTGTCATACATCAGAGATTAAGAATCTAGGTTTGCTTGACTGAGGTACGTTTCTGTGACCCTGTATTAGGTGCTAATGGCATACATCACTAGAGGCATTTAGGCATCTAAATCCCATTGATACATCTATTTGTGTATCTTTAAAGTATTGAGCATGAATCTCTTCAGAATAAATGACACCATCCAAGTAGTGGTTAATTGTCTGTTACTGAGGGCATTCTTAAGGTAGGGTTATTCAAACAATTAGGCTTTAACACAAACTTTTCACCAGGCTTGAAAACAGAGCTGTCAATTTGTACTGTCATGCAGTTCTTTATCCTCTCTTCTATTTCTCAGCTATAAAGGAAAACTTCAGTGGTACTGTCAACAGCTAAATTCCTTGAATATCCTTGAATCTCTAACACCAGTATTATGTCCCATGTCATAAGCTCATTGTGGTTAAATTAAAATCATGTGTCAATAGCAATTCAAAAATTTTTAATTGATTGTTCTCAAGATACATCTAGAGACTCTATGAAATCTGCATTGTTTTGGCAATTCTTTGGTTTTGAGAATGTCATAGTAGCTGATGGTATAATTAAAAGAGCTGGTTTGTTCTTCCGTGAGTCTCTGGAGATCAGTTACACTTGTCACACAAAAGAGCCAATCCACCTGTGGTGGAACTGAGCTTTGGACCATGACTCTTGCAGCTGTATAACATGATGCTTTTTCAAGTCATCAGCCTTGGGTATGGGTTACAAAATAAAAAAGTAGCTTCTTATAGTTGCTCTTTATAAGAAAACCTGTAGTCTTTCAGTCATAATCTCATGTCCAAAAGCATCACTGCCTTTTTATCAGCAATTTCCTTTGATTTCAATGATCAGAAAAAATGAACATTTGCACTGAACTTCTGCAAAACACACGGGTTACAGAATGAGCTATTCAGTCCCTCTGAAGGGATGTATAGTTATTATGGTGCTGAGGAAAGAGGATAAATAAGCCAATACAAGGGGAAAGGAAAGATGATATTTCCCCTTAGAGGCTATAGTTGGTCAGGTTCAAATTTGCAAGCAAATGTGCAGGGTTCTGTTCACTAAACCCCTCTGGAGCAGGACTGCAGCTTTCTATTTTGTCACGTCAGAATAGATGTTAGGAAGACTTGCCTGAATACAATGCATGTGTCCTTTCAGATATTCCATCTATCTGTCATTTCAGTTCGAGTTTGGTTGGCTGACTTTTGATTATTGTACAGGTCTGATGTGAGCTTGTAAGAACTACACAAATAGCCCTCACTCCTCCGTGCAGCGATTGTCCTCTGTGCCCAATGTGTGCTGCTGGGATTCTTGAAGTCAGCGGGCCCATTTCTTTCATGACACAGCAAAGAGATCATTAGGAGTTTTGTAAACTACTTCTGTGAGTTTTAACTTCCACAACCATGATAATGTGACCTGATTATTATTCTGACATCGCTTTTTGCCGTGGGTGAGTGTCTGGCTTCCCAGGGCAAGGGGAGATGACATCGGATACAGGGAGTCCAGACTGCACCATGCTTCAGCAAAGCTCCCTGGGTGATCTATGGAGTGGGACATCTGCGGCAGCAGCACTGGAAGCTGTTCATCCATCTTTTCACGTGGTGGTAGCAACTCAGATAACAGCTAAATCTGTGAAAAGAGTCACTGAGGACATTACGGAAGACAGAGTGATGAGGCCCTGGGCTTTTGTTTAGACATCTTGGGACTCATTCTGGGGAAAAGAACAATTTTCAGGTTTGCAGCACAAAAATACAGTATGCTATGGATTAAAAAAGAATAAAAGATCAGCTTTTTCAATAGCTGAAACCACCACTAAAATTTCTGAGATACAGACAGATACCAAACTAAAATGGGGTTGGGTGTTTAGATGTCAGAGGAGTTGCAGTTTTTTCTAGAATTTGCATGATATTGGAGATAATAAGGAGTCTTTTATTATTATCTAGGATCAGATAATAATTCTCTCTAGCCTGTCAGGTAGACTGGAAGCCAGCATGTGTTCCTACTTTCCCTCTTTGAGTCATTCCCTTTTCTAATGGAAAACATTTGGGCCTCCTCTAGGAGGCCTGCTGATTGGAAAAATGCGATATAAGCAATGAATTTACAGTCTCATTGTACAATTCCCTAAGACTGTCTGATGTCTCCCTGTTCATATCCATAAACTGTTTGACCTCTTGACTTATTAAAAATGTCTAAATAGTTCTCAGGCGTTTACTGTGGTTTGAGGTATTTAGATGGAAGAAGAACAGAGTGAAGTATCCGTCACATTTCTGAATGAACAGCATTGCATTTGATATGTACACTGTTAATTCACAGGATTGCTTTTAGTGACACTATACACTGCACAAATAATTTATACACTATCGTTGTATAGAATTCTGAGAAAAGTAATATAGTAACTTTAAGTTTGTTGTTTGGAAAACCTTGTACATGAAAAATTTAGGCAGAATTCAGCATTCTGGCTATGAAGCTGATATGAGTGTGTGCTTCAAGATTCTCAGTTTGAAGTCTGCATTTTTGTTACCAAACCATCCGAGAACACCGTTGCTAATAAAGGGAGACATTATAGTAATATCACTGGAATTCGTGTCTTCATAGGTTTGCTTGAATGCTTTGGGCTAAATTTGGATGTAATTGTTCACGATGCCCTCAAATTTGTATTCTAAGATACACTCAGTCACAGGTTTACTGAATTGTCATTTGATGGGTGCTCAGTAATTTTAAATATGTTGGTGAAGGGGAGGGGAGGTGTGGAAAAAAGCTGCCAGAGAAAATAGCCAAAGGGAAGAGGGGAAAAAAAAGTAACTGCTAGTGAGATGGTGAGAGGCACATGACCCCCAAAATAGCTTTGTTTCAAATGCATTTCCGCTAGGATGGGTCCTCACATCTGGGCAGCTGTTCATCTTGCTTTTCTGCGCCAGCACAGGGGGGCCTGGTAATTTCAGAACAGCCTCCCCTTCCACAGGCCTTTGCTTCTTGCAGATCTGTGCTGGTCTGGGCTGGGGTAGATTAATTTGCTTCCCAGTGGCTGGTATGGGCTGTGTTCTGGATTTGGGCTGAAGAGAGTGCTGATAGCACAGGGAGGTTTTCAATATTGCTGAGCAGTGCTCTCACAGAGTCAAGACCTTTCCTGCCTCTCACCCCACCTCACCAGTGAGCAGGCTGGGGATGCACGAGGAGCTGGAAGGGGGCTGAGCCGAGGGAGATTCCAGACCACATAGCATCATGTTCAGCATGTAAAGCTGGGGAAAAAGGAGGTGGTGGAGGGACATACAAAGTGATGGTGTTTGTCGTCCTCAGTCATTGTTCCCTGTGGTGAAGCCCTGCTTTCCTGGGGATGGCTGAAGACTTGTCTGCCCTTGGAAAGTGGTGGATGAATTCTGTGTTTTGATTTACTTGTGTATGCACCTTTTGCTTTGCCTGTTAAACTGTGTTTATGTCAATCCATGACTTTTCTGCCGTCTACTCTTCCCATTGTCTCCCCAGTCCCAGCAGTGAGGGGAGTGGGCAAGGGGGCTCTGTGGGGCTGAGGTGATGGCTAGGGTTAAACAGCAACAATATCACACTAAAATATGCCAGTGAATCATAGAATCATAGAAAATTCTGAGTTAGAGGAGACCCATCAGGGTCATCGAGTCCAACTCCTAGCCCTGCACAGGACACCCCAAGAGTCACACCCCGTGCTCAAGAGCATTGTCCAAATGCTTCTTGAACTCTGCTTATGGATTTTTTTGATGTTGTAAGGCATTTTGCCACATGCTTTCTTCTCCTATGGGAAGAAAGGTAAAACCAGAGCATGCCACTATTTATATCCCAGTGAAATATCAGGTGTTTTAAGCTTTGTTTTCAATAACAGATCAAAACTTAAGAAGTTATAATTGTATGAAAAATTCCAAGATTGCTTCATTGAAAGCATCGAAATTTTTGGAGTTAGTACCACAGGAATCATAAGAGACACTAACCTTTGTAGTTAGTTAGAGATAGAACAATTTAATGCCCTTTTTTTCTTCTGTGGCCTCAGTAAAGCCATTTATCCTGCCATAAATTAAGCTATGGTTTCCTGTGTTGCCAGCTGCAATAAAGATGAAGAGGCCATCGTGTACTCCGAAGTAATCAGCACTGGAATTTTTGTGGCCTTTTGTTCCCCAAAGGAAAAAAAAAACAACAAACAAACCATCACAACTTTCAAATGCAGGCAATCAAATAATCTGAATATCTAAAAAAAAACCAAAAACCCCACAACCAAAAAAAACCTTTTAAATGAACAAGAGGGTTTATTTTGGCTTATCTTATTAGCTATAGCTAATGAACTTTAGCTGGTCAGTTCCTAGCTTTGTCATAGTGTAATGAAAGTACTTTATTTCAAAAAAAATGTGGCAAAAGAAAGTCTATGCATTGTACTAGTCCGAAAAAAACCCAATTCTTTCTGTTTTGTATTCATCTCCCTTGCATTCTTTAAATTTTTGAAGTTAGAATTTTAATGTTGTGGGTTGTTTTACTTTATGCAAAATGTTTTCCCGTATCTGCCAAAAACTATGACTGAAAAGGATAATAAGAGAGAAATTTGCCCAGCACATCTAATTACATTAAATTTCGTGCCATGAAACAGACTAAAAGGAATTTTAGTATAATATCCTAATAACTGTCTTAACTGTGTGTTACCTTAATAATCATGCAATTTTGGAAAGTTCTCCCAAGAACAAACATCCCTTCCCTGATATCTGAATTAAATTAGGCTGAACAGTTTGGTAAAATGATTAAGGAGGCCTTTTTGCCTATGTTAATGTGTTTGCAGACACAACGTTAACATAGGCATGCATTTGTGCAACTGGAGTCCTAAAATACATACAACAACAATTGATCAATGTAGAGTTAACTACACTACTCCTGGGAAATCACTAATAGCAAACTTCATGGCTAAGAGAGAGAGAGGAGAAGTTGTGTATTAAATTTGATTTTAAAGTAATGAAGACTGGAAGAGCTGTGTATAAGCAGTAACAAGAATAATTTCATTTTTCTTTTATATTTTTTCTTTAACACAATTAGTTTTTTTTCTTCTGCATGTCCAAGTGCTTATACAAGTTCTCTTTCTTCTGTATTTTAATCAGAAACATGACAAAGAAGAGAGATGTACATCTAATGAGGTTTGTTTCCCTCAGAGCAGCATGAAGCAGTTCAACATTTTATGGAGCTGCTCAGACAACTTTTTAAATTCTGAAACTTGATAACTTTGAGGGCTGATTCATTACTTCAGTGTGAAGGGGCAGTTACATCACCACCTCTGTCATAGCTGGCCCTCACCCAGCGGTGTGTCAGAGGTTTGGTGTTCAGCTATTTCTCCCTTTGGTCATTGCTGTGTTTATTGCCAGGGAGAGGTCGTGACCAGTTCAGTTGTTGCTCATCTTACCATGTTTTTCATTATAGATTCAAGCTGTAGGTCTCCTAATGTGCCTCAATACTTGGCATACTAGTTTAAAAATGGTATCGTTTGGATGTACATGCACTGCGGGTTAAAAATGTTCCTCAGCTTCCTAATGACTAAGGGGTTTTGAAACTACTGCTGTCTGTTTATGGCAAATTTGCAGGGCAGGCAAATGGGCTGTAGCACTGTGTCTGACTTTAGGCATTTTAGGCATATGAGGAAAGGGGCAGAGTAATCAGAGCCAGCCCAGAGGATGGAAGCAGATATGATCAGAGAAAATATGATCTCCCTCCCAGGAAAGATTGACAGAACTGGGCTTGTTTAGGTGGGAAAATACAACTGACATGAGAGATGATCCCAGTCTTTAAAAGGAATAAAGGTTATCACGAATGGGAAGGTAATAATTTCTTCTCCATGTCCATTGCAGATCAGGATAGGGGATAGGACATTAAGTAATGTGACTCTTTTTCAGTGAGAGAGCTTTAGATTGGACATCAGGACAGAGAAGCAACCAAAACCACTTTTCTCACTGCAGCAATAATTGAGCACTTGGATAAGTCACCCTGGGATGCTGCAGCCTTTTCCACACAGCGGAGATTTTCAAGAACAGATTAAGGAAACAGCTGTCAGAAATAATTTTAGTGTAGCTTATCCTACCGTGTTGAGGGAGATGGATTTTTTGACCACCTAAGGTCTTGAGGTACCTTCCTGCCCTGTAGTAGAAGACTTACTGAATTTACCTTTCTTTTTTCATTGAAAAAGGATATTTTCTGAAATGAACATTGCTAGCAAATTTGCTTTCTCATGGAATATGTGGGAATAGGGATACATATCTCTTCTCCAAATATATTCCTAAATTATTGCTAAGTCATTGCTAAATTATTATCCAAGCTATTAACTTTTTTCTCTCTCTGCTCCATTTAAAAAACCCTATTATACTACTTCCTTTCAGTTTTGCATCTGAAAAATGGGAAGCAAGGAGAAAAATGGTAAACATTAACCATTTGTTCCTCTGTCAGCTGTAATTGCTATACAAAATAGTGTCTTGATTGCTTTATGCAGATAAGATTCAGGAAATAAATTAGATTTTTAATTCCAATTCAAGTAAAACATTTCAGTCAGCCGTAGTTCTACCTTTTAGCAATTGTGTCACTGAATTGCAATCTGGATTTTTTAATTAATAATCAGTGTTTGGCTTTTCCTTTGGAATTCAGTATTAACTAAGCTGTCAAAAGTAAGGCATTTAAACAGTATCCAAGCTTTCCATAGCTTAGAAGTCCAAACTATCATAGCTGGAAATTGCAACAAGTTTTCAGTCTTTATGCAGAGAGTTAATGCTGTGAATTTTTATCTAGAAACTGCGTAGAATTTAAAAGAACATTAAAAAATACAAACAGTGACTATATAGAAAGTAGTCTAATAACAATCATCAGTGGTAGTGCTGGGATAAATATACCACGTTCAGCATGAAAATCCTCTTCTTATACTAAAAACATGTTTGAAATTCTGTAATTTTTCTTGTAATTATAGAACTGCAAATCAAGAGAGTAAGTGGCATCATAATTCTTGGCCTCTGATACTCAGGAAATGTTTGTATTGCTGCTTTTAAAGTGTTCTCTGTTGCATTGCTCTCTCCATGTGTCAGGAGCCATGGGGAGCTTTGCTAGGGACAAAAGCTTGTTCTGCAAGCCCAGAAAGGAGCCCAGCTGGGCTATGGAACGGCACTGGGCTGTGGAATGGCACTGGGCTGTGGAATGGCACTGGGCTGTTGAGTGGCACTGGGCTGTGGAATGGCATTGGGCTATGGAATGGCACTGGGCTGTGGAATGGCACTGGGCTGTTGAGTGGCACTGGGCTGTGGAGTGGCACTGGGCTATGGAGTGGCATTGCTTCTGTTCCCCTGTGACAGAGAAGGAGTTTCCTGGAATTTCTTTAGTGGGATAGAGGCCGACCACATCATTCAGACAAACCAGACTGAGTGTCAGATCTGGTTCCTTAACTCTGCCCTAAATAAGTGTTACAGATCACATTTATGCAGAAATATATTTCATGTAAAATAGCTGGAGAAGGGAACTTCCAGCCAATGATGTGAGCCAGCTCAACTCCTCATTCCAATCGTACTGTTATTCCTCATTTATCTTCTCTAGAGGTGAATTCTGGATGCTTTCTTCTTCAGTGCAGGGTAGAAACTTTATGAGTAATTCTAGCAATCTAAATTCCAGATATGCCTTCCACTCATGTTCAAAAAAGACATTGAGTACTAAACTTCTCTTAACTACATCTTGGTATTTGGTCTAATTATGACTTCTATGTAATAATAATATATAGATACAGTATGTATACCTACATACCAAGAGTGGCATTAATAACCATTCCATCTTAATGGAAAGATACTCTTTGGTAGGTACTGTTCTGCATAATATGATGTTTTGGAGAATAAGGTCCTGATTATCAGGATGCATTCAATACGGGACATAGGATTCTGTTTGCACATTCTGATTTGAAGATCGAGAAACTTTTTCTTGAAAGGGCAATAGAGGACTTCTTCCATGATTACTTTATGAAATATTGTCTGCTCAGAAATCGAGTGTGAATATATATGTGCACACACATACACACACAGAGCAGGTAAAATTTTGCCTTAAAAAGCACACTGGCCTTATTTTTTTTACATTTGATTCCATCTCTTCCTTTTCACAGCTTTAATGAAAAGGCAAACTAATGAAAAATGTTTGCAGCCCTGATTATAGAGCGCTGAGCAGAACCAGCTCTGAGCACATGCACATATGAATCACAGCTCAAATGGATCTTTGATTGTTTGTGTGGCTTATACAGGTTGTGATTTGTGGTATCAGGGACGGCTACAAATAATTTTCAATACATTACATTGCAGTGCACTTCAAATCTGCTGTAAAAAAACAAGTCAAGTGTTCTGCTAGCCAGTTGCTATCCCTGTTATTATGGAATGCCTTTGGAGGCTTCCTTTTAGTCATATCAGTTGTGTGGTTTAATTTAAAAGTAATACCAAGCATCCAACCTTCTCCTTTCATGTCCAAAGAGTGCTATTTAAAAACGGAGAGAATTCAGTCATTGGCTGGAGACACAAACATGGTATAAATAAGCCTTGTCATTGCATGTCTGATGATTTCTGATTTAAATAGTTTTTCATTAAATATGAAATGTCCAAATTACCAAATCATTGTTAGTTCCATTATAAACCATTTTACAGTACTTCTCCAGCATCTTATCTCCTAGCTGCAGGATGTTTGTGGATAATGCTGGCTTCGTGTTAGACAAGCAGACAATAATTTGATTGTTCTGTTTGTTGTGTTGTGCAGAGCAGTACTTTAAAACTAAAATTCTTTCGTGTTTTGTGATGTAACAAAGTCTATTGCTTTTATTTGCTGGTACACTGGAAAACTTCAATATTATTGCTGTAGATCTTTTACTTCCTTTTAAGTTTTTCCTTGCAATCAGTTTGATATATGAACATGATGTAGCCCTTGTAGTCACACACCTGCTAGATCAAGAATGGGAAATCTTATGTTACCCAAACTTGCTCCTCAAGCATTCACTGGGGTGGCACCAGATGCAGAGAGAATGATATAAATGTTTTCCAGTGTGAGGTAGTAGGCAGAAGTAAATCAAGGGTTGTTAGTCCTGTTGTCATTATAGATTCTGATGGATATGATTTTTCTAAGGCAAGATAATTATACTCTTAATGTCTTTTGAGATGACCAAAGTATGCTGAAGAATTTTTAATGTGTATTTTCAAGGTCTACATAAAGGTACTTGCGTGTTGCTGTTCTGATTTCAGATGATGGAAACAAATAGTCCCCAAACGCACATTTTCAATCAATAGCTCAAAAGATAACGAGTTTGTATTCAATTTATATGGAACTGTGCTTTTTAAATAATTAAAGGTGGCACAGCTTCATAATAAAATAGACACGTTTATAATGATATCTCAGTGCAGAGGATATTTGAAACTATGACACTATATTCTGATGTTTATGAGCCTCACTGCTTCTGTTCCTAGTGGGTTACAACTTTGTCAGGATATGTCAGACTCTGTTGAGGTTTTGCTGGTACTGTTAGAGAGCCTGGTTCAATTTCATCAAAGCCCAAAGAGTAGTTTCCAGTTGGTTTGGTAAGTACATTCACTGCAGGTATGTATTCATCACCCCAGAAGAAAAATACAATATTGGTAGAAGACAAATGAGTGGAGTATATTTTAATTTTCTGTTTCCATTCCTCTTATACTGTTGGTGTAAAACACAATTTTGAGGGTTGTCAACGCCCAAATGGTGACAGTCTTGCTCTCCCTCTGGATGTGTGACTGCTGCCTCAGTCCCTCCCAGCCTCAGCCTCTGTACTGAACACCTTCAAATCCAGAGGCAATGCAGCCTCCACCTCCTCTTTGGAAACCCTCCCGGAATGTGGCCTGGGGGGCAAAAGCACAAAGTCCCTGATTTTCTGAGTGTGGCAGGCTATGGTAATGGCTCTTGTCTACTCCCTGTTTGCAGCATGGCAGAGATCTCAGTCCCACCCCCTTTCCTACTCTACATATGCTCTGCTGGGCATATACAAGTAGCTGCCCCATCTGTAGTCATGTTTATTTGTTTTAGAGGATTCAACTGGCATTAATTTACAAAAATGAGGAAGGGTTGCCATCTACAATTATTAATTAGCACGCACATCTGCCGAGAAGGTGTTTCCATAAGCCTGTCTGAAGTACTTTATTGTTGTTGTTTTTTCCATTTGAGGGGGATCAATGCTAATTTTTGGTGTTTACCAGCAATCATAGATGACTTGCAGTTAAAAAGCCATCAGCTCTGTCACATTTTTCAGTGAACAGAATCCCTTTCCAGATGGCCCTTCATTTGGATAATGGACAGCCTAAGGGGATAAAAATGTCACCTGTTGTAGCTAGTCAACAATATTAATAAAAACAGGAGAACAGACCATTCATAAAACGGGAAACAGCCCAAGAATAATTTTTGAATTATATAGTGAATATTTTTGGTAGCAATCTTGCTTTAAGAATTCACAGGCATTCTCAAATCTGGACATTTTTGCCTTTGTACTGTTACCTTGATGTTTCATCATGAGCTAATCTAATTTTTCTTAGTGTATTTTCTGAAAAAAAAGAAAATATATGACTGATTACATTGTGATTATGACTGCAAAAAATCATGATTACAAGGAGGTCAATAACAGATTTCTTGGCTTGTCTCACACCAAATAATTTGGAAAGATGCTTTAGGTTTAATAGAACATTCAGATTGATTGAAAATACTGAAATTTATTGGGTTTTGGGGTTTTTTTGGTTGTTGTTGGTTTTTTTGGGTTTTTTTTAAAAATTATTTTGGTCATCTTAAAGATACTTTAAAAGTTACAAAGTATCAAGTGATATAGCAAATACATTAAAAGTAACATTTACATTTGAAAAAATACAGCAACATGAAAATTTTGAAGTCTCTTATTTAAATAGTATTTTTAAAGAAAATTCAGAGCGTCTCCCTCCCAATGTGGCAAAATCTAATGAATTTCTGAAGCATCCAGGAGTGGCTCAGTATGCCTTTTTGCAAAAAACCTTTTATCTGAAAATTTTTGTCCAGCAATTTTGGTAATCACAGCTATCTTGTATACAACAGTTATAATTGTGAATATTAATAACATATTTTTCAGAATTTTCTGATAATTAGAGATAAGTTAAATAGATAAACACCCAAGACAGGAAACCAGATCTCCATGTAACCAATGCAGCAAGAGGTGTTGGAGCCTGCTCCGAAAATCTGTGAGATCTTGCCACACATGATCCACTAGAGGACAAGGTTAATCTGTGGGAGAATGAAGTTTTTCTGTGGGAGGATGAGGTTTATCTGATGGAGGATGCTGCATCTCCTCACTGCTGATGAAAAGAGGCTGGAGATGAAGACCTCCTGATCCGAGCATCCACCCTGGCAAGGAGGAGTGACGATTTCTGAGTTCTCTGTCCACTTGCAGCACATTTTCCACCTATTCTTTTTCTCACACACTCTCTTATTTATGCTTCATGTGAAAGCAAGTGACTATTGATAATCCATCTCTTCTCTAGAACCTGAAGGCACTCACTGACAAACAGGTGATGTACATACAGGAAAATAATTAAGTGATTGTCTTGAAAAATTCTCACCTTGAAGGAATATTCCAGAGCAAATGAAAGGAACTGTGCCCTCTTTATACTTTTATATATTTATAATGTCATAGAAATTTAGGTTATGGTTCCCTGTCTTCTCATTCAGAGACCTCAGATTACTCTGTTGCATGAGGATTGGATTTTTCCATCTCTTTAGCAATTCATTCGGATCAGGCATAACATTTTGCACCAAGGTACCTGACCAGTTACACTGTAGGAGGAAAACCCACGATTTTCTTTAATAATAACACTGATTTCCACTGTTTATCCTTCAGGAGAGAAAAAAACAGATGTCAGTGACATGCTCTTCACTTATGACTCCCAGTCAATAGACCTTGAGTGCATAACAGATAGACTTTCCAATCACAAGTACAGATTTTTTAAGGAAAAAGATTTTTTTAATTTTTTTTTTTTTTTTTAAGATTTTTTCTTTTTAAGGAAGAAGTCTTACTCATGCTGTGCAAAGTATTTTTGCTAATTACTAGCGCACTTTCAAGGGATTTGTGTTGGGTACTCAGCTCCATGCCTTTAAAAGAGGTAACATTGGTACTGTAAGTATATATTTACTTTTGTAAAATCATAGAGAGTCTTATGAGAACACATAGAAGGTAAATATGTAAAGCAATGAAACCCATGGAGTTACACGGAGTTATCCTAGAGTAAATGAGTTAATGTGGTGCATGGATCAGTAATAGCTCCTACAGCTGCCAACAGATGCGTGTGTAATAAGTTGTATATATTTTCTTAACTTAAAGCATGGTAATTAGAATTCTTCTTTGCAGGTGAACAAATGCTGAACATGCTGCATAGAGACAACCCTCCAACCATCTGGAAAAGAAAGTGTTTTCCCTTGGTATTTAATGACCCCTGGTTAATGTAAAAGCACTGTTTATGAGCCTAACTGAGATCAGTAATTAGCTTTTTGTAGGTAGGAGGTAGATTGAGTTAATGTAAACTCTGATGGTAATGGAAAACAAAAGAGTGAAATCCTCAGAGTGGAAATAATTTTAAGGAGTGTTCTCAGGAAAGAAGAAAGGAAAACCTGTGAGTTCCTGTTTAATTTAGAGCATATTTTGGAGTCATGAACAAGAATAATTATGTTACAGGTTTTTTTTATGGCTACACACTGACTGAGACCTATCACGGGACCCCATTTTATTTTTCTGACTATTTTTCCATTTATTGTTTAAATTGAGTGTATATTAAGCAGCTTATTTTCATGGTAGAACCACTTTTCTTCCAATAGCAGGTGAGTTTGAAAATACCAATACATGTTTGCAATCTGACTAGATCTAGCTCCTGAAACTAAGCACTGTCATCACAAGCAGCTGATAGTTCCAGTCACTTCTTTCCTCCCTCTGTGCTGTTATAGCCAGGCAGGCAGATGTGGCCATCGCCCAGAGGATTTGCAGCTGGAAAGCCTCAAGTGCTTCTTCAGAGTCCTTCTTGCTGTTGCTTTTATTTGTTCTTCCTATGGAGTTCTAGTTGCCAGTCATGTATATTAGATCATCAGAGGGCCAAAAGAAATTTTTGTCATCTTTTCTTAATCTTGAGCTTCACAGGGGGTTGAGCACTGTGCATGACTAAATTTGATTTCCGATAATAATTATTCAGTTATTATGTGAATAGGATACAAATCTGTGGTACTGGAAGGGATGGTTAGAAACAAGTGGCTTTTATTTATGAAATAAGTATGTAAGAAATTTATTTGTATTTAAAAATGAGAGAACAATTGAATTCTAATTGCTACCTATGGAAGCAGCAAACAGATTCTTCAGCTTTAAACTTATAAGAAATTTAGCAAGGATATAGATACAGAAATTGCGAAGAAAAACACATAGAATAAAAATGTTGAGGGAATCTCCTGATACTAATTAAGTAAATTATACTTAATTGGCCAATGCTTCAGTCAGACCAGCTTCTATTTTTGATTCACACAACAGAGAGTGTGTTTGTCGAAAGACTAAATGCTTTAATATTTTGCTTAAATATTATGTTCTGTGAAGGACACTCTGTCAGCTTCTATGTTCAGTGCTTTGGTTTTTCCTGTTAGTCTGAATATCTTCCTTATCTGTGTCTGATATTAAAAAAATGTCTTGCTGAGTATTACAAGGCTATTTTTCCACTTTGAAGTGTATTTTCTCTCCAAGATCAGAGTACTGTGAAAATAAATAAATTCAATACACCATCCATATAAGAACATGACGATTAATTTTGGGTCTCATTATGTGAGTGCCAAAGTCCTCTCCATCTTCTCCAAGGTAGGGTTTCACATCATATGTATTCACAAAGCCAATCTTATTTACAGAGAGAGACTACTTTACTGTTATTTTTCAATAATTAAAAATATTTTAATGTTGGGTCAGCAGTGAGTTTCCATAAAATATTTCAAACGAAACACTGAGTTAAAAATTCCACTGCACTTCCCCAGCATTTCCCTGGAGCTCAGGTGTGCATTTGCTGCACAGATGGTGCAGCAGCAATACCACGCAGGGCTGTCAGATCCCTGATATACCTGGTGCAGCACCGTGAGTGCAAGATAAATGAAAGCTTGAGCTGCACATTTCCCAGTGTTTTAGGGATTAATTCTCCTCTTTATTGATTCACTGATGCCTCCCGGAAAACTTAAAAAAATATCTCTGTGAGAATATAATTCTACATCTGAGTTATACTAGATGGTGTCTTAGTTTGCTTATATCATTTTTCATTATTATTGACATTTCTTTGAATTCATATGATACTTTTTATCCTGGGGAGTTCATAATCCATTGGGTCGGATTCCATCAGATATCATAGTCATGGTTTGTGAGGCCAAAGGCTTCCATAACTTATCTCTGCTATTAAGGGGCCATGGCTGAACTGCTTGATTTTGTAAGGCCTTGTATAGTCTTCAATTAAATTTGGGGGGAGGGTTTTTTTAAAATTTTATTTAATTGTTTGCATGTAGTTAGGAGGTACATCTACGTACTTACTGTGTCTGCATATGTGTTATAGGTAAATATTAATTTTTTGGCATGCAGTTTACTGGACTGAGGCTTATACAGACACAGTGAACGAGTAATTCCTGGTTTACTGGCTAAGCTTTGCACTTTTCCAAAGAAGCAAAGCATAAGAGCTATCTGAGCTTTTCCTGCAGGAGAAAATAGACTTGAGGGCCTCCTCATCCATCTGCCCAGCCTTTATTGGAATTATTTTAGGATTGTCTGGTCAATGCTGTTGTTTTATTTGTGTTATAGTAGTTTCTAAAAGCATCTCTGCACATTCATAGTGAGGGACCCTCACTTTAAAAAAGAAATAGAAGTTAAATGGGCAAAGCAAATAAAAAGAAGTTACTTCCTCTGCCACACAAAGATGGAACTGATATGTAAAGAAAGGGGTTATTTGTCCAAATTATACCATGAACATATAGCCAGCCAATGTGACTCCTTATCTGCAAAGTACAATGCCTTAGGTCAGTTATTTTCTCCTGCTGTTGATGAGTATTTATGCATATAGAAATACTCATTTTGTGCTATCCCCCTGCTGATGTGAATGACTGGTACTAAATGATTGCAAAGGTAATGCAGCCAAAGCTGAGGTTGGCAATAGGCCATGTCCAAATCAGGACATCACAGCACCTCTGGTACATCCAAAACCCTATGTATTCACTCTGCTTCTATTATAAAATGAAACACCTTATTAGATCAGGTTTTCTGAGATGATGTCAAATCACACAACAGAAATTAAAACCAAAAGTTTTGCAAGTGCCAGATGCTGGAAATAGTAAAATATTTATCATTCTCATAGGCTGGTGCTCAGCCAGCAGTTGCAAAAATCTAAATTCTACTTATTTCCCATTATGGGTTCGGTAGTATTTTGCTAGAAGGGAAAGTGGAATTTGTGAGATTCAGGGAAGAGGTGATACTGCAGTATTTCCTAGCTAATGTACTGCCATACCACATCCATTTGTAATGTGCTGTATTCCCTGGTTGATTGCCCAGGGTGGTGTTCAATGTACCAGAACAGCATGGCAACAGATACCGTGGCAAAGTTAAGAATAAAACCAAGGGTGGTGGATGAAATATATTGACTTTCTAGAAGCGAGAAAGTGGATCAATGCTGGACTTAGTCAGACTTGTGGCACAGGGCTTTTCTCAAGCAATCACTCTGTTGATTTAAGATCATTGGTCTGGAGATGCTACAAGAAGCTGAATAGGTATGAAATCTTTATTGTGCTTCACCTGCTTTCTTCTTTCGCCTGTACTGAAAAATTTAAAGTGTGCCTGTTCTCCTATGAAATAAAACTGGGCTTAAAGAAACTCCACAGTTTAAGAGTAAAAATCCAAAATGCTAGTGCAGTGATTTTCAGCCAGTGAGGAATGAAATACTCTTTAGCCTAACCAATTTAGATCTGGTTTTAGCCATTTAAAATCAGTAAGGATTATACATTAGGGCTATAGAACTGGTATTGCAGCAGTTTTATTTTGGATTAGACTTTATCAAATGTCAATTCTGTGTTACACAATACAATGGGGTTTTTTCTCAGAAGAAAGAAAAGGCCCAAATTTATGCCCATTATCTTTGCCAGCAGCTCCATGCCTCTGACAGATGATGGGGATGGTTTATTTCCGGGGCATGGTCTCACCACTCCTCTCTCAGACATTCCTTCTTCAGTGCAGGGAATTCTGAGCTTTGCCTGCACTGGCTGCACAGTATTTTTAGGTTCTTAAACTGATCCAAAGGCAAAACTCTTAACACATGGTACCCTTAAATAACTACAAAGCAACTACATGAGGTACCTCAGAGAGGGACCAGGTAGGCAACTGGGGGTCAGAATTGCTACATCTATCTCAAGCTGAACCATTCTACCCTTCAATTAAAGAAAGAAGGTAAATTATCTGTTGAAAGATCCTCATGTATATGGAATCCTAAAATCACATGCCCAGAGTGGCAGTCAGATACTCCACACTTCATGTTCTCCCTGACCATTTCCTGCACATCCTTTAGATAACAGTTTGAAAGAGAACGCCATGAAATCCATTGTACATGTGCTAATGGGGCTTCACACAGGTATGGGAGAAAATAAAATGGCAGTTTGTGCATGAGCTCAAATTCATGTACAATGCTTATTTTTATCCAAAGATATCAAAGATATTTTCATGTATAAACTCTTTTACCATTTTAGTCAATTGGCTTTAGCAGAAAAAAATGATTATGAAGCCCATTAATCTTAATTTTTCACACTGAGATTCATTTTCCAGAACTGGAAGCTGCAGAAATGGAACCATCCGCCTCTTTCTCTGTCACTTGGATATCTAAATGCAATGCAGATTGAAAATTAAATGCAAGAGACAAGATAGCAGTTCTAATAACCCAGTAATTTCTAAATAAATAGGCTTAGATTGATGGAAGAGAAAAAAAATCTGTTTACCCGATAACACATGATAGCAGTACTTATATAAAGAGTCTTGTGTTGATTAGGATTTTCTAAAGTTTAAAATGTATTCCTCCACTCTATTTAAATGTATGTGAAGTAGAACTGATACTCTTATCTTATATCTTCTTCAGCCACTCACAGGAAGTTGTAAACTGTGGCAGATTTGGATAACAGCATTTCAAATCTCCTTTGTACAGTTTACTCAAAAGGGCAAAATAATCAAGGACTTGATTTGGTATGTTGAATAAATATTCACTTTTCTTAATGCAATATGTAACCCTCATGAAGTTCATAGCCCCATCCAGCAGTGCAACATTAAATGCTGTGATAGTTTAAGAAGACATTTTGGATCATGTTTTACCTAGTTGATATCAATTATTATCTAAGAAAATAATAAAAGAATGTTATTTTGACTAACACTTTTACTGGAGAAGAAAAGGAATAATTTTCCACTACTGTTTTGTATTTCACACTGGATGTAAAATAGTAGGATAGAATTCAGAAAATTATTGGTTCAGAGGTAACCTGTATACCTTCCTAAAACTGAATTTGTATTATTTTACGTCTTTGAACTTGCTTTTGTAATGTAATATTTCAGTATCCCCCAAAAAATAAAAATATAAAAATCTCTCACTCTGCTTGCTTTCATTTAAATTCCAATCAAAGTATCTAAACCCATTAATTTCACCTGATATTGGTGGAAAGCTAGTCCAAGATACATTATAATTTGGCATTTTCAAAGTTCACTTCAGAAGCCTTGTTATAAAAATGTCAGGATATTCAGGTAATTTTTGAAAGTGTTATTCTTTGATAAACTTTAGGGGGATGGACTATGAGCTTCTCACACATTTATAGTCTGTTACTAATTATGTTCTATATGAACTTTGCAGCTTTTGCTTTGATTAGGAAACCATTAACACACTTAACTCATGTGAGTGCCTGCAAGACCTCTGGATATGTCAGCAGCTTTTCAAATCAACTCTGCCACTGGATGATGGCAAAGGTGGATTGGAATCATGTTTGAGTGCCTCTGTTCCTTACTCTCAGAGAGATCCCAAAGGAAGGTGCTGGGTAATTGCTCGTTCACTCTGAGTGCTCTCTCTTCATTATAAAATAAATAAATGAATAAAAATGAAAGGGGAAATTGCACCATTTGCTAAGAAGACCAGACATAGTAGTAGACAATTACTTCATAATTGTTCAGCAGAGGGGAAACCAAATCCTGTGCTCTAAAGTGTGCAAGTACAAGAGAAGAAATTAAAGAAGCTTCTGTATCAGTGTTGCAGACAACTGTCTGTGTTTCATCTACCTATCAGGTAAGGAACTTCCCCTTTGTAAAGCCATTTTGTTGATCAATATTAGAATGGAATTTAAAAAAAAAAAAAAGCTGAAACTGAATGGGCCATTTTTCTAAATTATGAACACTGTTACAGTTCTCTTTTTGTAAATTAGAACAGATGTGACAGGTTTTTCTATATGTCAGTTTTATTATGACAGAGACTTGAAGAATGTGTAAAGCCAGCTAAGATGGACATACTGCCTCAGTGTAGCAGTAATTTTATTCTATCACTTCTGCTTCTTGATTTGCTTGGCATACCCCAGTGGAGTAGGATGGAATGGCAAGTATCTCTCTGCCATGGTCTGTAAGGGGGTCCTGTGGCCATTAAATTTGAAATGGCACCTGTCAGAAGCAAGGCTACCCAAGCCATGAGGGACCCAGGCAGCAGCAGAGGAGAAGACTGAGGTAGAACTGTTGGAGCACTTGGTGTTTAGGAAATGGAACACATGACATACTACTACTGTTCTTTTTAAGAGCGTATCAGGTGCCTTGTTGTGCAGTAGATGTGGCAGGCTGGCTCTGGGATCTCCTTTCAAGCCAATCAGGACAAGTTTCAGAAGAGAGAATAGCTTATAATTTGTTGCCTTCCTAATAAATAGGAGATGTGAAAGAGAAGAGCAATTGTCTGCAGGGCTATCTGACTGAGGAACAGACATCAGAACGCTACAGGTGCAGGGGAGTGTAGAAAAAACCGTCATGTTTGCAGCACTGCCTGACAGCAGAAACAAGGGTATTGAACCGAGGATTTTGTAGTGGACAAGGTTGGATGGAAACAGTTTAAAAGCCAGCTAGATAAGCCCACTTAGGGCTACAGCCTGCTTCGTGATCCAGGACACAAATAGACACTTTGCTTCACTATTCCTTTGGAGTACAACTACTCCAAAGTAGAATTGAATTAAATTGGAGGCTGCTTTGTTTCAGGTGCCTTAGTGTTTTGGTATCGTAAAATTTTATTTCTCTGCTTTTCTATTACAACATTTACTATTGACAGGTTCTAATTTGAAAATGTAGGCAAAGAATCATATGGTTTTGTCTCAGTATTAGATTAGACAGCATGCTGATCAGCCAAGTTTCCCTGACACAAGCTGCCTTCTGCCTTCAGAGAGCACTGGGGTTCTGTGCTGATCTAGAAATCTAATGTCACCTGCAGATTAAATCTGAAACAAATCAACAAAGTCTGCTAAGAGACAAAAGTCCTTTTCTATTTGCACAGTGTTCATAAAATAATATATTGGTATCAGGTTGGCATCGGCTAAAAGGGAGATTTAGGATAATTCACTGAGGATTTGGAAGAAACAGTAGAAGGACACAGTTAAAATACTCTTGCTTGTCAGTCACCTCTCTATCATCTTTTTTTCTTTTTCTGACAAGAATCCACAGATGAGCAATAGAAGCAATAATATGAGACACTGAGGACAAACCATTTGGGGTTACAGCAAACTGCTTTAGAACAAACTCGGTACAAGGATAAGCCTCTCCATTTGAAGCAGTAACTCTCTGGAAATTTTCTCTCCCAAATTCTCTCTGATGTCTCTGATATTTCTAACTGAAACATGTCAGGTAAAATAAACCTGAAAGCACAACAGTCGTATGGCATAGAAGAGGTCAAAATTACAAAGAACTGCAAATATTTAGGATGTTACTGTCTTGTACATGGAGGTTACCAGGACTGATGGCATAGAAAGTATGGGAATTCCTTAGCTGCTTCAGTTCAGTCATGCATTGATACAATGGCTTGGCAGTGCTGCCATGTCAGTGGAATCTTCTGGTAGTTTGAGAAGGACCAGATGAAGGTCCCTGCTTGTGCTCATGCTCTGCAGGAAGTCTTCCCAAGTTTCATATTTAACATTCTATTTTATGCAGAATGCCCTCAAACTCTAATCGTAGGAAGAACTAAATCTTCAAAAGGATATCTATTAAAGATATATATATATAGATATATATATATACACAGAGAGATGTACACAAACACACACATGTATACACATATACAGTGTGATCTATGTTTTCTTACTCCTGTGAGAACAGAACTGTACTTAAGAACAATAAACATGAAGAACCAGAAGGCTATTGGGTGGGAGATTTTTTTGTGGCCATCACAGCAAGAGAAAAATGCAGAACATTATTTCACAAGATGACAGGTGGATAGCTTTTTTCAGTAAAGTCTAAGAGAACAAAGGTGTGGCTATCATCTTTTTAGTGGTTAACTACACAGCATATGTCCAAAACTCCCCAGATGTAAATACACCTACATATTTATAGTTGCATCTGCATATTTGAAAATACGGTAACTTGCATATAATTCTACCACTCTACGGGGAGTTTATTCTTGACAGAAATAAGATATTTTGATTCACCAGAAAGCACTTAAAAATGCAACAATAACAAAGTAGTGCACAAACATAAAAAAGAGTGGTGGTATTTTTATATGTCCATATAGCAAGTTTCTTGGAATATATTATGTCAGTGCTCATTTATTTCATCTTGAAATACCCAACCCGTTATTTCCTGTATTACATCTAGTCTTGTAACAATCCCAAAACATTATTAATGTCCAATGATGTGAAGTCAAGTCCTTCTAAAAAAAGCCTCTTAAGCACAGTGCAAACAACCCACATCCTAAGAGTTATTTCTGATGGAGTGCAGGACATTAAAATGCTGCTAGATGATATCCCAGCTTGGGTTTAAAGAATTAATGAAGAACAAATGTTCTAACTGACATGTAAGCATGAAATTCTCTCTGTGGCATTGACCTTCATTCTTCTGCAGTTAGTTAATGAGGATTCTCTTTGTTATCTTTCTTGCTGAAGAACCTCAGGGCCTTGTATCATTATTGAATGAATACAATGTCACCTCAGCTGGCAGAAATGTTTTGTCTTTTGTCAGGAAAAGAACTTTCCTCATGTCAGCTGGTGAAAGCACAACAAGCAATTGAGACCAGATATTTCAATTCAGCTAACTTAGCCCAGTGGAGATGTTGAACCTGCTGTAGTTGTTTTGATCAAAATATTCAGGCTTCATTATTCTACAACTCTTGCATGTACTCCTCAAGTTTGTGATGCATTGTTATAAATTAATGATAAACAAAAGCATTTTATCTGGAGAACTGCTCTCAATATTCCCCTTTTGACAGTTAATTGCCATTTGTTGCAGAACAGTATGTATTATTTTGAAATGAAAGCTTAAAGAACAGCTGCTTTTTATCTGATTCAAAACGACAAGTGTATTGTTAACTACCAGAGGATCTTGTGAGGTGGGGATCACATCTGCTCAGAAAACTGGAGCTGTAACTTTGAGCTCTTCTGTGAGCTGTATCTATTATGCAGAGCTGTAGAAGGGATAGAATGATAATTGCAAATTTCATCCAACATGAGTGTATTATTTGGGGTGCCTCCAACACCTGTACGGTTTCCCCATTGCTCAGGGTACCTATGGTCATTACACACAGCAGAAAAGCCCCTCTCTCCCCCACAACCGCACCCCTCCCACCCCCCCCAAAAAAAATTTTTTTTAAATGACTCTTCTATCTGTACTTCAAAGTGGCACAGGATGAAAGTGCACATGGGAGGTGAGAGAAGGCATTCATGGGAAACAGTGCAAGAAAAAATTATTCATGAATTATTCATCCAGGCATATATATACAAGAGACTTGATATGGGAGCTTATCATGGCCATACAGATCTCTGTTCAAGGAAGGACGAGACGTGCAGATAGCAAGTGGTAGCAAATAGAAAGGCAAATACTTTTTTGCCATCCATTTTGGCTAAGAAAATATACCTGACATTTAGTAATACTCTTCTGTTTCCTGTCCTGTGGGAACACACGGAGAACCGCTTTTTTTTTTTTTAATCTTCACCCACCCAGGAAAACCCATACCAAACCAAACACCAAAAAAAAACCATAACAAAACCCACAGAGCCCATCCTGGCTTTGAACACTTCCAGGGATAGTGGGAATCCACAACTTCTCTGGGCAGCCTGTGCCAGTGTCTCACTAACCTCCCAATAATAAAGAATTTTTTCCTAATATCCCATCTAAACCTGGCAGCAAGAAGCCATTCCCCCTAGTCCTGTCACTCCAGACTCGTGTCCAAAGTCCCTCTCCAGCTCTCTTGGAGCCCCTTCAGGCACTGTAAGGGGCTCTGAGGTCTCCCCAGAGCCTTCTCTTCTCCAGGCTGAACAGCCCCAACTCTGTCAGCCTGTCTTCACTGGAGAGGTGCTCCAGCCCTCTGAGCATCTTCCTGGGCCTCCTATGCCATGATGTTCTTTGCCATTACACAAAGACATAATCACATTTTAATAAACCACAGCAGGATCAGTCTGTTCTCTGTCAAAGCTTCTTATGAGAACCATCCTAGAAAAGACAAAAAAAATCAGCGATCAGGCTTTTCTTTGGAAAGTGAGAGACATAGGCAGGAATTTTTATTCCAGTTAATATTGTCTATTTTTTTTACTCAGAGATTTCTCTCTACGAGTCTCAAAATCTAGGATTTTGCCTGGAATTTCATTTTGCCATTTTTACTTTCAGAAGTGTGGGGGACCTAGGATATTGTAAAATAAATTGCCTGTGATAAATCAGATAAGAAAACAAACATGGCTGGAAATTTCAGATCACTCCAGGCTGAACTCCTGTGTGAGATAATGGTGATTATTTTATTTAAACAGGTTTGCCTACTTTAATACTGTGAAGAGCGATACTCTGTTATAGTCTGTGTCATAAGGTAATGAGCAACAGCAAATGAGACCTGAAATTATATTATATATTCAGAGGTTTTGTTATGTTGCACTTTGCATTATAATCACTTTCCCTTTTCTTTTAAAGAGTGTTAGATTATTAGATACACATTATTATAAATCCCATTAGTTACTAATGTAAAATGGGAAGGAATGACATTTGTGAGGTTTTTTTATCCTATTATTCAGCTTATCAATCTCATAAACTGCATTTTTGAGCTGACAGGGACATATGTTTTCTTAAAGTCATTAAAATAATGCTGTATTAAATACTTATCTAAAGTAAGACAAGTACAACTGTGATACCTTCTGGTTATTAGGATACATATGTCTAATATACATTCATTTTGGAGTCCCTTAGGGGACAGCCTTGTTATTAATACAGCAAAGAACAGCTGAGTGAGCATATGGTTTATTAAGACATGCTTATATTAATTATATGTGAATACTATTCAAAAGGGTCACTGTTCTATAACTGAGAGACCCTTTGTGATCACTACTTTGGAACTCAAAGCTCAGTAGGATTACTCTTGATCCAATCTATTTGTCTCTGGCTGGAATAATCATTATATTTGTGTCTAGGCTGGAAATTAATGAAACACTTCAGAACTTAAGACCATGACAATTCAAGCAATTAATGAATATGCAAAACTGAAAGAAACTTTCCAGGCATGATGAAATTGCATGTGAGAAGTCTAAAGCTCACATATTTCTGTAATACCTTATGCAGCAATCTGATCCATAATGCAGCTTTACACAATGTATATAACAAAGCAGAATAATTTGGTAGTTGCAGGCCAAAACTAAATACCAGCTATAATCCTGTCTGCATGGATTCCATCCCTCTACTGCTCAACTGATTTGCTTTTTGAATATTGTAATTCCTGCTCTGTTACCTAAAACCAGTGAAAATTGCTGATGATCTGTTATTCTTAAGGCTGTTTTTCATTCCAGGAGATGACACAGCCCGCACTGTCTCCCACAGTCCATCATTGCATCTTTTACTGGAGTGCCAGGCAGAAGATTGTTTAAGCATGAAAAGTAATGTGGTTTCAGTCTTGGAGAAGAAGACCCAGTGGGGAAGGAGCTGAGGACTGTTCAGTTTTATCTATCTGTTTCTCACTCTAAATCTCCTCCGATCCCAGAAAAGGTGCAGTTCATACCTGATGCCTGGACTCACAGGTTCCGTGCCAGCTTAGCTTGACTTATGACAAGTTGCAGGGTTCCTGTAACAGTGCTGGAACAGAGCAGTCTGTGCTTGGCCTTGGCTGTCCCTTGGCTCCTGAGCCAGGGCCTGGCACAGGCTGCACGGAACACAACTGCAGGAAAAAAATGCACCGGGAGGAAAGATGGTTTCATTAATGTTTCTCCTTGTTTTGTGGATACAGAATGCTGTACTGGATATTTCCCTTCGTTAGCAGAACCTGAAAATTCAAACATAATGTGTCGGGCTCCAGGACTGTGAAAGTAAACCTGTACAATAAGAACAACTTTCTGGTAATATTTTTTATACAGTGTATTTCCTCAATATTTTTTTGAAAACTCAGGCATACTTTTCAGTATTACATCAAGAATATTAAGGCAGGATCTATTATTAATTCACATCTGAAGCCCTTTACCCATCATGCCATCAGTCTTGGAGCATTGAGGCATTAAGACAAACTCAGCTGTTAGATATGAAAGAGCAAAAGTTGGTCCAAGTGTATAAAAGTAACAATGTAAATACTTCTGTACTTCTGGGTCTGTCACCAACTATCTTAAAATTTTCCTGGGACATTCAGCAGCCTGAATGGTGGGTGATCAGGAAGGCAGTGTGTCCCCAGGGTTACCCACTGAGGATGAGGGGGCTCTTTCTGCCTGGGGGTGCCATTCCTGCCACATTCTTGAGCTCAGTTTCCCCAGCTGTGAAAAGAGATAGCATCCATGCAGCATTGTACACCTAAAATAAGAGCTGTGAGTCTTGATTGGGAGCATTTCACAGTTATCAAAAAAAGCCTTTAAGCTTCTAGGATAGGAAAATATTCTAGAAATCTAAACTCTAAGTAGCCCAGCAATGAAATGCAATTCTGGTTTGTGAATATATACACTATCTCAGAAGTTCTGAACTTCAGCTATAAGACTATCCACAGAGAAGAACTGTGCAGCAACACTTCATTGTACTGCTTCAGAAACAACCAGAGCAACCCAAAGCAGCTCTGATTTGAAGGGGAAAACAAACAAGCCTCAGGTGTGTGAGGCAGGTGGCTCAGGGCTGTTAGGATGGAGTCACAGGTGTCCTGAGCTAAGCTGAGTAGTTTGTTACATGACCAGCTGGGTAGAGGGCCGCTAACTGTGTTTTTGGCCTCGGGTGAGGAGCATTAGCTGTGGTTGCGTTTGCCAGCTCTCCTCAGGAGGTGAGGGCACCAGGCAGGGGAGAGGTTTGGTTGTGTGGGTTTGTTCTGGCCTCTCCTCCTGCCCTGCGAAATTCCTCCCTCTGGGACTGGACACCAGCAGTGGCTCCTTGAGCCCGTGGCTTGGGTCTGTCAGAACATTCTGCCCCTTGTGAGGCACTTGGTGAGGAATATTCTGGAACAGCATGACAGTGCTGGATCTGCATCAGGGAAGAGGCCTACTGGGCTTTCCCTGGCTCAGATAAAGTAAAAGAAGATAAAACCTGATGGTTTAATGGATTTGTTTGCATTTGGTTTGGTTTAAAGTTGCTCTCAGGAAGTGAGTTGGTATTTTCCTGTGCTGGTTTGGTTTTTAATACCCTATTTCAAGGTCTGTTGATAGCATAGGGTTAAAATGTTTCTAAAATCATGGTAGCTAAAGTAGGCCTTGGGAATGGGAGTGGGCATTGTCTTTGCTAAATCATGTGAACCTGCACCTGCATACCCACCTGTATGGTTGATGATTACTTAGCGAATATAATTGTTTAATTGCAACAAGAATCATGAGATGTTTAGTAAATATGATTGTTTAATTGCAACAAGAATCATGAGGTGTTGTAAGGAAGGGGCCTGAAACACCCAATTGTTCTATCGGGTGAAAACAATAGAACAATATAGAGTTAATGATTGACATATGATTATACCATGGTTATGTAAGGAAAGGGTATAAAATGTATCCATCTCGAATCCATGTTGGAATCAGATTTGGGCCTGTACCCCGATTCCCGGAGCTCTGCAATGAAAGCACCTGCATCTAATCCTACCGTGATTACGTGTTTCTACGCTAACGCTGTGCGGGAGCCGTGTGTGGGCGATTGAGCCGTGGGAGGGTGCCCGGCTGAGGCGCTGAGGGGGACGAGGGTATCGACAGCCTCCTGCTGGCTGCAGGTCTGCCTAGCCCTGGGAGTTTCAGTCATGGTTTTGGTAGTTCCTGGTTTACTTAGGCATTCAAGGAGCAACGCTGAAATAGAGATCCTTACGTTGGAAAGCATGGGAGGAGCTGTAGGCTTTTTTCAGGGGAAGCATTTTACAGTCATAGTCTGAGAGCAGGCTTTGGTAGGTAGCTCTTGGTGGCCATCTCTCCCCTGTGAAGGAGAGGCTTTTATTAGATATTATTAAATATCTCTCTGTAATTTTTAATTTTGGCATTTAGTTTTTAAACCTTTTTAGTTACTAAACCTTGTAAGTGACCTGAAGAAAAGACAGATTTTGTGGGCATTTTTTTAGTCATACAACATATGCAAAGAAAGGGATAAATACAATTATAAAAACAGTAGGGCATAAAGGACTTTGCTGATTTCCCAAAATATTCTTCATAGTCTTCAAGAGCAAATACAAGCACCTGCTTTATTCAGTGCAGGGAGGCATCTGTTAGTTTCATTGGAAATGCAAACATATATTTATAGAATGTTTGGTGGCTGAAATGGAATTTCTATCTATTAAGCTTCAGATTTAAAGCTTTTTTCTTTCTGTTATGTGAGTGTTTTTTCCTAAACTAATTAGTAAACACTGCTTGTGTTTGACATATATTAAGTGTCCTGGAAGCTGGAAAACAAAATTCCTAAATGATCATGTGGTTGGTAAAGGACTGAAATCTTCTGACACGTTCAAACTGAAAATACTTGAAATATAAGGAGCTGAGCATTTGAAAATTGACACAATTTCATAAAGTCTTAATTCCAGAAGAGACAGGTGTTGTACTTTGATCACACTAGAAGAAACAGCTGATGCATAGTGCAACAGTAATAATTCCAAGCTAGAAGCCTACAAATAATCTAGCTGCAAATTATATTGTCAAGAGAATCAAAATACTTTGTAATATATTCTAATGCATATTAATTTGAGAGCCCTATAGGGGACAGTCTTGTTATTAATACACAGAGGAACAGATGTGATAGCATATGGTTTACCAACTTGTATTTATGTTAATTCTATGTAAATAGGATTTTAATAAGGTAACATTAGTCTATAGTTTCATTTTCCTAATATATCTTTCTTCTTTGAAGATGATAATGGATTTATCTAAATTGGGGTCTAGGATCATAGAAAAGGTTAGAGGAAAGAGTCCATTTTATGTAAGACATAAAAGGGGGTAAAAAAGCATCCCTTTTTGAACATTTTATCATCATTTAAGCTTTCAGTGAAGAAGTTTGAATTATTTTATTTACCAATTCTACCACTTCTAAAAACACTGCTTGATACCTACTCTTGCCATTTTTAGATTCTTACCTATTTTAGATTCCTACCTTGATTTTTGGTAGTTTGAACTTCCATTCATCTCTCTTTTGGAAACTTGCAAAATTTTGGAGAATCCCAGAAAATTTCTAGCATTGCTTTGTATCTGATGTCTATTGAACTTGCCATGCAACTCCTCTCTGGCTGTCAGTTGGAAAAGCTGTGAGTGCATTTCTGAGTTAACTCGGGCTTCTCGGCTGCTTTCTCTGGGGCACAATTTTTTTTTAATTATGCTCCCAGGCACTGCTTGGAGCCATTTCAGTTTGTGATGGGAACAGAGTAAGCAATCTGTGTTCCTGCAAGCAGGTGAGGAAATAAAGTACTAATCAGCACTAGTGCTTCAGAGGACTTTGGGAAAGTTTTCTGCCTGCTACTAGGAACTTCTGGTTTAAACTGTTGAATCAAACTTTTATGCCACCTCCTGTTGAGCTGCACCATTATAGTTGGGAAGGTTAAGTTCTGTGTCTCTGGCCTAAAAAGCCCTAATCGGCATTGCCTGGAACTTCCAGTTCATAACTGAAAAACTGTAACTAGAGGAAAATAAGTATTTCCCTCTCCCATAGACAGAGCTATTGCTTTCTTCTTTCAAGAAAAAAAAAATAAATCTGAAACTTATTTTGCATTTCTAATGAACAGGGAGCTTGGGCGGTGAGAAGTGGAAATGCTAAACTTGTTTAAGCTTAAATGCAGCTTATAAAGGAGTCTAGCAAAACTTTGTTATGCAGGTATGTCAGAAATACTTTGTTTGGGTTTAGTTGGTTTTATTTTTCCTCCAAGTTTAGAGAAGTTGTTTAGCATATCCCATGTGCCAGAGTTCTATGATTATGTTTTGAATAAGTAAGTCAGCAGTTGGATTTGGAAGTGTAATTATATGAAAAATGCTGATGAAAGTAATACTTCAATGTAAATACCAAAAAACCTTGGGGTACTTGGCTCTTTTCCGTTCTGTTTCTCAGGTCATGGGTGCAGTCAAGGATCCACAAAAGTAACAGGTAATTTTTTCTAGCAAAATGCTGCTCCTAGGGTCTAGGGAAGAGTAGCAGGAATGCACAGTAATCACAGAATGGGTAAGGCTGGAAGTGTCCAACCTCCCTCCTCAAGCTTTTGGAAATAGTAAATACGCAGCTGGGCAACTCTATGGAAACAGTACTTAAGGCACAAGAGACAATGCAAATACTTTTATTTTTTGATTCTCTAGACAGATAAGCAAGTACCCTGGAAAAAAGTGAAAACTGAGCAAAACAATTTAAAAAATTTAGGAGTTTTGTGTTCCTGTGTCTATATTTATAATAAACTGTGCTTAAAGTGGTCAGCAAGGAATATTTCCTCTCAGCACTAGATACATATTTTCTCATAGTAAGAAACACTGGAGATTCATAATACATCCAAAGTGAAAGGACAGTTTGTGTCATCAGCCACAGGGAGATATCGAATCATACATCTTTACCTGACAAGAGGTGGCAATTTAATCTGACAAGTTTCCTGTCAATGAGGACAGCTTTAGGAGTTCAGCTGCCTTGGTAAAGATTTGACATGCCACTGAGGGATGTTGTGCACAAGCTTGACAATAAACTGGAACTTGCTAATGCAGTTTAGATAGCTGTGAAAATTTATTAGAAACCAGAGTCTGTAAAATTACTGTACTCCTGAAATGTTTTTCCTTCCCTGCTGAATGTAAGTGATATTTAATGCATAACATATATTTAAAAGCTTGTCTCCTGATCATGTAAAACAAATCTACAGCAATGCCCATGAAATGGCAAGGAATTCAGTTAAAGGCATGTGAGAATAGACAGAATGGGAGGCTTGCCTTCTGGAGCCAGAGGAGAAGCCTGTCTAAACTGAAGGTTTGATTGCTGAATTGATGTGTCCTGCTGTGAAATCTTATTCATGTGCCTGGAGAGGGACCTAAAAGGCTTGTGGACTTTAGATGCTTGCAAAGCCCCAGGTGATAATCTGAGGAACTCTTGCAGCTGAACACCATGCTCATGATGTGGGTACTGGAGCAAAGCTTGCAGACACCTTTCAGCAAACACTCCAAATGCCCTTTCAATTCTGGCTAATATCTAAACATGAAAGAAAAATAATTTTATGTTTGTTTCACTAAAGTAACTCATTTCAATATGAAGTGAAAAAACATCAGCCGCATATTAAATAAATTTCTAAGTTTGACTGGGGATTTTTGAGGTGTTTGGGATAAGGTGTTCCTAATTCCAAATGGTGAAACAGATCTCGTAGCAGTTCAGCACTCTGAGATGTGTTGACAAATGCCACCTGGAAAGATATTAATTATGAACTTACAAAATTTGTGAATAAACTTTTGAATGAGAGAAGTGTGTATAAAAAGAAAACTGGAAAGAATTGAAGGACCTGCCAGAGTGCATTTTCAATCACAGAGTCTTTTTTGAATCATTTCCGTGTTAGTTCTTGATAACCCTTGGAGAAAGGCATGTTTGATACACCTACCCTTCCTAATGTGGATGTTTTTATAATTTCTAACTAGGCAGTCATCTTGAAATTTTGTGGTAACAGAAAATGGTGTTATTGCTTGAAAATTTCATTGATTGTTGATAAAAGGTGAATCATTGTACTCTTGCTGCACAATTTGTGGCTTCAACTGAGGTTGATGTCTGGGACAAACTGTCTGTAGTAGTGTTTGGATAGATTTTTATAGCTGTCAATATTAAGGTGGGTTATGATACCAAAATCCTGACTCTTCTTTCTAATGGCTACCTTTGTCAAAATGAGAGTAAATTAAATGACTGAGTCTGTTCCAGAATAGATATAACTTGTTACATATCAAGGCTGGGAAAATCCCAAGAATGTTTCAAAGCTGGTTTAGTTTGTCCTAATTTGTTCCTTTTATCCTCTTAGTACAGAGAGAAAGTATTGATCTCACAAGTTAATGAAAAGCCTGAAAAAAAAGTCTCCAGAGAGTCTTTCCAATGGCTTTCAAACGCATTACAAACAATTAGGAAACTGAGGTCACCATGGGTGTCACTGGTGGCCAGAGCCAGTCTGAGAGTGCAAGAGGGAGCTGTGCTCAGGGTGGACTCGCACCTTCCACCTGGCTTTGCTTTTTCTGAAGGCTCTCTGTAGCTGCAGTTGCTCACTAATTGCACACTTTGGCTCTCCTTTTGGCATATTTCTGGCATGTGGTGACATCAGCATTCTAATTATATTCTAATTAAGAGTAATTCATGGACTTCAACAGTATGTCTTGGCAGCTGGGATCTTGCTGGGGAAAGAGGCTTGAAAGAAGGGAATCCAGTTGTGTAGGGTGGTGTTTGCAAGGGGTCACCTCTTTAATAAAATTCCTTGGACAGCAATTTGTAAGTGATAATAAAAGAGCAAAGGCCACTTTGGGAACCTGGGTTGTATGTAATTTCATGATATTAGGCCTGATGACATAATTTTTATTTTCTCCTGACTCTTGAGATGGCTTCTGTAATGCTGTAACAACTTGGCCATTGAACTGCAGAGAGTAAGCCCTGTTCAAAGCCAATTCAGGCTGGAAGGGGGTTATGCTTTGGTAATGAACTGCTTTGAGCATAGTATAACTGTTAGAATATACTCAAAATTGATCTGAAGTTAAATGTAAAATTAGGTAATTTTTTCATTTAAACAAATATTGTAATAATAAGCTTAATACAAAATGTGGTGTCACAGACTCCAGGATTTTGCTGAGAAGTTAGAACTGTAATTCTTTAGCAAATTATTTTGTGGGTGGCAGGTAGGGCATGTTTGTTCTACCAGAAAGTAGTGGCCTTCTTGGGCAAATCTTGCTGTCATGCTTATTGTTTGTGTATGTCTGTTCTTTGTCTGCCAGAACTCCATTATTGCACCAGTGCTGAACCTGCAGCAGCCCCCCAGCCTTGGATACTCTTCTGCTGGAGGGGCTGGTGAGATCCAGCGAGCAAGAGCAGCTTATCCAGAGCCACTCTGGGAAGTGCATTGCTCAAACTGTCTTATCCACCTTTGCGCTCTTTATTTGTTTCTCTCCCCTGCTGCTTCAGGGGGATCAGCTGTGTGTTGCCAATTAGGCTCATCAGCATTGTCAATAACAGATGTGGAGCTCCTGGTAATCCCCCACCCTTGTTAGTGGACTGCAAGGGCTTCTGTCTGTTTGTGATGAGATTTAACCCTCATCCCCCACAGGGAGCCAAGTCACTCTGTCAAAGACCAAGAGTCATTTTATTCTGTTCTGTATTTTAAGGGTTCTTTTACCACTATCTTAGTCCCAGTTGGTTTGATTAGACTTTGGTTTTGGCTGTGGGTTCCAGCTTGCACAAAAACATAATTAACTTCATCACAAATCAATATGAAAATGATATTTGAAGAACTCTGCTTCAAGCTAAAGGTAATTGCAAGAGGTTTCATTATCTGTCAAGTAGATTATTTGGACATGTTTTGGAATGCAAGCTGCAAGCAAACTTTTCAGTTACCAGCCAGCATGCCATTACAGGGCAGACCTGGAAATGTGTTCATTAGACAGGATGCTCAAAGATTTCAGCTTTTGCACACCTACTGTCACTTTTGCTCAGGGCAACCCCTCAATGCATGTTATTTATTTATTCCAAGATGAGGCAACTTCAGTGCTTGTGCTACAGTGATTCTGTTTAGGGAGAATGTCACACTTGGTGACTTCTGCAAACAAGTAGAACTCAGTGGTCTAGACTGTAAATTTGCTCCTGTGAAAATCTGTCTTGCAGGGTACAGTTTTCTTGAAAGAGCAAGTTCTAACTAACCTTAACATTTTTTGCTATCTTACTAACAGCAGGGGTTGTTGGTCTAAACATGCCCCAGTGCCTGTAGGTGAATAAGGAACTCACAGATTTGTTCTCTGGCCATTAAACAGGAGTGGGTGAGTGTCACAGCAGAGTGCTTGTGTTTAGTCTTTGAGCTCAAGAATAAAATTGGAGAAATGCCACAATAATGAGACTAAATTACTGTCTAATTACTAATAGTGTTAAGGTAAGTATTTAGCATCTGAAGTTACTCTCTCATGAGCAACCTCTAGAGAGTGACACATCACAGTATTTATGTACATGATGCTATGGACCCTTGAAACTCTGAACCAAACAAGTAAACAAAATCTCAGCTGAGTGTTTTGTGAGCCACTTGCTGGTCTGAGCAGCAGCCAATGACAGGATAATGCTAGTGAGCCTCTACCTTTAGGTGCCAGCGACAATAAGTCAAGAACATGAAAAAGCATAGCACAAAATTGGAATTTAATTTCAGAAGGTATAATTTATTTTTTTTTTTAATTTGGCAAAGACTGTATGAGAGCCTGAGGCACAATTTCTATTGGGAAGATGAATTATAGTGCTAGAAAAATACATACTGATCTGAAATGAGCTAAGAGCATTTGACTTGTCTGAATTGCAGCATTGAATAATGATCTTGTTCTCACCAGTAACATTCTTCATGCATTTAACTATTGAGATTGTAAGTGTTTTCTGGGATACCTTAAAGTCTGAACTCAGACTGAAGCAAAGCACTTCGCTGATGCATTTTTTTCACTAATCAATGAAATATTTTTTTTTTTCAAAGCTGAACAGAACATCCCAAGCTTTTGTTCCACTCAGAAATTTTAGTAGAAATTTAAATACAAATAACAGATTTGCTTCACAATACCATGGCTGATGTATTATTGATTAATAACCAAGTTTTAATCCTCTGGATATTGAGTAAATTATGAAGCCATTACACTGATATGAGTGCATTCCATCTCATTTGTCATTAGCAAGTTACAAACTATTTAACTTTGGTGCTTTGTCAGCAAAACTATGTTGAAATTAGATTTGCACAAGTTAACGCCCACAACAAGTTTCTGAAGTGAGTTATGAATCACTTGAAATGAGCTGTTATCAGTTGGTGAATGCTTAGGAGTTTGTACTTGAATTCTGTCTGAGGGGAGACTAGGTTGTCTGGGAGGTAACTTGTAAGTGTTAGATCTTGAAAAGGCGTTTAACATAATATTCTGTACAAGGATGAGCTCGTTCTCAATGATTATTTTCCTGTCTATTTTGCTGAGTCCACTAGGACCTGTGGGAAAGGCATTTCATGGAAAAATGTACACTGGGGTGAACACACAGGTCACTCTGCAGACTGGCGGAACAGGGGAGTTTCTGAAGGATATTAAGTTAATACAAAAAGTGTCAACTGCACATGGACTGTGCACATACAGCTTCCATAATCAAAAGTCACATACCCTTTCCTAAATTAGGATTAAAGCACAATTGCTGCATAGCCCTGTGTGTTGATTTTTACTTTTCTTACTTCATACATTTTCTCTGTATGTCTGAAAAGTGGGTTTTCATTTACTCCTGCTATCAGTTCCTGAGTTGATATCTTTGGGTTTCCCATGGCAACAGATTTCTTTGTGACTGAGCAAGTATCATTTTCTTGCTTTGGGTGTTAGCTAAGGTATGAATGCAGAGCCTCAAACAAAGAGCTGGTAAAATACAGTTTTCAAGGAATTCTTTCTTTGAACCTTAACTGTTGTGTGTTTTGTTTTGGGTTTTTTTTCAAAGCATTAAATTGAGGTATGATTTCTTATCCATATAGAGCATGTAAATACTGCAAGGTTTGATAGTAAGAGTTTTTGTAAGCAAAATGCCTTTAGTGCTTGAGATCAGAATTCTTGTGGGAAGTTAAATGAATAGCTCAACTTGGTGGTTTGTTTATTGCTTTTGTGCTTGGCTTGTGATCGCTTAAACGCGTGGGAGAGACTGTGATACTTATTACACTAAATACAAGTATTCTTCTCTCTTCATAGAAATATCTAATTTTATTTTCATTTTTGTAGGTGATTTCTGTGGAAAGGACACTCTTTGCCCAATAAGTTCAGCTTTTATAAGATTAGCTATGTCCACTACTTCTGTCCTGATACAAGCATTTTTTTATCCCCAGGAATTATATTCACAAAATGTGAGATGCATCCTAAAGAGCAGAAGGCTCTCTTCCAAGAGACATGATGTTGACAGAAACATGTTGTAGTATGGAATTAATCTTTACTTTTCCTGATTTATTTTATTATATATAATAACCCCCCCAGGAAACAAGAGTGAGTAGCTGCACTGCTGCAACTTGAAGCATCCAAACCAATCGGATGTAAGGCTGATACATCTGTCTGTCTCATAATTAACAATCAGTCAGAAATCAAAGCAAGCACAAAGGCAACATTTCACTGCCATGGATTTCTGCCTTGATGAAAACACACATTCTTTTGATAGGAATTTCTTATTACTACAACCTTATGAAATCTAGAATATTTAGATTATTAGGAACAATTTGACTGTGCTGTAGACAGCTGCTTGAGTCAAGTTCTAGTTCACTTACTCTAAGTGGCATGATCTGCCAAGCTGGTCTTTCAACAAAAAGCCATAGGTGCAAGCAGCTCTCTGTTAATATTTGTTCAATGAAAATGAAATCGTTTTTTAAAATAAAAGAAAAAAACTCAACCAAGAAAAAGAAGCTCTTCATATATTTTTTATTCTTAGTAGAAAAAAATAGTATCTCTAACAAAGAGCCAGAAGCAGATAGTGATGAAATTAGAAGGAAGTACTCTATATGACAGTATTGCAGTTAGAAGCCAATTTTGTGCAGTCTTTCAGCCCTGAAAATTGCAAAAAACTATTGCAAATACCCCTTGACCATCCAGTCACTTGATTTTTCTTTTACTGTCTTCTACCACAGTCTTAACCCAGTGTATGTGTGTTACTAAGAACATGGACCTGTGGTACAGCTTAATTCTGAAAACGTGAACTTGTTCTTATTTTTGTGTCATACTCTGCCTTTATTCTGTCACTTGTAATGTAGAGATTGGAAATGAATGAGTTTGACTATACTTGTTTAAGTGCCAAGATATTTTCCCACTTTTTGAGTCAATGTGCTGTAGCTCTTTGATAAGTAACATCAAAGTGCATTTTGTTAATTCATTGCTCTCCACAAGGTTTAATGTTTCCTGCTCTGCAACAGTATTCCTTAAGCCTGTCTTACCTCTCTCTGGCTTTTGACACACGAGAAATAGGAACCTATCATTTCAGTCAATTGGTTAGTTGTTAAACAAGATGGATATTGTTTGAATAACTTTGTCAATACTGTTCTGTTTTAAAAATGAAGGAACTGTACAAAACCTGGTAGAAGAGTAGCAATGAACTGTAAGTGTAAAATGTGAAACCTATACTTAAAAACATTTATAAAAAGTCATACCTGCTGGTTCAGATGGACAGTACTCACTACATGCTGGTTTCTACATGCACAGTGTGGATGGTCATGCAATGTGGCTACGATGAATCTTTGAAGTGGCCTGAAATATTATACTTTTGTCCAAGAATTAGTTAATTTGCTGTTTTCCTTTCTTCTTGTTTAAATTGTGATTTGCAAAAATGTGCATGAAGTTGCCAAACAAACCCACCAGTAAGCATAACATTTGTCAGGCAGTAATCACTGTCAGAGTTTGAAGGATGACATTATTGCAAATCGAACTAGCAATGGTTGAATTAGCACTGAGCAACTCTGAGTTGCAAGGCATTTATTCTTCATCAGGATGCAAAATTGGAAGGCCATCTCTTCACATGGTCATTTTTTATAGTAGATATTAATAGTTATTTATTAAGACTAAAACTTGGGTACAGCACAAAAGCTCTCATCAACTCTATTTTTAGGTAATATGGTACGATTGATAAAGCATGATATTGATAATTCATCACAATAAGAAAAAAGATTAAAATCTTTGTTTAATAAGATTATTTTTCATCATATATTGAATTATGAGAACTCAACATCATAAATCTTTGTTAGAGAGGGAGGATATTTCCTTTGCAGGTCTGCTGATCAGATTTCTGCAAAATTGTTGACGTGTTAGAAAACGATTAGAAGAATAGAAGTACCAAATAGTCGCCTTCAAAACTGTGTAATTGGACCCAGCTTGCTTAGGTTGCCAGTAAACTACTGCAGGACTACAATTCTGTGTGGAGCCTGGTTTTAAAAATGCGTGGTTCCAAGGAGAGGACTTCTTTCAAAGCACCAGTGTAAAATTTTCATTCCCAAGGACTTTAATCAGCAATCCTCTAGGTAGTGGTCAATTGTAGTTTAAAGAGTATTTATCGCCATTTGACTATTCGAGCATGTTCAGTTTTGTTTATGTAAGAGGTTTTGGGCAAACTGGAACACTTTCCTTTTAAGTTTGAAGATGGAGCTCTGGATTAGAGCCTTCAAATTGTACAAGAGATGCTGCATTTCTCATACCGCTCTTGTGTTGTGCTTGTAAGAACAAAGGTAGGAAAGAATTTGGAGTTTTTTTGGTTTTTATTAGCCTATAACAGATTTAAGAAATTCACATCTAAATATGGCCAACTACTTAGAGAAACCATTTCCATTATTTTATACACATTTTCATACACCTTTTTTGCCTCTTAAATATGGAGTACTTCTTTATCAAGCAGCAGGAAGCTTTATAGTGTTTTGCACCAGTCATTTTAGCGTTACCATAAAACCTCCTTTCCTCTTATACCTATAAAACTCATAATTTGCTGCAAGCTCAGTGGAGCTGTTTGTAATATTATTTTAGGTTTAGTCTTTACCATGAGCCCAGTGAGCAGATTTATTCTGGAAAATGAGACTATAGGAATTTTATGGGAACTATAGGAACAGGAATTTTTTGAGAGTTTGCTACAGGGACAAAAGTTTTTGCTGTTGCACGTATTTCTATTTGATACTATGCTTACAAAGTAATCAGGTTTTAAAAATGATTGAGTTTATTAGTCCATCATCAAACTAGTGTTTTGAAGAAGAAATTACAGAAATTGACATCAATGTAATCCTCTGTGTCTTTGTTTATGTGGAGTGCTGTGATTTATAAAGAAGTGTTTATGAGAAATGCTTTTTGAGTTGTCTGAGAAATGCAGACCTACAAAATTCTCAGGCCTGGATGATGTACCTTGACATTCATTGCAGAGTAAAAAACATTGACAGAGTAATTAGAAATAAACTGAGTGGCTCTGTTAGCCCTGGCAATCTGAAATTAATTTGGTGCATTAGTTCATTGTAGCTTTACCTTCACATTTAAATATCAAAAATGTAGTAATTGTATTTGCAGATCAGCTTTGTGTTTTTCTGTTTTCTGTGATACATGGGCAGCTGTCATTGCTAATCTCAAGGAAATGCAATCAGAGAGAGTTTAATTTCTTTTATTTACAGCATTTGCAGCTTTTTTGCTATGGTAACAAAAGCCTTATGAAGCCTTTTGTTTCTGGATCTCAAAACTATACAGATGATGACCTACCCTTGAACCACAGCTATGCAATGTTTTTTCCATGGCAAAAGGTCCTCTACTGTAAATGAGTAAACCAGCTGAGTTTTTTGACATTTATGAAAGGAGGGGAGGGAGAAAGCACAGCTTGGTTCCATTAAAAAATGACAATTCCATTTTAAGTGTTGGTTTTGAATAGATTTCGGAACTTAAAGCTCAACTCTGCACTGAAAGCTGTCTCTTAATGCATGTTGATTGAAAGAATGACACTCTGGAAGTGAATTGTGGGGGGACAAGCAGAGGCTGTGCTCATTCAGGGTCCCTTCAGTGCTGCAATCTGCCTCACCACGGCAGGCACCACAGTGCCTTCACTTCAGCATGTTCTTTGATGGTATTTGCACACATAATCAGATAAATAATACCTTTGACTTACTGTGTTTAGGGTAACAGGCCCAGCTGGATCATGTCATTACTGAAACAAGCTTTACATTAATTGCTGTTTGGGTCCTTAAATTGATTATGTACTTTAACAGTCATCTTGGAGACCCTTAGTTTATCATTAAGACTTGTCCTTGTAATCTAAAAAGGCCTCTTATTCATGCCTGTAACTGTGATGTCCCATTCCTAAATGAACTGCTGCCCTTTGGGGCCTGAACTAAATTCTTGAAAATACTTGAACTAAAAACTTCCAGTTTTGAATGAATTCCTGTGAATAACTCAAGCAGCTGTTATGCTACTTAAGTAACTGCAGCTGGTTTCATATTCTCCTGCTTCTTTTGCTTGCAATACCATAATTTTTAAGCAAATCTATTGAATATTACTTGCTAAAACATCTAGCTGGAGCAAAAATAATGTATTGCCTGAAGTATTTGCCTTATTTAGGACATCTAGTTTGGACAGCAAGGTAAGGAACCTCAGCTTCACAAATAGTCAAAGGAGTCTGAGGAAAACTACTCCATTAATTTAATGTTATGATTGCCCATGTGTTATTTCTAGCCTTCAGTGGATCCTAAAATGAGGACTTGCGCATCTAGTTAAATCACGTGCTCCCTTACAGAATGGGTGTTCCAATGCCTGCAGTTTATTTTTTTCATCTATTTTTAAATGAACATCAAGTCTCCACACCTCACCATTTGTCTGTAAAGCAGTATCTTCCCTAACAGTCCCCTTCAGCAATTTCCAAGCCCCCTGAAAGAACTCTGGGGCAGGATCTCTGGACTATATATTTTTTAACATTCTTGGACACTGTATTTTCTCTGCCTTTCTGCTTGAGCCCATCCAAGGACTACTTTTCAGCTTTGCTGAAAAGTACATTGCAATTGCTCTGCTTCTATGTTCCTGAATTTCGTATTTGTTATCAGTAAGGATTTTTTTCTCTTTTCCTGCTGCAAGCTAGTTAAAGTTGGGGCCCCATTAAATCAATAACTGATCAACTGACTGTGGAAATTAAGAAGGGGAATTTAATTTTTTTTAATTTTTTTTATTCTGTCATCATAAGAGATAATTATTGCCTTTGTTACTGTAGGACAAGGGACCAGTCTGCCCTGCGCTTGAGGGTGCAGGTGCCACTAGGCTGAGCTGGGCTCATGCTTTAGCTGGCTGGGCCATCATCTGTCCCTGTCCCAGGATGCCAGCACAGCTGCCTGTCCCAGCATGTGGGCTGAGAGCAGCGGCTGCCTGCAAGGCCAGGTGTCTGGCTCTGCGAGCAGATGTTCCTGCATCTGGGTGCTGTTTGTCACTATAATGAGTTGGCTTCTTACCATCTCATCTCTGAATTCCCTTAATGTGCTTGCAACCACCAGTCCCCATATTGTGGCCAGAGGCTGATTTATGGGTTCCTGTCTTGCTGACCACTCTGCTGATGCTTCTTGTGTGCTGCTAAAGCATATGGAATGTTTGACGTGGTTTTAAAGCACCTGAACTGTCTAAATATCATGGTGGCCAAATTGTGCCTTCTGCCCCAGTGAATAAGATCATCTGCCCCCAACACGCCCTTATCCTTTCCTGCATTGGGTCACTTAGCAAAAAATAATACTGACATTCAAAAAAGAACTTTAGAGTTCCTGAAAGCTATTGGAAAAGACCAGGAGCTGCATATGAAATTTGCTTCATTTGTTGACAAGTGGGTAAAAACGTGCAAGAATAAGATTTCAGGTTACTATTTCCTCCCCTCTGCAGCATAAGTAGCTGGCACATTGTTTGAATGCTTTACTTTTGACCTTCATCCACAGGACACCCCTCTTAGAGGGGATTTCTGTCTGATTGCCTGCGGATGCAGGATAGTTACACATAAAACCTCTCCTCAGATATTTGTAAAAGTTTATTAATTATTCTTTCAAAAATATCTTTTTATTCCAGCTGGCTTATATCTAAGCTGCTTCTAAATGCATCTTACAATTTTAAAGCCCACAAAAATGGGCATAAAAATATGAACATTTGTTAGGGAATTTAAATTTTTAACAAGGTTTTCACTTGTCAGTTTCCTTACCTGGATTTTCCTTGGTGATATTCCCAGGGGAGAAGCTGTTACATGAAGGGCACTACTTTGCTTAAAAAGGCTGAATACTGAGGATGACAGTTCTCCAAGTTCCTCCAGACAGTGTTAACAAAACTGCTGCAAGCAATATGTTGGAGAGGGATGGTGCTGCTAAGGCCAGGGGAGGACAGAGCTCCCCAGGCAAACCTGCAGTGCTGTGCAGGTGAAAGCACTTGGTGTTGGCTCAAGCTGATGCTGTCCTAGCAGAGAAAAAGTGACTGGGACTACTTGGTTTTGACAGACTCCCTTCTTCCCCATCATGATTTTTGGGGGGTTTTGTAATGAAGATTTTTCTTCTCACAGAGACCATGGTTATTGAGAAACAAAACTTCCCCAAATGTAGTATTTCCATCACGTCCAAATCCACACAAAGTACTAAAGCACACAATTTCAAATTGGCTCACATGACAGTTGGATATACTGCAGCATGGCTTTTCAATATGTACATTTCCAGTACTGATTTCTTATCAAAATTTTAGTCCAGTTTTCAATAAAAAAAAATTTTGTCAATTGTGTATTAATAAAAAGATTCTTGAAGGAGCAATGCCAGATTTCTGTATGGGAAGTGCATTCTTGTGGAAAACCTCAGCTGTTCCTTCATTAGCAGGTGTGTTTCCTCTTTACCAATAGAGGAATGAAGTTATTTTACTTAGTTTCTCTAATATTTAGATGCTGAAAGAAATACAATGGACTCTTTACCTGTGCCCTTTGGTAGACAACAATACAGTTCATTTCTTCCACAGTTTTGGCATGGACAATGTAAACATGCTGGTGCCTAAACTAACTGGAAAATACAACACTGCTGAGTATAATGCACTATGAGCAGCACAGAATTATTCACTAAGGCCTGAAATAGATCTGAGTGCAGCTAAGCCAGTGCCGCAGTGCTCCAGGTAATGGTTCAGACTTTGAGAGTAACCAAAGCAACTTGAATTGATTTTACTTCAAACAGCACAACTTAAGAGGATAAAATTGAAGGGAAGATAAGTAACGCTGTGTTGCACCAATACTTAGTGCTTCTCCAGGGAGCTGCTCCATGTGTGCACTTGTTGGGAATAGTTCTGCAGACCATGGCACTTAAATCTGAAAGGTTGCTGGCAAGGACTTTGTGCCCAAAAAGTAGCTTGTGGTAGCTTGTATTTAAATATGAGGAATACAAACGTTTAAAAAAGAGAGATTAGGTTTAATTTAACCTTTTCTTCTGTGTAGAACTCTATGTAGAGGGTTTATGGCCTTTAGATATGTTTTTCTGTTATGTATGAGGTTGTTATTAGACTTGCAACTCACCAGGCAGAAGATAGGCAACAGTAATAGTATTCTAAGGGATAGGTAACTACAGCTCTGATTCAGTTTGTAATGTGCAAGAGCAGAAATAATTCAGCTGTTTTGAGTTGTGACCTAAAGATATTTCTTACCTGGACAACTGTGGTGTACAGAAAAGACAGACATTCTTTGTAAGTAAGAATTATTAATGCACATTCTACAGGGCAATGTGGGTAGTTTAATCAGATTTTGGGGTGTGACAGTAGCAAAAGCATATATAGGGCTAGATTTTACCAGGTAGGGAGAGGAGATATGTTAATGGCAAGAGATTAGATGATGACAGTGAGACTATCTCATCATAACAAATTGTTGCTGTTCTTTCCTAAATCTGCAGCCACTTCCACTTCAGATTGCTCTGGGTGCACTCCAGTGTCAGTGAAGTTACTGCTGTCCAACAGATGTTCCAACTCTTTTCTTATACGGCTATGCTTTGTGCATTTCAGCAAAATTCTGTACTTTGATTTCTTCTTTTATTCATAGATAAGTCACATTTCTGGGAATGTTTCTAAAGGTAATATTTTAGAGGAAATAATAAGAAAAAATGACATTTTGAAATTGCTTTTTTCAATAAAGTAATTTTGCATTGTTTTCTGCTAGTTTTGGGATTGTCCTTATTCCAAATTTTTTTGTTAAGTGAAAGCTAGACAAGTAATGGAAGAGGGTGAGGAAAACAAACCTTGCTGCTGAATCTCAATCTAAATTTAGTTTCTCTTCTCTTGTCACTGCTGCACTGTTATATAGGCTGCTTATTGTTAGGGATGGTGCAAGAAAGAACAATCTAATTTCTTACTGAAATGGTTAAGAGTTGCCTTTTTTTTTTTTTTTTTCCTGTGGAAAGTTCTCAATCTGGCATAGCAGTCTTAAAGGACCAAAAAGAGTACTGCATTTGTGGATCAATGAGCTAAGTGGAGAAGATAATGAAGAAACTAATTTATGGAATAGAGGAAGTTTATATTATCATGACTGTACTCAAGGACAAGTCTGTCCAATGACAATGACAAAATCACCCTTTTATAGTTCTAAAAGAGATGAGTAGTAGGGTTCCTTATTGACAAAAGGCATGGCACCTTAGACCTACTACAGTAAATTATTTCATTGTTTGTGCAAATATTGTTTGGGGGTGCCTGCAGAATGCAGGAACCTTGGAGAGGAGCTGTCCTCAGTGGAACTGCAGGTATTTACAAAAGAAGTGAAGCTTTGCTGTAAAGAGCTGTAAAACTGCCACAGGGCATAAACAATGTTTGAAATGCATTCAAACACGCACTGTGCAATTCACAGTCATGAATTATAAATGTCTTTGTGACCCTTCCTTAGCACACTGGCCACTGGAGTTAACTGTCATCTAGTCAGGGTTTATGACCCCACGTATATGTGGTGTTGGATTACTTTGTGGTTCTGCAGCCCGGAGGAGCTACCAACAACAGAGGGAAATAATTACAGTCAGACTTGAAGAGAAGAAAGAGGAAAGAGCAGCTCTCTAACTGGTTTTTATTGCATTAGTCCGTTAAGGGGGGAAAAAAGTCACTCCTTTAAATAATAATTAAAGGAAACACTTTAACTTGTGAACAAAGAAATTGTCATCTTTGCTTTTTTGTTCCTGTTATAACTTTTGATTCACATGGTGTTAATTTCTTTAATGTTTTGTACATTATTTATGGCAAAGCAGACTGCTAAGCTTGTGCCTTTTTCTCAAAAGATGGTAAATGGGCTTCTAATGTTGATAACTTCATTTCTGCAAGGTGATGCTACAGTTTGATTTTATGCACAGCCAAGTGGCTTCTTCAGCAGAATACAAGTTGATATAGAAACCATAATGTGCATCACAAAATGTAGGTTCATAAAAAGAAGAAAGGCCTGTATGTCTGTCTGTGATTATATGTGATAACTTGTGCCTCCCAAAAGTACTGGGGCCTATAATTTAGTGAGCCTCAGATGAGTTGCTTTGTGAGTACTCCCTCAATCAGTGGTGTTTTCTGTGCCTTTACTAGATGGTCTGAGATGTATCTAAAAGTTTATTGCTAGATAACAAAAGCTTAAAATTTATCATTTTGCTAATATTTACAGTATATGAAGCCCGAATTCAGTTGGGCCATGCAAATAAGTTGTGAGTAAAAATATTTCTGAGCGTGAATGGGATTTGAAAATTGCCTGGTAATTTTCAGCTGCTTTTGCTATGACTGACTGTGACACCTCTGGTGGTGTTTGTTTTATAGATCTGACAGTGAGGTGAGCTCTGCTGTATCCCAGCAGAAAGCTGGAGTGTTCCACAGATTATACCTGGTAACTAAAAGTGATTTTCTTTTGATCCTGCAGTGGTCATTCTCAAACCAGCCTGACTGTCTTGGACAAATGATTTTACTCTTTCGGAGAATGTGCTGAGAAGCGAAAGCACTTGTAAAGGAATCTCTGTATTCTGGTTTTTAGACTTGCTCTGCCTTTAGGAGATAAGTCCTTTTTGGAAAGTTACCTTGAAGTTCCCCTTGATTCAAGCCAGATGAAGATAAAATGCAAGTAAATTATTTATTTTCATAATACCTAGAATACACAGCACAGTTACAAGTGTTTATATAGAAGATACAGACGAAGGAATAAATGGGTGGGGGAGATTAAATCTGAAAATTCTCTCTTTGTATATCTATTCTCTTGTTTGTGTATCTGGTTTGCTGCAGCTGCTTTCCCAAGAAGACATTATCAGGGATCATTTTCTATGTATTTCCCATCTCAGGGAGCATTTTTGAGAAAGTGACCTCTTCAATGTTCTGGATTACTTGTCATGGTTTTCATTTCTATACAGTAATTTTTTAGGATGTATATGTGACAAATGGATAAGGTAACTTAGAAGTAGCCGGTTAGTAATAAATTACTGCTTCACCCTACTTGTCCTAAACTGAATACAGAAATGCTTAATGTTACCTTGTATATTTCTAGTAATCAAGTCAATCTGTGTGGAAATCTTGCATTTACAATTTTAAATTGCATATTTTGGAGAAGGAGAATCATGGAACTTGCTCAGTAGTTTGCTATTCCTAGGCTATTCCATGCCCTCCACATCCCTCCCAAAGACAGACGAGTTTCCTAGTTATTCAGTAGATCTGTACTTAGCTGGCAATTGAAGAATTCGGTGGGTTTTCGTTTGATTTTAATTCAAATACCAACACTGACTATTTTCTGTCTGGAATAAGCAGCCCTCCAGTGACTGTGTCCCTCAGCTACTGTAGTGTGAGCTGACCTTGAGCATCCACCTGAGCAGCAGCAGCAGCATTTTGTCAGCTGTGGCCTGCCCAGGGCTCTTGTCACTGGTATTGCCCTCAGAGGCCCCTTTTGCCCCATGCAGGAAGTGTACCAGTTAAATTGGAGAAACGAGATAAGAAAGTTGGTGTTGGCTGTACTAAGTAATGTTCTCTTTGCAATGTTCTCGTCTGGAGTGCAGTGCTGGCGGCAGATGGGAGGTAGATGAGTTATTGTTGTCAGATTATTTTTTCAGTTAATGATTCTGCAGTGCTTTGAAGAGGTAAAGTGCTATATCACTGTTAAGTATTATTATTATTCAGTTCCCAAAAGATCACAGAGCAGATAAGGTTTTTATTATATTTTTCCCTTGGAATTTTTACTAGTGTGTTTGAAAGCAGAATGTGAACAGGCTCTTTGGCTGTGGCAGTTTAAATGTGTGTGATTTAAAAAAAGATTTGATGTGATGTTTCTAACTATCTCATTCAAACTCATTCCAAAACACTTCATCTTCTGAGTGAAACAGTTCTCCTGCCTGAAAATTAATCCAAAACAAGATTCTGTGCTAGCTGTGAAGAGCTGGATTGAGCTAATTCATTTGTTGGGTCCAATCCATCCATACAAATGTGTGTAATACAGATCCTGCTTCTCGTGTCATTGCCTTCTTGAGACTATGCAAACCCTGCACTGTTTTATCATCTTTAATAAAAATTGAGGCACTGATTTCTGAAGCCAGAAGCAAGACAGGGAGAATAATAAACTGTAGAGCTAGATTATTTATGAGTTTTAACACCTGTAGGTCTTTTTTTCCCCAAAAACATTAATGAGGATGAAATTGTAGTCTTCTGTAATTCTGCCTGTAGCAGATGTCACATTACACTGCATCTCTCATCAATATTTGTTAACTTTAACCTTGCATTATGATCTTCCATCTAATTCCCATGGCTTTTGGAGATGGAGCCAAACACAGATATTTTTGGGTTCTTTGTTCCCTTTCTGGAATGCTTTGGAGATAGCAAGCATGTTCATGTCTTTTGTCTCTTAGGTTTGAAACAACATAGCTAAAATAAATTTTCAGTGAGAATTGCTGCAGAATTTAGCCAAGAGAAACAGTTGTTTTGAGTCTGAGGGAGACTTTGATTCATTGATTTGAGTCAGTGCACACCAAACATGAAGGATCTTGTATTTGGACACTGAGTACAAGATAAGCTAATTTTGGATGTGCTGTCATTTCCTGCTACACAGTGGGAGGTGGGTGATGCCCAACTTCTTACTATGTAGTTTGCTTCTGGTTGGAGGGTGTTTGGAAAATCCTGTTTTTCAACATATGTTGTTAAAGTTTAAATTCTGATAAAGTTTCAGTACTTGACAAAATTCTGTCAATTCTAAGCAAATTTTATTTTAGAAAGAGGGAAATATTTCTGTGAGGAGAAACAATTAAAAATATTTTAAGTTTTTTTTTTCTTCTGTTGGATAGGGAAAGCTTTAAACTGTGTGATTGATTTATCATATTGAAATTTTTAAATGCTAAAAATTCACTTATAGTGAGGGAAAAATTCCCTTGGCATTTTCTTTCATAGAAAATAATGGAATCTTCATGACCTAGATTTCTTTTACACAGCTGTTCTTTCAGAATGAAAACTTTTTACTACCTACCAAAAAATAGGAGGTTTAATTTTAAAAAAACCTGTTATCCTCAGTGACAGTTATGATTTCTGGCTCAAATTCATTGCATACTTTACGTAGGAAAGATCTCTTCTACTGTAAGGTTGTGGGACCACTGGCAGAGACAGCTGGGAGAGTTCTTGGCAATGTTCTGAATCAACAGAACCCGCTCCTAAGTATTCTGTTGCAGCTGCCCCTGCTCCAAGATTGAGGTGGAACTCCAGGTGCCACATCCAACCTCAAATATGTTTGAGTGTGTGGTCAATTCTTCTGAGTTTGTCTTTAAAATATATAAAATTTGATGGTGGGAGAAGGAGTTGAAAGAGGGAGGATATTGCTCTTATTTTTGAGTCTGGGCTTGGCTTGTTGTGGATCTTGTGCCATTTCTCATTTTCCCCCCTGTTAAAGAAGAATCATGGTTAGTTGTGCTGTTGACCTTAATTGAAAGTCTTACAAAAATAATCTTTTGAGTGCCTAGAATAAAGGATCTGGGTGAATGAAAAGATTATTAAAGATTCAGATCTGGAATAGCCCTGGATCCATTAAACAATGCAGTGGTTAGGTCAAAATGAGTGGTCAGGTGGGAAATGAGTACTTTGAGGCAAAACTTTCCTAGAAGAAATTGTTGAACTGTTTCTTTTCAAAAACGTGGTAGCCCAAGTGAAGGTGCAATTTAAATAAGCTGAACTGCAGATAAAGCAGCAAGGTTCTAAACAGCTCAAATTTGCAAGTGTGTTTTCAGTGTATTTTATGCCTTGTGAATCCAAAACTACCAAGCAGCCTGGTATGCTAATACTGTACAGCAACTGTTTTCTCCTGTTTTACTGGTTCCACAGTCAGTACATTGCCAGCTAACTTCTGGCACGTGAAGAAAAAAGTGAATTTGTCATTAAAGACTGAAACTTGTCCCTAAATTCTAAATGAAATATAATTGCAGGCAGGTTGAACTGGATATTGCACAATGCATCCTCCACTGATTAATTTGTCTAATCTAATTCTGTCTGATCTGGTACCTGACTTATTTAACACTGCAGGCCTGAGTTAATAAAGTCTTCAGGGAATTGGACACTGTGCTGGTTTTAACCAGTCTCTTTTGGAGGAGTAAAAGGGGACAAGGTATGTCTTTATACTTTGGGACCTTGGTAATAAGTTGCAATAGTCCATGTTCCTACTGTTAGCCTTCATGTAGTTAGTTTTGGTATTATTAAAAGAGCAATTAACATCTGCAGGTATGATCAGAGATACTATCAGAGAGGAGGAATTCAATTTCACACTGAAGTTCAGCTTCAACTTTTATTTCTGAAATAAAAATTGGGTACACACCATAGTTGTGGCATTCTATTTCTAGATGTGACTTAACTCATAATAAAAACTGCAGTTACTATAAATAATGCTTACATTACAACTCAGTGGGAATAGACATGCACTCAGTGTAAGGAGAAGATACTCCTCCCTGGGATGGGGTGATCCAAGCAGATCTGCTCTCAAATCCTATATTTGAGAGGTTTAGCAGAAACAACACTGCAGAAAACAGTTGTAACCTTGGAGAAAGAAGACTATGGATGAGTCATGGCCGTGAAAACTTTTAGGAAATATTGTGTCAGGTCTGAAGTGACATTCACATATGAACACTTCATATGTTCGTGTAGAAGTTCCTTGTGTGTCTGAGTATTTCAGCAACAAAATGTGAATACATGTAACACAGTGATGAGTAAGGGGAAGATCTGGCAGTAGTAACTGGTTGGATACATTACATACAAATTCTCAGTGTTGGTGGTATTTGTTGGCAACTAATAGACAATTGCTTGTAGACAACTGAGAAACTGATAGCACATGTATCATTTGCCATCACCATGTAGAAAGAAGTGTGGTGGAAAGCTGAGAGCAGTATTTGAAACTTGCCTTTGACTTCTGGCACTTTTTCTGTGTGGAGTTTCATATTTCACTGGGCATCCCTGACATGCTGTTCCTTATCAGGGTTGTACTTTGAAGCTGTGGTTGGGGTCACCAATCACAATCAGCCACTGTGCAGACAGGATTTGTGACCTGTGCAGTGCCCTTGTGGTTGCAGGTGAAATACTGAAGTCCTGTTTGAAGGAGTAAAGACAAACAAAATGATAGGGCTTGAGGAAAAAATGTCATGTGTCAAATTGAGGGGAAAATGTTTTAATTTTGTCTCTCAAATAAATGGGATTCTCCACTACTTCAGGTCAACTTCTCCTGTAAGTAATATTAAGCTGCTCCTTGCTACATATTGTACAGTATCATGGAGAAAAGAGATTTATTACCATCCATGGGCTGAGAAACTTGGATGCATTAATGTGCCCAATCTTTCCATAATGTTCCCTGTAGTCCAGGAGACTAACAACTGTTTCTTTTCTAAGCTGAAAGTTATTTTTGTTACAGCTCAAGTTTTGGGTTGATGTTGGAGTTTGTTTGTTTTGATTTGGGGGATTTTGTTTGTTTGGGGTTTTTGTTTGTTTAAAAAACAGTGAAGTCTGTTTAGAAGAACTTTTCTAAATGGTTTGAAAATGCATAGCACCAATACTTCCTGATAAAATTGCGTCCTCTCACTTCTTAGTCTCAGCTGAGACAGAAAACTGCCTAAAAACAAGGAGGAAACCTCCAAGATGAAAAACTATTTCCTCTTCCAGCATGACAAATAGTTACAGTGTGCCAATTGTCCAGCTAAACCCCTGAAGCTCTGGCCCCTGTGCCCTTGATAACATAATCCTACAGCCTGTATATAATGCCCTGGGCTAATACCAGTGTGGAGGTGTAGGGACTAAGCTGCTTAGGGCACGCTCTGGCTTTTGTTCTGTGCTGGTGTAGCCTCCAGAGCACCGGGCTGTGACCGAGCTCCCATGGGCCCTGGAATACTGATACAGCAGTAGTGCAGAGCTTCAAGAGTGTGTGTGTGTGTGGATGGGGTTTGTTTTCTTTGCTTTTATACCCAAAAACTTGTAGCCCAGCCCTCCCCAAAACATCCAAACCTATTTTCACTGTGGAATTGACACTGATTATTTCCTTTTGTATTTATTTATTTTTTTTAGGAATGAGTCTATTTAATTTTTCCCTTCAGTTTAGGTTTTCTATCTGCTAGAAATACCTTCTTGGCATTTTCTTCCCTTTATCATGGTTGAAGGAGTGTTGCCTGAACTCAGTGCTGCATACTCTTGAAAATGTCTGAATAGGCTTTTAAGGTAGACATTTAGGTTTGTTTCAGAAATAAAAAAACAACACTGAGTGAAATTAAGGATTTAGTAGGACTTTTTGAGATGATTTCAAAGAGCTACTGGAGGTAAAAATAAATTACAAGTAATAAAACATTGGCACAACAAGCGTTTCTTAATGTATTCATTAGCTGCTTATGTAATATTGCTGTGCAGATTCAATATTTGACAGATCTCTATGGAGGAAAAAAGGCCTCCAGAACACCTCCCCAGCAAATAAAAAAGCTCACAAGAAAAAATAAAATATTACTCCCCTTGACCACTAGGTGATAGCCTTGCTCAATTTATTCATTTTATCAAGGTCATTTATATAAAGATTAAAAATGTTGCACACTGAAGCTCTTAAAGAATTGGATTCATGAAAAATAAATCTTTTCTTTCCTGAACATCAAACCCAACTTGACTGTTTTCCTGGTTTATAAATATTTATGAGTCATAACACAACCTTTTCCATTGCTGTATTGGATTTATTTTACTATGATTAGTCCCCAACAAACATACAACAGTGCACACTAAATGCACATATACTTATCTTATTAGTCTGCCTCAATGACACCAATGCCATTAGGACTCTTGGGTTTTGGTGTAGACTGAAGTGTTGACATTTTAAGTTTGATTTTCATCATTATTAGTCTTCATACGAAAGAGTCTAAAATATTTTTCCTGATGTTACTGACTTCATCTATTATTTAAAGGGCTAATTTTTACCAAAATAATCTTTTTATCTATTGAGACACTGAGACACAAAATTTTTTTCATTTTGTGAAAGGATTTTCTCAAATCAGGCTAAAAACCCCAAAATATAACCTAGTTAATAACTGAAGTGTTGAGTCTTCACAATATTGAAATTCTTTCTGGAGAATTTATTAAGACCTCTCAAGATTTGACCAGAAATGCCCTATGGAGCTTTAATAAGTTAAGAAATATCCAACATTTATAGTAGAGAGGCAAAAACAGTAACTTTGAAGTATTTTCCTTGGATCCAGTAATACATTAATGTGTTTGGTACTGTTTATTAATTCTTAAGATATTGTATCTCTGTCTTAACATTTTTGAGGGGTAAAAAAAAACTTCTTGATGCTTTCTTTTCTAGAGCAAGAAAGGGGTAAATACTTGTGAATACTCTGAATTGCATTCAGTACAACTTTAGTGTCTCTGTGTCTTTGCTTGGATGTGCTGACAGTCTGACATTGAACAGTAGCTCTCCACATTTCCTACCTTTACTTTCATGCCAGAAATCTCTTGTGAAGGTGACTATGGGAATAAACCAATTCTATGGAAATATTATTCATATCACCGTAGTGCTAGAAGTGAAAGCAGGACTCCAGAGGACATGCTGAAAACCATATTCTACGAAAATGTGTCTTTGAAAATTGGCATTGTTCAGGTTTCATTTATTTGTAAATCATCTGCTGAATGCTCACACTAGGATCTTCTTAGCTTTGCCAGAACTCAACTACCACTTTGTAAAATCACTTTCACGGTTTTTCATGTGAAGCTCTGGGCATGTAGGGCCCAGAAACTGGTGGAATTTTCGGAAGCAATTGTGATGATCCATTAATGATACCTGCATTCCTGTTCCAGTTCTGGCAGCAGTTACTCTTCCTTCTCCTACCAGTCTGCAGAGTGTGCTTTCCAAAAGGCAGCCAAATCTGCTATTAAATTGACTTTTATTGGCTTGTGCTTGGAGTGCTCATGCCTGATGCATTGACAAATTGATGTTGAAATCAGGGAAAGTTGTCTTACCTGGCCTTGATGAAAATGCAGAACACATTGCCTCACATTGGGGAACTGAATTCACTGAGACCATGATTCAAAAGACATCTAATCCTGTCTGCCAGTGGTCAACAGTAAGTTTTCCTTACTCCTAACCTTATTTAGAGTAAGGAAGAAAAAAAAGAGTTCTCATGGTTAAAAAAAAAACCCTAAAAGCAATCAAAACAAAAACCAAAACCAACCCTGAAACAAAACATCTTCTTAATTGTATTCCACAGGTGAGTGTGTGATGAGTTTTAATGTGTAGTTCATGAGGTCATTTTCTTTAGACATAGTCAGGTCCTTGTCTTCTGTCAAAGACCATTGCCTTTTTTTAGGCATGGCCATCCTAAAGTAGAGCTGGATTATGTGACATCATGTGATCCTCCCCTGCCATTGCTTCCATTGCCTCATTGTCCATAATAGTTCTGCCCACTTCTAAAAGGGAGTACAGAAGATTGATGGGAGTTGGAGCTTCTGGGAGGAGGCACCTAGAACTGGCTATATCCAGATATGGAACAAATTGGGAACAAGAGCTGATGAGTTTGAATTACCTGAGAGGGTCAGAGAGGGGGGCTTCAGAGAAAACAAAGAGCACTTTCATTGTTTATCTCTGAAGAATGTCAGTCTGATGTCAAAGCCATCTACAACCCATCAATGTGTGCAAGCTTCAGCCAGGAGTGGATAGGAAGGAAAAAGCAGCAAAAAGTAAGAAACAAGGCAAAATATTGCTGTGATGCTTTGTGAGGAGTCAGGAAAAATGAACACGTGCAGCCCTGAATGGTGAGGCACTCTGTGATGAGCAGCTGGAAGAATGCTAAGTGGCATCTGCAGTTAGTGATACGTTTCCATGTACCACATTCTTTCCATTCAGAGTAGAGCTCATTCAGATATAGGCTGATGACTGATCTCAAACTTGACCCTTTTTTTTTTTTTTTAAATTTTTCTTTCTATTTCCTACTGCTTAACCCAAACCCTGCAGGCACTGGAGAATATCGAGTAACGCTGTGTCAGTAAAACTGCTGGACCTTGGGCCAGTGCTGTGATTTCTCATGTTTAGCTGGCTGAAATTTCATTTTCTAGTATCACTGGATGGTTAACTTTACTGAGTTTTGTATTCGTGTCTGTAATAGCCATTTTGTTTTTAATGAGGGGAAAAAAATATATGCTGCTACTTACAGAGCAGATTTGAACTCAGATGGGGAGATACCAGCAGTTTTTTTGTCATCTTCCTTAATTGCATGTCATAGTACAGTATTAAGTGTGAATGAATGAGCTTTTAGTACTTCCTGTAGAAGTCATATTTCCACATGTTTTTCCTGGTCCCATACCATTGTCAGCTGTACTTATTCTGTTAGTTATTGGGAAGACAAGACTAGTGAATGATATCCTGGTGGAGAAATAGGGCTCGAATCCAAGCCTGATTTAGAATTCATCTTGATTTTGACTAGAAGTGTTCTGTAGCCATGCAATGCCTATTTGTGTAATAAATGAAAAAAAAAAGTCCTTGAAATGAGTGACTCAATGGCAGCAGTAAGTAGAGAAAGGCAGCAGGTAGGAAGGATGGCATGGTGACACTGCTGAATTAGTATTACTCATGATGTTAAAATTGTTAGGGGTTTGGAGCACAGTAGAAGAGACAATGGGAGAGCTGGGTCTCTTCTAAGGAAAGACTTTGGGGAGGATCCCATTGCTGTTTTCAATTCCTTAAAGGGATGTTGTAGAGAAGATGAAGACTCCTGGAAGGGTATAGCAAAAGGGCAGAGGAAACCAGGTATAAACTAGAACAAGAGAAATTGCACTTGAATGTGAGGGGAGAGAGGCAGATCCCAAAATGATGGCAGCCAGCCACTGGAGCTAATAAGAGGTTTCTAAGAAAAGGTTGGGTGATCTCCATCCACAAACATGTTCAGAACTTTACTGGATACACAGTAATGTAGTCTTGCCTTGGGTTAAACTTGAGATGATGTCTAGAAATCCTTTGAAATCTAAATCAGTCTGATTCTACTGTCCTAAAGAGTAGGATTATCTTGGCTCTTGCTCTACCACCTGGTACAAGAGTGAGTACTCACACCTGTTGTACAGTGTGAGTGCCCATAGCAATCTCCAATGACTTGCAGTATTCCAGCTTCCTGCTGTCAGGCTGGGGAAAAAGTGGATGGTCTGAAGGGCTCAGCAGAGCAAGATATCCCAAGGGATTGGATTTCACTGCTCCTGTGAAATGCAGTGCCCAGAGAACTTTCTGCTCTGCACAAGCAAAGTAAGCAGCAGGGTGAGCTCGTGTTCCACCTCAGAGCTGGAGAGTGGGGCACAGACTGGCATCAAACCCCTCTGAAGGTGTTTTGTAGCACCCTTTTGAAGAGCTGGGTGAATTTTTGAGCTCAGCACCAGCTAGCTGGAGGTTGGTACGGGCAGTGGGTGCGGTGCTGTGGTCCAGCCCCAGCTCCAGGGTTAGCGCTCCGATGGGATGCATTCCCACTGCTGAGCCTTGCACCTAACAACGGCCATCCGACCGTGCCGAGTCCATTTCTGTGGCCTTTTTCCAAGGAAAATTGGAAAGTGTTCATCTTTCTGTAGGGTTTGTCTGGGAAGCAGTCGATATATGGATCCTGTGAGAAGTGTGCTGATATTTTGAAATTACTTAGGTAAACCAGCTAGCTAGACCTTCAGAAGGCTTTTAGCACTCATTTGTTAGAAAAAAATTAATGACTGTAAAGCTCATCATGTTACAATTTTCATTTCTGGTATGTGTCATGCTGCAGTTTCATGCGTATATCACTTTTAGTTGAAATTCTAATTACAGTCTATGTGCAGCTATTAGAAATCTGAAGCTACCAAGTGTTTCAGATTTTCTCAATTCTTTTAGTACGTTGCACCCCACTGAAGCTGCACAGAAGCTTTCCTGTCATTTTCAACTCTAATACAAACAATAGTAATTTCTCTGCTTCAACAGATTAAAAAAATAATTATACCGTACTTGAATGAAATAATCTATTTCTTTTAACTACTGTGTCAAAAGAAATACTGATCTTTTGTGTTATCCACATCTACCCAAATGTCTGACATGTGTCCAAAAGAGTCTTAAAGAACAAAAATGCTTTTCAGAGACTAAATTTCCTTTCTAAAGATATTCACTTAGGGAAAGAAATACCACACTTAACCTAATGTTTTGAACTACCATCTTTATCCTAATATTGTTGAACTCATGATGGTAATGTAGGAATGCTTATGATTGAAGCATATATGCATTAGTTTCTGGAGGATTTGATATCTTCTCCTTGAATAATTCAAATTATTTGCTGTTATGCTGGGACCATGAAAGCAATTCTGAATTTAACAGTAAATTAGTGAAGTATAGACTTTCTCATCTTTTCTGGAGAGTTTTTATCTGAAAATTGAGATGTGAATGATACCTCAGGTAACAGCTCCTTTGTAATTATTGTACTCAGTGCAGTGAGGCTGCATTTTCATAACTGATTTAACTAGGGCTTTATATTTCTTAATTTGTGAAGATTTGTAAAGACTACAAAAACTTTTTACACAAAGTGTTTGCAAATAAATAGAACATCATAAAGCTTTCACAGCTTTGCCCTTTTCCCAGAACTGGGTAAAAAAAACATTCCTGCTGGTACCAGGTAATAAAATGTAGACTGGTTCAGAATTTTACGGATGCTACATGGGACAAGGTGGAGCTAGAGGTTCTTCAGTTTGCATTTAGGAACATGAGTTGAGCCTGTGTTAGTAGTGGGAACCTAAAAAATATTTCCTTTGAAGTTTCTTTTATGGGCTCAGAAACATTGTTTCCATGCCAGGATCCTTTTTGACTTTGAATTTCGGCGAAGGGCTTGTGCTGTAAGGTCCTGTACTCTGGTGTGATTTCTGCAGCGATAACAAAAGCCAGCTGCTATCACAAACTTAGAGGGTGCTTAATTTGCTTCAATGCATACACCTTCCCTGTTGTATAATCATGCAATTTAATGGATAGCACCACTGGGTTGCTTAATACCGTTGTATATGAAAACAAGGTGATTGTGAAGTGGTAAATGTGTCACTGTTTCTGTTCAGTGCAATGCTGTGTAGCACTGGGACATGGAAGGGCTCCACAGCAGAAGCAATGTCAACAACTATAATAGCCCCATCTATCTTGATCTTAAATTTAATTTTTTTGTATATAGAAGAAAGGCACTCATGAGAGACCAGTGACTGTGTTTCTTTTGTTTAATCAGTAATGATGCCTTGAGTCAGGAAAGAGAATTAGTAGAAATACAATGTGAAAGCTCAACAGGTGGTTGGGGTGAGAGTCTGTTAGTCCTGGCACATGTCCAAGTGACGTGCACAGAGGTGTGAAAAGTGTGCTAATGAGGGGGGGCAGATTAGTCATAGAGGATGGACTCTAGGAATCCCCAGTTACTGACTGAAAAAAATGTTAACTGACATCTGTTACTCATTTCTCTATAAAAAAAGATAAGAATTGCTCTGCTGTTACTATGTGGAAGAAAGTTAGTACTTGCCATTAAGCAGAAGCTTTCATGTGTGCCTTGTCACAAACTGTCTGACAGGAGCCACGTGTCCTGATCGAGTTACTGCAGTCATTCAGATAAGAAAAGGCTCTGGCATGAGAAGAATTGGCTGCTGCTGCAGAAGGGAAATATGGCCAAAAGGGCTTGTTTCTTGCTTACCTGAGGAAGCACCAGAGCAGCCTCAGCATCAGTGAGGGCAGCGTTTGAACCTTGATATAATGCTTCATTAATACATGTGACTGCTTCATTGAACACGTGTGCATGGCAAAACAAATGTGCCATCCCACAATGAAAGCTGCTACCTACTGATGGACACACTGACAAAAAGGCAATTTCTGATGAGTGTAAAAGAGCCTCATGCCTCAGCCTCCTCTTAGAGCAACTACTGGGCAAAATATGTGAAAATTCTGGTAAATTAGTCATAAGAATGTGCTCAAACCCACCAACACACCTTGCCAATCACTTGATTGTTCCATAAGATTTCCTAATTGCAGGTTGGCAAAAAAGGTGTTAAGTGCTGGGGGTTTTATTGCATAGTCACTCAAACTGCTAGAACCAGGGTCACCAACTCTTACCTGCATTAATGTGGAATTAAGTGTTTTAAACCAACCACTTGGGTTTAGAACAGAAATAGAAGTTCTTGTCAGGTTTATTTAGGCCCAGTGATTTCCACTTCCCCCCCTAGTTCTCTTCACCTAAAGTCTCTAACACAAAGAATATGTATTTATACCTTCTTATGTCTGTACAGTAGTATCACAAAGTCCTCTCTGCCCACAGCTGGAATCCTAGACACTCTGTAGTAGAAATAGTAAATAAGCAGGTATAATAGCTGCTCTGCACTTGTAAAAATGTCTGTCTTAACATGATCTTGGTGAAAAAACCTTTTCCAGAATGACTGTTATTAAAAAGAATATTATATTATATTGTTATAACTAAGAATACTTATTCCTGAATGAATCCATACTAATGCTACATAAACAACCTAAATCATTTCTGCTTTGACAGGAAATTTTCAAGCTGCCTTTTCTTGACATAATTTTCATTTTATGTTCTTTCAGGAGAAAATTTAGCTGGTTCTCATCAGAGTACATCAAATACAACACTCCTTCTGGTAAGAATATCTGATTATTTAAGTTGTATTATAAAATGTAGCTCTCTGGAATCTGACATGTTCAGCTGTTTTTCATTTTCAGTAACTGTGTTTAACAGTTCCATCTTCCTTTCAGCAGCACTTTAATTATTTTTATTCCTTTGTTCCTGTCTCCTCTGCTTTCCGAATTTATTCTGCAACTTCATGAACAATGCTGTATATCTTCCCGCACTCAGTATTTCAGACAGTCACAAGCAGCATGCGGGACGTGAAATCCAGGCATTCCAAGATCTACTTTTCTTTGTCCTCTTGTGTTTCTATTCATTTTGTGAAGTTTTTGGCATCATTAGAGATGTCAAAATTGAGCATGTTGCCCCAGGAAGACAAATATAATAGTAATTTTTCCATGGAAAAGGAGAATGTTCAGGAGACACCTAACCGACTCCACTGTGTTTTGCCATTTAAAGAACACACCATAGGGATTTTCATCAATGTCCTATCCTTTCTCTTTTGGAGGACCATGCTATGTTTCTAGTTCACTGGTTCTTTGCATCCAATTTTACTATTTTTTACTGGTTCATTTTAAATAAAAATTATGCTATTTATATTTGGGATGATTTTGAGAGCACTGTTTATCTAGTTTTGTCTTATTTTGCCTTCTGTGTTTTGGATAATAAACCTCATATCATCGTGTATATTACTGTGAGTGCTCTTAGTCCTGATGCTGCAGCAATTTTGTTTTTTTTCCTGCCAATGAACTGAGAAGGGGAGGAAGCTACTGCTTCAAATTGTTTAAAACAGTATAAAGGAATATATTCTAGATCATCTCCTGCTTTTGACTGTTCTGTGTTTATAAATGGAGTGCTGAACTTCAGTATGTGGCAGCCATAGGGGATCACAGAGGCCCAGACAGAAGAATTGCATGTGTGCAATTCTACAGGAAGGAAGCAATTCTTAAATGGATAACTTCAGAGAATTGTGCTAGCAAAGGTGAACTATCCCCTCCCAAATGCATGCCTTCATATTTCATGTAAAATATTAGTGCATGGTGTGTTAACTCCTTTCAGGTTTAAAAAACCCCAAAAAAATGAACAAAACCAAATTGATACGAGCTTCTGAAAACTGTGTCAGCCCTTCAAACTGACTCTGAATTATAGAAAAGTTCAGAATTTGACAGTGATTCTGTTACAATGCAAATATTTGTAAGAGATAGCATGTTACTACTGAATTGAAAGTGCCGCAAGAGAAATATATGAAGAGGATTAATAGACAAAATGTTTGATGTCAAAATGCTTTTTTAAAAAGTTTTTGGATCCATGGAAACTCTTTTCCTCTTTTGAGAAACAGAAAAATTGAATTCTGACCCTAAAGAGATTCAGTCACTTCAGCTGTGTAAATGGGAGGGTCCACCTTTTTCATCTTTAGTTTGCTGGTAATAACAAAAGTTCTATTTCTATTTAATTTAGCAGTCCAGGAGAAAGGATTTTCTTTTAATTTTTTATATTTTCAATGAATGTGTGTGATGACTTGAGTTGCTGAATGCTATTTTTATGCCCACTTCCTATTAGAATCAGACAATTTATTCAGAAAAACCAATTCCCGTGTCGTAACTTGTACTGCAACCTGTGGTGAGAGCTGTGTCCTGTTGTCTGTGGGCATGACCTCCTGAAGTCTTTCCAATCTCAATTATTCCCTGATGTCTGATTCATAGCAAAGTCCAGTTCTGTGAGCTTAATTTGTAATGATTGGTTTGCCATCAACCCTTCTACTCTGAACTGTGCTGTCTGTAGTCTATAAAGGGTTCAACTCAATCCAGTGAGAGGCTGTACTGCAAATGAAAACCAGGGCATTGTCCCCAGCCTCTCCACAAAGTTTAACACTGGCATTAAAGTCTCCTGTTTGAAGTTATCCTCTGTGCCTGACTTAAAGTTTTGGGGAATTGTTTATGCACGTGGAAAACCACTAAACCTTAGAATTTGTGCTGTGTTCCATGAAGAATAGCACAGAGTAGAGTTGGGTTTATATTTAGGTATTGAACATAACCGCCTGTGGTCACTCTATTCACAGGTCTGCCTGTAAGGTCTAAAATGCATTAATTCCAGGGATGACCAAACAGAAGATTCAGATGAAAATGTAGGCACTCACCAGCCCATCGACCTTGCTGTTTGGTCTTATTTGTTTTGTTCTACCTTTTCTTTTCTTGGATCTGTATTGCATCCTAAATATCACCATCTTTTCTCATAGCAGAAGGAGAAGTGCTTTCAAAAGAAGCACTTATATTTTTTTATTTTAAATAATCTGTAGAGAAACTCATTAATCTAGAATTAGTGAATACAGCTGAACATTCAGATTGATTGAACTTAAATTGATTTTTTTTTGCTGTTCCAAAAGATTTTTTCTTGTGATTTCTTTCAACAAAAGTCTTTGTCGCCTTTCTTCTTGTGCAAAGGCAGTAGTCCAGGAAAACTTGTGTTTTGTACTGCCTTGAGTAACAGGATTTGTGTTCACATTTGTAAATCTAATCCAGCAATAGATTTTTATCCTTGTTGTTAGTGATACCATCGTTCATCTTATGATCTCCTATTACAAATGATTAATTGACTAAGCTGCAAGACATAACACTTCTGCTAAATACATAACAAATATACAATGGTCACTTCCCCCTGCACTAATGTGCAGTCACCTTTGGAATAAGACATGGACACTTAATCTATGTGCTTTCAGAGGGTCAACATATCCAGGGGAATGTATTCGTTCAGAGTTCAGGGAGCTCAGAATGTAATTATTATAACTGGCATTTCGCCAGTATGCTTAGGTCAAACACTCACAAGAAAATCAAAGTGGGGAGATTTTTGTCATTCCCAAAAGTTGTGATTTCCTGCCTTGAAAAGGCAGGAAAACAACTAAGCAAAACAAAATTCAAAACAACAAACCCACCCCTTCAAACAACAATCCAAAGCAACCTGTATGAAACTTGGAGACTAGACTGTGACTAAGTATTCCCTGCCAAATGATGGCTACATCCCTACATGACTCAGGTATTGATTTGAGGTCTTTCCAACATTGACTGAAATTAGCTCACAGTATTTGACAGAACTTTAGCTCAAGACACACGATAAACTTGGATGCCTTGGATATTTCAAATATGTTAAGTTGATATCAGCAGGTGACACTTTATACCACTGTGATTTAAATCCCTCACAAATCGTTTGGCATCAGCAGGAAAGAGAAGTAAGTGGAATTATTAATAGGATATTGAATGAGGAAGCACCTGTTTGTCCAGATGTTTGTTTAAATAGATATCTTTACCTTTTCACTGCATAAAACAATAAATTATTGTGTTTAGTCTTAAAATGAGTATTTTCCAAATCTGAAATATATCAACTCTAAAGATTCCAAGGGCAGAATTAAGAAAAAAGAAGATTTTAATAGTAGCTAATCTTTTTATTTTTAAAAAATATTATATTAAAACATTAGGATTGGTGGAATTCAATTCAACTGCAATCTGTTAATGAACATTTCCAGTTAAGTCCATTTTCCAGAAATTCCTTGTTTTTGTAGGGACAAGCTATTAATTTTACTGTTAACTTCAAGGAAAGTTAAACTGGTCCTGACAAATACAATCACTGTGGGTTTGTTGTCCCGGAATACCTTGTCAAGGGTAATAAATAAGTGCATTCCAGCAGCGGGATGTGTCATGTTCCTGCCTCGTCTGCAGTTCCTGGAGGCAGCTGATACGCGGAAAAGACTCCACTACTAAAATAAGTAGTGAAGTAGGTATGTTTATTCCAGCGCTGGGGCGCATGTGGATTGCTCCACCAAATGCATGTGCACCCCCAATACCATTTGGCTTGGTATATATCGAGTTACAAACTGCATATTCATTAAGTTTCCCAATGCGCCTATACATATTCATTTCCTAGCCCCGCCTAGCCCCGCTTCAACTACTCTAATGAGCCCAAAGTCATTTCCATACGGCTTGCGCTTGCGCAGTGCCTCGTGCAGGGGTCTCTGGGATGATGTAGGGAGTCTTCCTCAGATGAAGTAAGGAGTCTTCATCAATTTGAACTTTTCACCTTGCTTTCTCGCACATGCTCCCTGAGTCCCTGGCCCAAGTTCAAACCCTAAGGCTGGTTTGAGCTGGTTCCTAGGTCCAAAGCAGGATCTTTTGGTCACGGCTGGTTCTCCTTATCAATAGTCTTGTATCCTCCCTTTCCCTACTTGACAAATGTAATAAAAGTTAGGCAAGCTATATGCATTGTTTTAGCAAGCAGCCCCTCTAGTAATTCACTTAACCCTTGTTTCCCCAACTCACAGCAGTGGTGTGTCCTAAGGCAGGGTGTCTGACAGGGAATGTCCTTGGTTTCAGCCCTTGTAACGTAACTCTCTGCTGTGAATAAGAGTGAGATCAGGAGGAAAGGCTGGGAGATGTCCTAGTGAGAATCTAGGATTGTATTCCTCCTCTGGTGGATGTTTCTTCATCTGTGCAGGAAGAGCCGCTCCCAGCAGGATATCAAGGCAGAGCTACCTCCTGTATCTGTGTCTAACACCCTTCCGTAGGATGAAGGAAGAGCTTGTACCAATTCTCCCGTGTCAGTGACCCCATCAGTTTTGCCCCCTGGTCTGATTGTGAAGTCCTTTCCTCATTATTTGTGAGCAATTTGCATTTTAGTAGTAGGAAGAAGGGAAGAACCCTGTCGTGAGGGAATTTGCATGTGTTTACAAACAGGTAAATTCTAATTATGATTTATGTAAAGGTATAGGTGAGTCTTAAACTACTGCATGTGATGCTCAGGTGCTGTTTAGTACTTTCTCAGTTGCTTTAATCACACAGAATAAAACTTGATTCCTTCCTTTCAGAAAAGCTGGCAGCAGCCCAGTTTTTCTAGGATAAGGCCAGAAGTAAAACACAGCTGCAATGTTTGTCTGCCACTCTTTGTGAGCCAAAAATTTCCCAACTACCCTCAATTTGGGGTCCTGTCCTTTAACCTGGGGGAGAGCAAGATATGCAGGTCGTAGTTATGAAAATAATTTTGGGTCTATTCTATTCAGATTTACACTTTGAGCCTTTTTAAGAAGAATCTTTTTATGTGCCAAGCAGATGGGAAGGTTTATAAACCATGAAGAACGGTGCAATGGAATAGGGCTTGTATTTCTAGAATTAAATCTCTTGAAAATCCAATTTTAAAAAGACTGACACAATTTCATGATTTTATGTAAAATGAAAGATTTGTACTAATGACTAACTTTCATAGAAGTGCTTCCTAATAACTATAGGATATACTATACTTCCTAATAACAGATACTAGTAACTTCAAAGGAATAATTAAAATTGTGGGAAGAAGTTGTGCTGAGTGAGGACCATTTGCTTGAATCCTTGAGAAATAATAAGGAAATGAACTAACACCACTTACCATCACAGTCCTGTCAGAGCCAAACAAAAGAGGGCTGAGAAAGATGTGATAATGGCTCTGGATGGGTTGGATCACACACTCCCTGGTGCACACGAGCAATTATCAGTCAGGTGGTGTTTGTTATTGCTTTAATTAGCTGCGCTATTACTGGGCCACAAGAACTACAGCTCAAATAGGCAACACGTTTGCTGGCGTTTGCCTTGAGAACTGACCTGTTTCCATAGCTGGTTCCTATGTAGAAATTATGATACTTTTATGATAATACCTCCTT
>VZTI01004325.1:131146-206004 GCA_013397865.1 Struthidea cinerea
GTTGGCTGGGTTTGGGTTTTTGTCCCCCTGCTTTCCTTCCCAGCTGCTCATATAATCCATTTTCTCTCTTGTTTTCTCCACGATATTATATTCAAAATCCTCTCTTTGCAGCATCACCAAATAATAGCATCATGCACACACGGAGCAGCCCCTGTTTTACTGAGCTTTTTATTTCTCCAAGAACATTCACGTTGCTTGTGGCCCCTCCTTAGGGGAGAGCAACATGGATCAAAGTGAAACAGTCATTCAGTTTGCGTATGGTGCAGATGTTTATAAAAAATTTTGAAAAAAACTCCAAAACAAGAAAAAAGCCCCCAGTTTGCATTAAACCAGTCATACCTCAGCTGTTGCCACAAGCCACAGGAGGCAAGGCCATTGTTCTCAGAATAAAGAATTGTGGCATTGAACAAGTCTGTTGTTTGGCCTCATGATCTTGTAAGTCCAATACCTGAAGTTTAAGGTCGGGACTTTGGATGCACCTAATACAAGAAAATGCTTCCTGGGTACTCCACGGCACAGGGGCTCAAACTGTCTAAGAATTTTGGTATTGATCCAAGCTTGATAGTGGAACATTGTGATGATCTCTCATCATTGAGGACTGCTCCATTAAGAGATTACTTTTTGAAATCTTAAAACTTTTTTCAACTTCTGCATCAATTACATTCCCTATCCACACAGTACTGGGTTATCTTTCCTACATAAGCAATTAGTTGAGAAAAGAAAAAAGTACCCCTGTAAAATGGAAAAGAAAAGGAAAGATGAGTTGTTAAAAGAAATACCATTACAGATGTGGCTTCACTATTAAACTTTGAATTATTCGTTAATTTTCTACTGAACATAAGAAAAAAAGTCATAAGAGAGAGAAATATTTCATGTAAGAGATAAACTTTAATAGGATTATGAGTTTAATAGCAAAAGTAATAAAATTTACCTCTCAAAATGCAGAAGAAATGATTAGAATTTCCCCTTTCTCTTGAAATTAAAGGTGGGGCAGGGTGGTAGTGGGGGAGTTGTTTAGGAATTTGTTTTTTAGTGAACGGCAGAGCAGGTGAAAAAGAATAGGCGTGGTTGTTTGGAGATTGAACACTGAAGCTGGTAGCAGTAATAATATTCTTGTCTTTTTGATGCATAAATTTGAATTGCAGCAAAAACTGATACTTGGAGAAAGCAGTATTTTCTGATATAAATTTCGAAACAAAAGTCCAGGACAATATTTTTAAGTTGATTTAAGTAACAAAAGCTTCTAAAGTTCTGGAAAGAAATAATTTAATGAGAAATGTTTTGGGTTTTTTTATTATTATTTCAGTTTGGCATTTAAATGCAAACAGTTCTTTTTCAATGAATTTAAAGTTAAAATGTCACTTCGTTTTGATTTGGTAGTTAAAAAAACCAAAATGACATTTCAAAATGAAATAAAAATATCATTTTGAATCAATGTTAATATGAAAGGTCACTTGGTTTTCATAGCCAAAAAATCCTTCTGGATCAGAATATTTCATAGTTAAGCAGGAATTAGGGTTTTTTTTCAAAATGTCTTATAGAAAAATGTAAATTATTTTAATGTATGATCATCAGCTCTCATTTACACTATTCGCATGTGAAATATGTTTTCCGGCTGTATCAAACCTATATTCCATATCTCTGCTGCCTTAGAAGTACTTCCCAACTCTCTGCAGCTGGAGCTTTGTTAGAAATGGGGAAATGGGTTTTCCACCTGTGACCCTGGGCAGGCTGCTCCACCTTTCCATGCCTCATAGGTGGTCATATTCCTGGGAATGCCCTTCCATCCTCTCTATATTTGTAGATGCCAGAACTCAGTGGAGCTGCCCAAGGGCTGGTGTTGCCTTCATGTGCTGCCATTTAAAGGTTGAACACAGTGTGGGGAGAGATTGGGGTCCCTCTTCTCCTAATCTCAATCCTGCAGGAGCTGTTGGACTTTGTGCGCACAGTGCTTTATCCCTCAGCTAGGGAACATACAAACAAAGATAAGATTGTACCCAATTGTAGAAGAGTTCAAAAATACTGGGTTTCTCCCTTTATTGTTTTTCTTGTTTCCTTTCCCAAATGAGGGAGTCTCATGCCATGCTTTGCAGTGTACTCCTGCTTGTTCTACAGAAATGTTTACCATTTTTCTCAGCTTTTGCAAGCAATTACTGAAGATGCAATTTTGTGCTTAATAAGCAGTTGAGTGCTGAACCTTAAAATAAAAAAAAAGCTTCCCCCATCCAAATATTAATTAATCTTTCAAGTTAAAATACTGTAACCCGAGCATCAAATTTTAAACACCCTGACTCTAAAATACTTTTCAAATGGTCAGATCATTCATTTTCTTTCAAGGGCTCACAGGCAGCACAGAATAAAGAAACAAATAAGACCAAGCAAACTTGCAAGGTTTTCTTACTTGTTTGGTTTTGTATGCTTCCTTCGCTATCCACAGTGCCCAGAAGTTTTGCAAATTAAGGTGCTATTAGTCCACCTGTAGCTGGAGACTGACCAGCTCTTCGCCTTCCCTGCCTGCCATAGAATCTCTTTGACTGGTGCTGGTTTCCTTCCTGGTTTCCCCTCAGGCTGGGACTGGCCCGTGCTCCAGGAAGGAACCTCGAGCTGGAACTGGGACTAACCTGGACATGGGAGCAGCTGGTTCAGGGCCTTGGTCCCTCAAGTTTTATTTATTTCCAAGAACAGGGAAAGCTGCTGCAGCTCCTTGTCTGGGGTGAAGCAAGTATTAACAGGCAGTAGAGCAGGAAGGCATTTATAACCTGTTGTGTCTATTTCTAGCTAAGTAAAATTGAAATTTGATGGAAACATGTTGTCTAGTTTCATTTTTTTTCAAACTAGTTAATGAAAGAAGATAGAATGCTGTACTTTGATATTTGCACTTGAAAAGAGAAAAACTAAGTTTCTAAGATTTTTGTTCAAGGTCTTTTGGTTTCTCTAAAAGCTTCTCAACACTTACTCTTGGTTGTCACTGAACTCAAGCTGTAGGTGTACAAAGCCAGAAGAAAAAATAGGTGTAGATAAATCAAATTGGATGATATTTTGCATTCATATGGTGAGAATGTTTTCAGAGAAAACAGACACAGCTACATGGGTGCTTTCAGACTGGCAGCTTTGCCAATAAACAAAGACTTAGGTGAACCATATAGGAGAAACAAACATGATACTTGAATCTAGGAAAGGACTGTCTGTAATGTTAGAAATAACCTAAAAGAGAAAAACACAACCCATAGATAATGAACATGTGTTTCAACAGGGAAAGTAGACAAAAGAAATCTTCCAGAATGCCCACCCACCCTGTTCAGAAAAACAGCAGCAACAGCAGCTTGTGCTCCTACCTGCTGCTCACTGTGGTGGATATATCCAGCAGAGCAAAGGAAATCCCCATTCTGAAATGCTTGGTAGGAAAAGGCAGGAGCTTAGTGAGTGGCTGTGCTACAGCAAGGAGAGCCTGCAGTTTGGTAGGAAGTGTGTGCAGGTTCTCATGGGTACATAACACAGAGCTGATTTGGATACTGTGGCTTTTGGCAAGTGGACTCAGAAATACTAACTGTTCTCTCAAGGCTTGGTTTGCATTAGTGTCTCCAAAGAAGGAAAAATGGCTTTTCAATTTTATTAAATTGAAAGCAGTGCTATTAGTGATGTCAGCAACTGAAAAAGTAGGGAGAAGGATGTGATTATGGCATGTAGCAATTCTTCACTGACATTGATGTACCTGTTTTGCAAAACTGTAAACACAGTGGAGCTGACATAGGTGCACAGTATCTTGTTTTGTACTTGGTTTTTTTTTCAGCCTTAGTGCAAAAATGTGGCTGGATTTTATTCTTTCTTTGCTGGAAACACAGAGAGCTAGTAACATGGGTTCCCATGCTGTTATGTTGGGACATTTCAGTTTGCTTTCAACACGTGTATTCTAGCAGGCAGTCAATTATAATCAAGAGAACTGAAAAACATGCTAATATATTACATAGTTGCATAGTGATAACATTACACTGAACATGGTATCCACAGATTTCCAACTATGTACAGTGAAATAAATTATATTCTCTTGAGATTGTTTTCCTATTAAGAATGAAAATACACCATAAGATTCAACTAGGCAGGGAGAGATATTAGTAGGATCTCAGAGTTGTTCTGATTAACAGCTGAGCACTTCCAAGTCATAAATAAATAAAACAAAAAAATATATTCAGCTTGTCAGCCTCTGGGCAAAACTGCCTTCTGTTGTTGCAGCCCTCTAGGTAGTATTACTAAAAAATGTTAGCAGAAATGCAAAAGGGAAAATACTTTAGTATTTTTCTTCTTTTTTGCCCTTTATTCACACCTTAATTTTGCATTCATTTCATGGCTCTGTTTGAACAAGCCAGAGGGCTAGGGTATGGATGAAATGTTAATATTTTGTGTGTGTGTACGTGTCTATGAGGACACGCAACATATATCTACACAAATGCTTTTGCTTGAGGAACCTGTGCTCAAGTAGAACAAGCCCTTCTTCCTAGTCTCTTTTTTTTGTTTCTTTTTTTGTTGACACCCTCTTGAAACAGTATATGTATAAAAATGCATCTTGAAGATAATACATTTATAAGCAAGATGCTGAAATTTTTTAAATATATTTTATTGGCTATTGAATTATGCTGTAATAGATTCTCTCGGTGCTATCTAATCTTAGAACTGTACCATGCAGTGAAACCTCCATGAATTATTAATTCCTAAAAGGGTCAGATCAGAGAATATTTTCAATGGGCTGCTTCAAAACGAAAGTGCAGCACTGGGCAGAAAAGTGACTGGTTAAATGGGAGAAAAATTCTTAGTTGGCATAAAGACTATATTGTATTGTTATTTTTGCCTTTTTTAGGAGTAACATGTGTGTATGTTCTGCCCTGAGAGTCTTGGGGTTTTCTACTCCTTTCCTTTTTTGCTCGTTTAACTTCTCTGTGTTGAAGGATCTGAGTGTACTTTCTATTTCAGTCTGTATGGTCAACTGAATTCTAATCAAAAAGTAAAAGCAAAGTCAAAGCAGGGAGGATAGTGACTTTCTTTGTATTACTTGAGGCCTAATGTTATCATGAGTATCAATATTTTTATTATGAAAAAATTAAAATATTGTTATGAAACCTTCCATGATTGCATACAGTCTCTATTCTATGGAGTGGAATTCAGCCGGCACTTATGAGAAGCAGGGAGGCTGCTGTCTTCTAGAAAAGATCAACAGCATTTTCTCAAATGACTCATGAGAAAGGGATGTGCCATTGAACTTGCTCTGATGCTGACGTGTGCTAGAGAATTTGGTGTTGGCATTCCCAGTCTGGGGCTGGCCAAGCTCTCAAGCCAGCACTGGTATTTCCATAGCTTTCCCCAGCAGGTAAAGGTACCTCAGTAACTCCCGAAATGGATGGGAAGGACTCACAGGAGGCAGCGCTCTGGCTCTCGGGAAGGAGCTGCAGTGACAGTCAGCTGGAGAGATTAATTTGCATCTTTAACTGACAAGGCTCTTTCTGAAGTGAACATCTGACCAAAGCTTCAGATTTGTGAGGTCTTATTCCATGTTGTGTTTAGTGCACTGACCGCAGTCAGGTGAAAAATTCAGCTGTGACTTCCTCTGGGTTGTTTCCATCCCATCTGTACAGCCCAGTGAGATCCTTCTGAAGGGTGTGTGCTTTGAACATCTTATGTCTTAATTAGCTAGAATTGTTTCAAGGTCTTCAGTTTGTTATTAAGGGGAGATTTTATAATAAAAGGATGTCTCATTTGATCTCTCAGCGTAATCTGTGAATACAGACCCACGGTGCAAATAGCAAAACAAATTCAAAAATGTCCATATGGTTTAGTGGCTTTGCTTGAATCTTGGTAGAGAGAAACCGAAGGTCTTTTTTGTGATGCATGACTCTACCCTTGTAATGTACAGCCATATGTTTGTAAGGGATGCCATGCATGTCTTTCAATACAGAAACATGGGAAAACCAGTTGGAATGAACTCTGTTCACCCACGTTATTTTCATGACTTCTGAGTAAATTTATATCCACTCTGAAAGTTACATCTTTGAAAGGAAAACCTCTGAATGGGAGATAACAAAGTGTCTGCAAAGCCACTGCAAGTGTTTGTCCTACATGCGGATTGGCTGCACTCGATGTAGATAAGAAGGATATTTCAGTCACATAAACAGATGGAACGAGTGACACTTCTGGTCACCTCTACAGACTCGTGTTTGACACTGGCAAACAGAAGTAGGTTAGAACTCTCATGCAAATGCACAAATAGATCTGCAGCTTCTCACATTGACCTGCAGTGATAACAAACAGATGTTTCTGGCTTAATGTTTGCTTGTGAAGATTATTACCACAGGTTTAGGTAATACATTCATGCTGGCAAAAATAATAAACATAATTAAAAGGCCTCCTTCAGTGAGTCTTGTCCCTGCCCAGTGAGTTCATGTCAAAGCTTTACTGACAACCTGGCCTTGAAAATAAAAGATAATGGTCCTTTCTGACACTTCATTTTCCTATCACTTTATTAGCTGAGGGAATCTGGCACAGAAACATTAACTAGACATAATTAATTTGCATTGATGACATCAATCAACCTCCATTTAACTAATATAATCAAGTGCTGTAATTTGTTTCCAAATATGATGAAAGATGTAGTACTCTACATCCAATGACAAAAGGAAGAAAAACAAAGTGAATGTTATAACAGAAACTTTGCCTACAGTACATGGAGGCCCAAAATAGAGAGTCTGAACAAAGTAGCCACTATTTTGCATTTGTCTGTGCTTCCTTTTACCTAAGATGGCAGGCAGAACACAGCACTTTCAAAACCAGCAGTCTGCTTTCACTGGGGGAGTTTATATATTTTCACTGGGGAGGTGATACGTGCTGGTTGAGACTTGTCAAATTTGAAATAAATTCTTTTTTTCTTGGGCATATTTTTAGCAGTTTAATGATTGCAAAAATGCTATTCCCATGACATCTCCTTTCTATCCACTACTATAAATTCTCCCCTGTTACTATGTGGAGAATATGCAGAAGGTAACTGCTCTGCAAATCAAAGAATGGTTGTGCCATCAACTACATGGTGGATAAAAAGATCGAGGGAGTAGGAGGGCAAACAAATGTGACTTCAAGTAATACAAAATGTAAACAATACAGGCTAAATAGAGGTCTGCATCAACACAGTGATTAACATACATGAAGAAGAGAAGTCTTTTTTCTTCCTTTAGGGCCAGAAACGAGAGTCAGTTAAATCTGCAATGATAATGTGAGTATCTTATTGCTGTAGTTGTGTTAGCTGCTCCTTAAAGGGTCAAACTCCTGTAAACAGAAGATACTCTCAAATGCACCTATAATTGTCTAAAAGTCTTACATAGTGATGAAAGACAGCATTTTGAAATGATCCTTAGACAGACGTTATCATGGTGAAGAGTTGTTCACAAAACTTTTTTCTGTGTCGGTTTCTTTGCCTGAAAAAATCTTGAGTAGAAATGCAAGGAAGAGGAGGGATTTTTCAAAAGATAGGATTTCTTCTGTAGAGAAATTATAAATAATATTGAGATTTAAGTATTTCCTTAAAAATTCATTCATGCAGCTTGTGGTTGAACTAAGTTTTTTTCCATGAAAAATGCTCAGCTATAACTCCAACTAAATACAGAAAGTCATTAATTCTCCCTAGTTCAGAGGTATAACTGGGACAAAACAAGAGAGCACAAAATAGCCACCAGAGGCAGGAAAAGTCAGGACACAAGGTCTTTGTCAACACATAACAAATGTAGAAATAACACAATTTTTTTACATTTCCTTTATAGTATTTTTATTGGAAATACACAGTTGTATGAAAGAAGCATCTCAGTAGCAGAGATAAGTAGATATTTTGACAGAAGCAAAAGAAGTTCCTCCATAGACAAAATAGTTTAGACTCTGTTAATTTTTTCTGATTCTAAACATTGTTTTAAAATTTCTTTTAGAAACATGTGGTCAAATTCTAGAATATTTTTTTTTTTTTCTCCAAAGAAATAGTATAGCAATATGAATCTTAAAGTAATTGAAGGGAATTGATCATAGAGGCTCTGTGATCCTGCTCACTGGTGTTTGGTAACTCCTCCTGGATTGACAGAAGTGGTATTAGAGCTCTCCTGCTTCTTCGGTATAATTACATTATCACCGATCGTATTTAGTTCTCTGGCTTGCTTTGCTTTGATCTCCCCTCTCTCATTCTGTTCTTATCCAGCTCTTCTTTTTTTCTTTCCATGCTTATATCCATGTCCTTATTTGCAATATTTTACAATGGCTCTTTGTCGCTGTTCATTTTCTTGTGTTTTTGCACGCTGGCCACTGAATTGGAAAGCAGGCTGTTTACATAAGCAGGTGAGCTGCACATTCCTTTACCAGGAGTGCTGTATCTAACACATTGAGCTGGAGACCAGGGCTTATTGAAGTTAATAGAAGTCTGGCTCTAACAACCTTTTTCTAATAATTTATTTGATTTAGAGTGAGGTCACTTGTTCACATAATTGATCTCCCTTTTTTCTATGTGTACTTAGTCTAGTTTCCCAAGTTCATTAGCAACAAACCTTCATCTCTATGCTTGTGATCTGGGTAATATGTAACATGTGATGATTCTGACCCAATTTGGGGCGAGAAAAAAAAACAGAAGTTCATGTATCATGGTGGAGTTCTTCTGCAGAGCAGGTTGAAGTCTTTGTGTTCCAATATTCATAACCCTCAGCTTGGTAAATTTGAAGTTATGCCATCATTTATCCAGTACAGTAGCAAAGAAACAGTTTACTAATTTGCAGTAGAGAAACAGAAGAAAGAAGCATAACCTCTAGCTGATACAATAAATGAACCATTTATACAGGGCACAATAAACACTTAGCTGTTTCCAGTCCTGCTTCTTTTACTGAATTATTTTCCCTCATTTTCTGTCTATTTCTGAATGCTGTTCATATTAAAGGGAAAAAGGTCTCTATCTCCCAACTTTATTTCCTCATTGTTATTCATTGGTCCAAAGAAGCTGCGATGGGCATCTCAGTTTATTTAATCAGTAGCTCTCTGCAAGGAAGGTTAGGAATCATCTCTGTGTATCAGAACTGATATGTGGCAAGGCTGGTCAGAAGAGATTAGTAGGGCCATGTCGAGGTGGAAGCAGCAGGGTAGAATGAAATCTGAAACTGGGTTAAGTAATTGGGTTCTCCTTCAATAAAAGTGCTTGTTTGTGTGTTGTAATGAAAGACCTTTGGTGCTATGGATGTCTGAATCCAAATATCCTCCGGATTTTCTGACGGAGAAAGTGATAAGGGTGAAAGGGATTTAACTTAGGACTGTTGAAAAACTTTAAAGAGATTAGAGAAATTCGTAAATATGCTCTCTCTCTTTCTTGTCACGGTGGCTTTTGTGTCTTACCAGAACCAAACTGGATAAGGAGAGGGACCCAAGGTCAGGGTTGTCAGGGTTCTGATTTGGGGTGGGGCTTGCTCTGGGAATGATGCTTCTTTCAAATGCCCATTTGAGGTGCAAGTGCAGAAAAGATAATGAAGAAATTTTTGGCTTTGTTTGTGTTCTCTTATTTTGCACTTAGGAGAATGACTCTACATTTATTTTTTTCCAAATTCATGGTCAATAGCACTTGCAATTTTATTTAAACACTTATTTTTTAATTTTTATTTTGTTTCATTATAAAATTGCTTTCTAGGCTTGATTACACCATCGGCCATGTTTCTTAAAGCTTAGCCATTCTTCTTGTCATGTTTCATTGAAGTGTGGTAGTTTTCTCTGACTGCAAAAATATGTTCTTGTGAAACTAAATTCTCCAGATTCATTAGTTGTGTTTATATAGAAAAAATAAAAAACATGTAAGAATGGAATGCTGAGAAAATAGATAATGAAATCTTGCCTACCTTTGAGAGATTGCTTGTAAAATTATCACTTGAATCTTTTTTTCTGTGTCTGAACAGAACTATGATGTCTATCTTGGAGCCAAGTTTTGTCTTGGTCACAATTTTCTATTAGAGTTAATTAGTCTTTTTGCATTACTAAATCAGCTTTGGAAAAGATATCAATCTCCTTGAAAATAGACTGGTTTGGGTTTTTTTCTCAAAGTTGATTTAATGTACTTATGTAGTCACACATTCAAAAGAGTTAAAAGGTAGACTAAGACCAAAGGTTTCTAGAATTAAAATGTTTTCTTGAAGCACCTGTCCTTGGAAAACTCTGTGATTTTGCAGGCACATATGTGCACATATATAAGGAGAAAAAGCCACATGCTTCAAGGAATTTAAATGTGAAGCATTTCCCTTGATTTGTTTATGCCAATGCTTATTGTACAATGATGTTAACCTCAGGCATTCTGACATTGCTCACATCTCTTGTCTATGGCATCCTCTTCCCTTTGTTCCTTGAGATTACAGGGATGCATTAGGGATGCTTTGTTTTCCTGGCTTTTGCTACCATTCCAAAGGGTAGAATCCAGAAATAAATAGAAATCTTTCATGCTTTTTTGTTCTAAGGATTGCTGTAGCAAACACTTCCAGAACTGTATTATAAAAAAATTAGATTTGGAATGAACATGGGAGTTGGTAGCCTGTGGCAGGTCAGATGATGTGAAATGCTCAGAGAAACCTTTCCTTGCAATGGGGAGTTTTTTCAAAATGTCTTGCTCCTTAGGTATTTTCAGTGAGAATAATATTTTACTTCTGGTTTAAAAACAAAACAAAACCAAAAAAACCCCCCAAAACGTAACACCACACAGCAATAAACTATTCCTTTTCATCGTGTGCTGGAGAATCCTCCGCAAAAGGTGACATACCCTGCCCTTGTGATTACCATATTCCATCTATGCATTTGTCCACAAGGTCATTGTAGTGGGATAGTCATGGATTTAATCAAATTTGAAGGTAGATAAGTTATTAAATGTTTACAATTTCTGCAAATGATAATGTCATCTGATCAGGTATTTAAATGTGACATCTTGTTTTTTATGAATCAAGATTTGTCTGGATTTCTTTGTGTTTAAGTTTCTGTGCAGGTATAACAGAGTTAGCCAGAAGAAATAGTCTCAAAGTCAGAAATTCTTCTTTGGCGTGTGAGGTCAGGGATGGCTACATAGCTCATTAATTTCCACTGATATTGACACTAAGTGCTTCACTTTAAGACCTATGTAACTCTTGCCTTTGCCTGCAAGTGTAAAAGGAGATTTTCAATATTTATTTCTCCTCTACTAACATGAAACTCTGCCTCTCAGCTGACAAGTTTAAGTCAGATGATCAGATTGTCTCTGCTTATCTCCATTTGGGAGCTGCAGGAGAGGATATAATTAATGTCCCTGTTATAGAAGAGGAGAACTCCCCTGCTCCCCCAGCTCATGCCAAGGCCATTTCCTCCCAGCCTGGCAGTCAGTTGTGTAGACGATCTTCTCCTGATTCTAACTGATAGCAAAGGAAAATCCTTACCCTTACAGCTGTGCACAACCAGGGGCGGTACCTGCGAATGGTGTTCATTTTGTCACTTGGGCAGGGGCAGAAACAGAAGTTGTCACTCACACTCACAAAGGAAAAAAGGTGTCCTAAGTAACAACCTGGCTAATGGAGCAAAGGAATTCCTGACCCCAAAGGAGGGTGAAAAGTGTTTTATTTCTCTCCCTTGACGTGCCCTTTAATTGGTATCTTGTGTCTGGGTGTTTAAACCTTGATCACCTTTTTAGCTTCTACCCTCCTACATCCAGTCAGTGCTCCCACTCGCAGAGAACACAGACACCCTCCCGACCCTCACAGGAGGAATGCTTTCCTTGCAGCCCTCTGGAATATCCTCTTTTCTTATTTTGACAGTGACCCCTGGCAGCCTAGAGCAGTAGCTTGTGTGCTTGATAAATGGTGGCTCTTACAGCAACATTTCCATTCATATCTTACTGTCTCTTTCATTTATTTTAGTAGGCTAATTGTATTGGGTACTGGTGACATGTATGACTAGCTATACATGCACAGCTTTTCCAAGCCATGCTCTTGCTTAAAAATAACCCTGATCTCTCCTTTCCCCAATTAATTCAAGCAATTAAAATTAAACAATTTTGGGAAAAGCAGAGCTGAGTTTGGGGTCTAAGCCTGTGTTTTTCAAAGGGAGGGATTAACAGCTGATAAAAATATTTTCAGGTCCAAAAGTGGGCATATTGGCCTCTTCTTGTATTTTTTCATACATTTAGAGTAGAATTGTTTCAGGGAGAAAATGATTTCTGTCTTTCATTAGCAAGATGTTTTCCAAGCTTTTGTTCGCTTAAATATTACAAAATTACTTGATAAATAACCACAACTTTACATTGGATTAGCTAATGTCAAAAAAGAAATAATTTCTCAATGCTCTATTTCCAGAGATAAAAAAGTTTATTATTGGAAAAATTGCTTATGTTTATTTTGTTTATATTAAAAAAAACCAAAACAAACCTGCTTCAATTTTATGAAAAATCAGCTCTCAGAAGGAAGTGTACTTTATGGTGAAAATAGGATGATTTGCCCTGCATCAATTTCTGTGTTTGTATATCTGTGACACTTTTACAGTGATGAAAACCCACCCAAACCAGCTATCAATATGCCACCTCAATAATATTTTTGTGAAGAATTTAACTTATGTTTGAGTTTGCTGTCAAGCTATGTCCCAAGGTAAATTTGATGTAATTCTATTTTTTGAGCTAAAGATTTCACAGGTGGCCAGTGCCAGTCTAAAATCCCCACTCAGTCCAAAGGCTGCTATCCCACTCACACGGAGAAGGACAGTTCTCCTGTTTGTGTCACTGTGTCCTCATCCCATCCCAGGGAGTGGCACTTAGCAGTCCAAGTGCTGTTGCTCAGTTTACCATGGAAAAGGAAAGTCAACACTTGCGACCAAAGATGTAGGCTTGCTTTGTTCCCCGGAATGAAATTTTATTCTATTCTGCATTTTGTTAATGCAGCAAGCTCTGGTTTTTTGATGCCTTTTTTTCTTACCACAATATATGGCCTATATGAAAAGCAGGCAAGGATTTTCCTAGCTGGCCAGCCCTATACATTATTATTTCTAGTGATACAATGCCAAAAGGATAAGGCAGCTTTACACACCTAATGAGAGGGCGGTTGTGTCTTAAAACTGACATTATTGAACAACTTCAAAAGGCTGGTGCTGATTTAAACCAGTTTATGCTTTCAACCACAATATTCAGCCTGTGGTGGTTAATCACAGACTTTGTAATAAAAAAGATGCTAAGAAAGATTTCTGAGTACTGGGTAAAAAAAGTCAACTTTAAAGTAATTGATGTATGCTCTCAGTGCAAGATTCAGAGCCAACTGTTTGAAAAACATGAACAGGGAAATAGCATGTAAAATAGTGCCCTTTTAATACCTGTTCTGCACACCTGTGTAAAGCTTTCCCTGCTCCTTTTCAGCACAAATTCCTACAGTATTTTACTCCTTCCAACCACTGATTCATCAGAGGGATGAGTTATTTTCACCTTCCTCAGCTTCAATCTCAAATGCCATTAATATTATCAGCTAAGCAATGACTCTAAATTCTGTCCTTTACTGGTGGAAATATGGATGTTTCAGATCGCTATAAATAATGGCCCTTCCTGGGAAGGAAATATTCCCCACAAAGTAAGTAAATGAGAAATTTCTTGTTCCCTTCCTCTGTACTTGTTGAAGAAATCAAAATCTGGTTTTAATAACTAAATACCATGCAGAGGAGGAGAGTCACCTGCAGTGGCTCTCCAGCTACCATAAATCATTTGTCAGAGATGTAGCTAAGAGACATTTGAATAGTCATGATTACAGAAGGTCTGTTATTAGGCGTGGGGGAAAAGAACCTGTAGTGATGTTAACTAGAAATAAAGCTACCATTTTCTTTTTCAGGGGAACAGCTCTGTAAAGAAGTTTTGTAATGACATATTTATCCACATTTTTGTCACTTAGGGAGAAATAATTGGCATAATTAGTACTAAGTTCAATGGATAGTTCTTCTACAAGTTGTACAGCTTTTATGGAAATAATTGTAAAATTCTTTAGTCTTATAAAAAGCTCTTGTTGGAGTGAAGACATAGAGGACCTGATGACATAACCTTATTTTACCTCTACCATTCCACAGTGATTAACTACATATATATATATATATGTGTATATATATATATATATATATATGATATTTTGAATGGTGCCTCCTCTGGATAGCAGTTTGTTACACTGACCAGGAGGAATTACCTTGTAGACAAAACTAATGGGGTAAACTGCTGTTCTTCAGTGGGGGGAGGGGGCGGAGGGGGAGCCTTGAACCACTTTTTTCTTAGGTTTGTTACTAGCAGTAACCATCTGACTTGGTGCATGAACTGAAGAACAAGCTCTGCCAGTGAAGCTGATTTAGCCCTTTCTGCTGCTGAGCACCTTTCTAGCAGATCTGTTTCTATAGACTCGATATTCACATGAGAGAGGGGGGCTGGCAGGTAGCCATGTGCAACTCACCTGTTCCAGGGCCTTTTGTGTGCTGTGCTTTGCCCCAGTGCCATCAGAGCAGGGCTCATCCAAATCAGCTCATCCAAATCATGTCTGCTTTTTCCTCTTCCCTTTTTCATCATTATACTGTTCAATCGTCCAACCCATAGTCTTTCTTGCTCTGGAAATTTCAAATAATATGAAAAGAGAAATAAAACTGTAATCAGGATAAGTTTGAAGGAGAAAAAAAAGAAAATTTTTGTTATGGAAGAGAACATGGTATCATACAAGCACTCAAAGAAACATTGAATCAAGAGATGCCCATCTCTTGACAGAATGCATGAGACAGGAATTTTGGTGAAGTGTAGTTTACACAAAGGCACAATTTATATAATGCAATAGCTGAGAGCATGCAGTTGTGGGCTATCAGATGAATAATTGGGATTACACAAATCATGTGTCAAGAGCCCTGGAGGGTGGATAGGAAGAAAACAGAAGATAGATGAATAGTCTGGTAAAGAGAGAATTTTATTTATAAGCAGCATATGAAACAGGGTTTTTTTGTATTTTTTGACCACAAATTGATGTCTGCAAGCTTTCTTTTAAGCTTTTTATTTATAGGAGAAAAACCTCTGCTTTACCTGAGAAAACTGTAGTTGAGGTAAGTTTAAAATACTTGTCATTTAATCTGGGTGGAAATCAGAACACAGTGAAATGTTTTTCTACATCTTAAATTTTTCTGATGTTTGAACAGATGGTATCTCTGAATCTGCAAGCTTCTTAGGCTAATAATGTGTGTTGTGTGATTATCATTGCTCTGGAGGAAGTGGCTTTATGTGTCCTGTTTGGTTGGTTCAGGACTGTAACTGCTTGGGATTGTAGGAAAATTTATGGATGTGCCCCAGCTGAAATCTCAGCAGCCTTCTCAGAAGGGCTGCGTCACTCTGGCTGCCCAAATTGTAAATCTGTGCTGAGCCTCTCCATGGTGCCTCTGGCTGTCACACAGGGCACTGATGGCCCTTTCGGCAGCTGAATGTTCCTCAAAGCATGGGTGAATTCTCTTCCATTCCCTTGGCACTAATGCAAATATCAGCTGAATCTGTGGGTGATTTAATTTATAGAGAGGAAATTCCAATCTGAGTCTCAGTGTTAGATTTGTTGCTGATATTCTGTTTTTCTTCTTTTTGTTGGGTAGGAATGAGGGAAGGGGTAAGAAGAAAATGTTTTTCAGAGATCATGTTTTCTTCTTTTTCTAGAGCTATAAAGGTAGAGAGTGTAGAAAATGCTACAACAATAAAATTTTTTTCAACTTGTTTGACTCCTAGTTTTCTACAGCGTTTTTTACCTACTTTTTCTAATAAATTTTAAATTATGTTTTTTGGCTTCACTAAATCTTGTGAATAAAACACCAATGCGGAAACTATAAAGCAGAAGATGACTTTTTTTTTAATGGGTTCTACAATATATTTCTAATTCTGAAAACAGAAGACTCCTCGTCTAAGGAACTTTTCTCCTAGGACACACTGCTGCAAACATTCCCAGTTTGTATTAACATCCACCTAATTCAATAGTATGAAAATGGCCAATCTATTTCAATAGCAACCAGAATTACAGGGTCAAAAGAGAAAAAAATAATAACGTAAAACATCCAAGCCTGCAGTCCTGGCTGTAGGAAGGCAGACCCACACATCGAAACACTGACTTTCATGGTCAGAGTCCAGTGTGAAGGTTAGTGGAAAGCTGCACTACCAAAGAAGAAATCTGAGTTACACTTGGTTCTGGTTTGTTAGCTTTCCTCATTTTTGAGAGAAAAAGGAAGGAGATGAGGCTGTAGGAGGAATAGGTATAATATAAGGTCCAAGAAGGTGTAGTGATTTGAAAAGTCTGAGTGGCATTGACTCAAATATAATCTTGCTAGTAGCTTTCTGGATAGGAAAAAAAAATTGATTTTTCTTTTTTTTAAAGCTGCTGCTGTATGATTTCTTAACTCTTGAGGTTTTGCTTTTACTGTATTGATCTCTACTGAAGCTTATCTCTGAGTCTGCATGTAGTCTATCCCAAACAGTTATCTGCCCAACCCTTGAGTTCACTGCAGGCTGCCTCCAGTTGACCTCAGTTAAACCTTCTTGCTTTGTCAAACATCAAATGCTGGTGAGAGAAGTCAACTCTGCCCTGGGATTATGATCCTGACTGTTGTGTGCAAGGCCTTGCTGCCTATGGAAACCTTTGCTTAGGATGAAGTCCAGACAGTTGAGGCACTTTGGATACAGGCTAGTATTCCTTTGGAAATATAAGGAATAAGTCAAGGCATGTTCTCTTTTGGCTCTTCTTCGCATTTGCAGAAGACTGCAGAGGTGTAGATTCTGATCTCATGGTATTGTAAGACGGGATGAGCTCTTCTGAGCATAGTGCACCAATATCAGTATAAAACCAGTATAGAAGTGATCAGAATCTGTTCCTTAAAGCTCTAACTTTAGAAGGTGAAATCCTTGTGACAGTTTTAAGATAAAAATATATTAACTGATTTATTTAGTATCTTTTTAAGGTCAGAATGTTTTTTTTAACATTTTTACTTGGAATGAAGGTCATAAGTCCCAATTAGTATTAATAGCAGAAGATATTTGGAGCATACCAATATTTTTTTTAAATATTTATGGTACTCCGTGTATTAAGTTTAAGGTTACTAATTTGAGCTGTAGTTCTCTGAATGTGAAATTTGGGGGCAGGGGAGCAAGACAAACCAAAAGTACTAACTATTCTTTTTATTATGCTCTATCTGAAATAAGTAGTATCTGACTCTACAGCTTGTTAAGTCTTCTGACATTCTGTAGCAGATATGAAAAAATCAATGACAGCAGCCGTGCTGTGTAAATACATATAAGAGAGCATAAACAACCAGCAAAAGACATTTCACAGAGTTCATGCTATAGTGTTCTACAAAAGGCATGTCAGGACACCGAGATCCAACAAAGTGCAATTGCACAATGATAAAATCCTTAGTACTTGCCCACTCAAGGTAGAAGTAGTGTCTGTTACTTGAATTCTCTGTTCCTGTGCCAGCATTTCCTGCCTCCACAGGAAGAGATAGGTACCTTTGCATTAAGTAGAGCAAATAACCTTAAAGTCCTTGTTTATACCCTTTGTTCAGATAAAGCAGAATTCACAGAAAAAAAAAAGTATTTTAAGACTGGATTTTCAAAATACAGTAATGAATTTGAGAGGTATTTTCAAAAATCTACACTTGATCAGAATTGCTGATTTTGCTACAATTTCCTGTTATCATACTATTCATATAACAAAGAATTGCTCTCAAACAGTTTCTGTGCCCTTACTCAAGTCCCAGCCCTTCCAAGAGAATTCATAGGAAGTACTGTAGATCCTCTCTCCAGATCTTTCTCAAGAGGGTACAATTGTGCCTTGATGCCCACAATGTGTGAAACAAGTGCAGGATTTGGGTTAACATTTAGGAACTTGGAAAGACTCTTGTTTTTCAACATGAAAGCTCTATGGATGCTGTTTATCTGTACAGGGACTGCAGATCTATGTGAATGAGAGCTGAAATGAGTTTACTGAACTGTATGGAGAAAGAGGCCTTCCCAAGGTATTTTTAGTTCCGGGCCTTTTATGGCATAAAAAGACACACATTAATCAGTGCATCAGTCACTGCACACAGGACAATAAATAAATTCATAACTGTGGCTTGAAGATAACAAAGGTGATCTCAGTTTCCATAGAGGCAAGCCTTCATAATGTCGTCTGATCATTTACAAATGACGTTTGATTAGCACCTAGAGATGGAATCATCTTTATGTAAACTTCGTGCTGCAGTAGGAAACTGCTCAGTTGCCCTTCCTTGAGATAAGGCTAAAAATACATTTCCCTTAAGAGGCTGGACTTTTATTGGAAAAAAAGAGTAGGTTTAGATTTTTCACACTAAGTGCAAATGCTATTTGATGCTTTCAGACAGACTTCATGGTACCCTTTCTGCCCAAGATAACATTACTGAGTGTGCCTCTATAGCATTAAAATGATTTGGAACAAATTATCTTCTGCTGTGGCAGTCAGCTGACTACTGTGAAGATGAGCCAGTAGAACTGGGGTAATTTTGTTGAATTTAAGGCTTCCTCTGCTTCCAAACAACATCCATGCTCAAAATGTAGCAAGTTACCAGCACAACTGCTGTTATTTTGAATTGTTTGACGCACACGATTGATTTTAATTTGTATAAGAAGTTGTAAACAATTTCTTTATATGCAAGAGAGATGTGAGTAAACAGAGGATTAAAAATAAGTACTGCTTGCATATAAAACATACATATGAACTTTTAGAGAATTGATTGCATTAAGCATTTGTAATACTTTAGGTGTCGAATTGCATGCATGCCATAGTCGGACTGGTGAAGGTTGTGTAACACCACTGCTAAGTGCATGATGAAGCACTATCACTTCTCTTAGCATTCAGAGAATTAGCTTGAACGCTTCTGGATTATTCCAGTTTTAAAAAATGTGTCACCTAGAGTTATAAAATTCCATTGTATATGTAAGTCTGAATGAACTCTTACTTGCTTGAAAGTGTTCATAACTACTGATTTATCGAAACAGTGCTGGAAAAAAGAACTGAAGAAAGCATATAAATTAAATATAAAGTACAATGGGGTTTATGATAGTGTCGAACTGCATCAAGGTTTTCTTGAATATTTGCTTTCAAATTTTTAATTTAGAAATGTTCTTAAAACTAATATGCTAGTGGCATGTCAAAGAAGCACTCTCCCTTTTACAGTGTTAGTTGAGTTACATATATAGAGTATGAACAAAGTGTAAAATCAATAAAGGAAGTTGATTGTATTGGAATATCCCTCAATTTCCCCAGCAAGTCATAATAACTTGTTCCGACTTTTGCAATGCAGAGTGCACTCCTGCTGTTAAAAGTAAGAAAAGATGTTCACACAATACTTTTTAAATGTGTAGTTGGAAAAAACTGACCACTTGAAGGTCATTAGATTTTCTGGGTTGTTTTTTTGTTTTTGTTTTTTTTTTTGTTTTGTTTTGTTTTGTTTTTGTTTGTTTGTTTGTTGTTTTTGTTGTTGTTGTTGTTGTTGGGGTTTTTTTTGTTTTGTTTTGTTTTTTTTCTTTAACAGGAGTTTATAAATCAGGAGTGAAAATAAACTTCTTAATCTGCCTACATAACAGCAATATTTTAAAAAATCTGTAGGAAAAATTTTGCCTCAAATATTTGACAAATCTTATCTCCTCCCAGAAATAAAACAAAAGGATCAACCCTAAAACAGTTGAGCAGGAAGAGCTCTCATTCATGATGTCCCAGGTTGAATTTGAGTATATAAGTCTATGATCTGGTAAAAAGCTCTTTGCAAACTTGCACATATTAGTAGTGCTGAGCTTAGAGTAAGTACAGATGCACGGTATGTACACCTGGATTTGGAACCTGACTTAAGTAATCCCACTTACTACCTTCTATTTAAATGAGCGACACTCAGGAATATGTTTTAGCAGAAAGGTAAAACATAAAACACAGCCCTTTTGTAAAGAGTACTTGATTCAGTTTTGGGCATTGTACCTGAAAAAAAAGGACTGTGAGAAGCTGGAGAAGGACTGGAAGAGAATAAAGAATAATCATAAATAGCAAGCTCAATATTTCCTAAGAGGAGAGGAACTGGCATTTTTGGGGTTAGAATAGTGGAAACTGAGTAGGCTCATCAAAACTCTTTAAATATGTAGTCAGCCACTGCAAAGAAAAACAAAGAACTATTCTGATATTTATTTGGAAAAAGCATAGAATGTACCCTGAAGGAAAATTTGGATTATATAAAGTCCTTTTCTAACAGTAAGAGAGCTGAAGCATTGAAATATTTCTTTGGGAAACTGAGGAAGCATCATTACGTAGAAAGTCTTTTAGAGTAGGTTATGCAAATTGCCTTCTGAATCATAAGCTACAATGAATGGATTAAATGGTCTAACACCCTTTCCACCTTACTTTTTTCCATATTCTGTGATTATTGTATCTTTATGCATAAGGATATGGTATGGGTAATAAGTCTTTTTGGAACCAATCTCTATCCCGTGGAAATCACCAGAAAGAAGCTCTAATCCACAAATGACCGGAATATATTTATGTCAGTCATGATTTTGAGCTTCTTGCATTATCCTTCAGCAAAGTTAAGTGAATAATTTGGACTGGTAGAAATGTTAATGGAAAATGATTGCTCAACTCAAGAAGTAGGCACAATACTAGGGAACATATCTGGCCAAAAATAACTGGGGAGTGCTTGTACAGTTTGGTTAGAAAAGTACTTTAGATTTTTAAATTACTCTGTCATTTATACATTTATGTCATTTATAGTGTATGTAGGAGTATTTATTAATTTATCCTTTTGCTATATTTTTTCCATTGATTCATGTTTTTAATTTTATTGGGTTGAAAGTATGCCAAGTTTAACATTTTTAACCACCTCTGAACTTCTTAAATGGGAATAATTTTTTTTTTTTTTTTTTTTATTCTTCAGTGTGCTTCCTCTGCTCGAAATTGCAATATGAACCAGTGTAGGTCAAAAGTTTTGTTTAATGAGAGTTGAGCATTTTCACCATTGAATACAAGAAGAAGAAAATGAGTTTATCTTACTTATAGGCATGTTCTGCAGTGGGCAATCCAAATGTATTTTGATTGAATTCAGATTGGAATGAAACCAGAGAAATTAAATGCCTGGTATTTGGTATAATGTTTTAGAACTTAGCTACGCCCCATATCAACCCTTGCATTATCTGTTACTTCTGTTCTTCTCTTAAAAGAACAACTTTTAATCTTCATGCTGGAGGCAGATTTCACAATGAATAAAAAGCTTAGTAGAAGCTGCAGTCTGAAATTTTCCAAAAAACAACTTTATGTGGATTTTTAAAATCACAGGCACATTTTAATGCAATACTATTTCAAATTATTTTGCTCTCCCTGCTGGAAATGTAGGATGCCCTAAATAATGAGCAAAGTGTGGTGTGAAAAATTAGGTGTTCTGGAAACATTAAGTGAAAGACAGAGATTTGCAGAGGGAATGAAGTATCCTGCCAGGATGCAAAATTATTTCAGGCCAAGAAAACGGAGTCCAAGCTGTTAGACATACTGTGGGTATCCTGTTTGGGCAAAGGAATGAAATGCTAGATTGGAACATTCTCTAAAGTGTTCGAACCCAGCTGGTATTATATTTCACTTTGTGGTTTCTAGCACAGTCACACTGACAGAAGTTTTCAGCTACAGTTGGCAAGTTCCAGAATGCAGTTCTCCTGAGGGTGATGAAATTTGCCTTCAAAATCAAATCATGAAAGGTCACAGAGCCAAACACATCAATAGAGTCTGCCTGAAAGTGCTAGGTCTGGGAAAATGTGGTCTGATCACTGCTCTTAACATAGCTATGCAAATATCTTAGTGAGCTGCTAATTGTAGGTTAGAGGAGCAATGTGTGGTTGTTTCCCTTTTGTTGGCCAGATTCTGCCTGATCTCAGCTGATCCCTGAGCCTGTCCAGGACATGGGACCATCATGTGGATGACCAGTTCCTCCTGGTCAAACCCAGCAGTGCAAACATATGGCACGAAAAAGCAGTGGAGGCTACACAAAATCTGTGTACATGAGTGAAGCACCTCTTTAAATGCCAATACAGTGTGTGTAAGAAATACTGCATGTCTAGCATTTTAAATAATAGGGATCATGTTTTAATTATTGTGTTAGATTGAAGTAATCTCCAGTGTTGTACAGCTTTGCGGTCATACATTCTGACAAAGATATTACACTGAGTGGTTGATTTGTTACTGCATTTTAAAATGCTACAAGCAGAAGAAAAATTTATCAGCTCAAAAATCTTTATTTGTCAGAAATCAGTAATTTTCAAAATAGTTTAATGTTTAAAACCTGGGAGACAAAGTTTGTTACATATGCAAAAATTTCATTTCAGTAGAATTAAAATGAAGTTTTAAATTAAACTGAGCTGGTGAGAAAAATTGCTTAATACAAATTGTTTTTAAAAACAGAACAGGATGTCAAGAATAGTTATCACAGCATGCCCCTCAAAAAATGATTATAAACTTGGTAGATCACAGCAATCTCGTATATTTTACACTTTTCACTTACACTTGTATGTTGTGTTTCATTAAAGACTACTTTTTAAGGACAAGCAATATCAAATCATTGCTTCTTATCAATTCTGTAGACAATCAAGTAAATGCTAAATCTCCAGCTAAAAGCACATGGCATGTACTGAACCCAAAAATGCAGGCACTTTTCAGAGGTTTTACAGGAACTGTGAAATTATTAGTATGTTGTGTCTGATGCCAAAACCTTAGAGAGAAAACTGCTATATGCAGCACACATAACTGTAACTTGACTTTGTTCTTAGCCATGGATATATTGATTCAGGCTTGGAATGGACAATGAATGTGCATGGAGAACATGTGACTGGCAGAGTAAAAGGGTGACACCTCAGCTCCAACTGCACTAAAGCTGCTAAGACCATCCCTCTTGAGCACACAGGGGGCAAAGGGAACACAGCTGACATACGTGGCTCAAACACTGTTTAAAAGCGTAAGATGATTTCCTGCCCTCCCTATTCCTCTGCCTGCTCTTGTGGTTATTGGTTGAAACCTAAAAGACCTAACAAAATTTGACAAGGTGTGTGGCAATGCAAAGGAACGTTAGGGCAGTGGGGTCTTCATGCTGGAAATTGTTACAGGTGCACCCTATGGGATTTTGCAGCTTTATTAAGGCTAAGCAAATTTGATACCTAGTGGCACAAAATTTACCTCTTAGTTAAGGAAGCTTTCACCTGTCTGAACCGCAAAAGCCACATCCAAACAACTGAAACTTTATGAAGTTTTTGCATATGAGAACTGGAAAGCCTTTATGGACATGGTCTGTTACAGGTCCCCTGTAAGGAGGAGTACTGATACTGCCCCTCTTTGCTTTTGGAAAGCACTTAAGTGTGTAAGACTAGTGTAATTCCTGAAGAGACGTTTTCTCCAAGTTCTTTCTTCCAAAGAGATTTGGATACTTCTGATCAGGATCTGGATGTTCAGAATTCTAGAGTACTGTGTCCAGCTCTGGGGCTCCCAACATAAGGACACAGACCACTGGGAGAGAGTCTAGAGAATGGCCTGGAAGACGTTCAAGGGCTGGAACACTTTTGCTCTGGAGACAGGCTGACAGAGTTGGAACTGTTCAGCCTGGATAAGAGAAGGCTCTGGGGAGATCTTACAGTCCCTTCCAGTGCCTAAAGGAGCTCCAAGAGAGCTGGGGAGGGACTCTCGATAAGGGTCAGGAGTGACAAGAGGGGAATGGCTTCACCCTCATAGAGAGCAGGTTTAGATGGGCCCTTAGTAAAAAATCCTTCCCTGAGGCCCTGGCACAGGCTGCCCAGAGAAGCTGTGGCTGCCCCATCCTTAAAAGTCTTCAAGGCCAGATGGGACAGAGCTTGGAGCAACCTGGGATAGTGAAAGGTGTCCCTGCCTATGGTGGGGGTTTGGAATCAGATGAGCTTTAAGGTCCCTTTAAGCCCATGTGATCCTATGTAATTTTTACATGGTGTAAAATGTACTGGTCCTAATGAAATGCTAGTGAAGGTGGCATAGTGAAAGGGCTAAAAATCTGTATTTCAATAGCTATATAAGATTTTAGGGTCCCATTTCTTATGAATTCAAGTATTTGTTCTTTCAGGAATTGAAAGAAAATTCTGGGTGATCTTTGATGGATAACCATGGCTATGACATGCAAGCTTGTGGAATATGGGGTTACATCTGTTAAAGCTGTTAAGGCTTATGCTCACCAGAAGGCCCTGTGGGAAAGGCACAGCCGCAGGCCGGAGGGTTAAGAATCGGCTGAGGGGCGAGAGGCAGCTGCGAGTGAGGAGAGAGTCAGTTGAGTGACAGTTGGCAGTGAGACTGTGATTGGCTGGAGGAACGCGCGCACAGCATATGAGCAGGAAGGTGATTGGGTAATAGGGACTGCACCGCCGCTGTGCCAGCCAATGGGAGCCCTTCTGCTGCTAAGTTCGGTTTGGTTTCGGTTTGGTTTCAGCTGACATTGAGGGTGTAAAGAGGGGGTGATGCTTGGAAATAAATGGGTCTTCTTGGGACATACAAGGGGGTCTGTTGTCTTTGTTCCCCACTGCTACACAAGCTTAATGAGCTCTGTTATTCAGTACACTTTAAGTATCAGTTAAGTCATGTTTAAGCTGATTATAACGGTATTAAAAAATTCCCTTGTGTGCTGAAACAGTTAGAGATGCATCTGCACTTCCTTTGATATGTACCAAAATGCATTTCCATTTACACAGAAATTAAACCTGGGACTGCTCCGGTGTTGCAGAAGGCAGCAGCAATAGCTGTTACCAAAACTTGATATTTAAGGACTAATAACAAGCATCTAAACTGAAAGATTTCCCCCCCTGAAAAATCTGGCACATTGCATCATGGTTTCCTTTGTTTTTGCAAAAATGACCAAAAAAAAGTTTATTTCAGAGTGTGTGAGTCTGGGGAAGTAATAGTTTGGAACAATCTGAACATATCCCATACTTTTACCCTTTTTGCTGTGCTGTACGATATCTACATGTAGATCATCATTTTGCTAAACTACACAATTATTCAGAAGCATTTAATTTTGTATGCCTCTATCTTAGAATGTATTTTTAATTTCACGTATTAATGGCAAATTGATTATGCAAACATTTCATTTGTATAGACACTGTCAGGGCTGTAGTTTTAGCTATTATTGGTTAGGTGTTATTGCTTCTGATTCTAGGGTGAATGAACACTTAAAACACTTCTGCTGTGAACAAACTTAATTATGAATGTAAAATTAATTGCCCTCAAGTCTTTTCTCGTAACATCTTTAGGTGTTAAATTTCTATGAACATTCATGCCAGTTAAAATACTTCACTCAATAAAAGCAGAAGAGGCCAGACATTAGCAAAGGATGTTTGTTGAAAAATTCATCTTTGCAAACCTAAAACAATTATTGGAACATTAATTTGAGTCTATGTTACAGCTAATGTTTAAAATACTGGTATTTCAAAGCTGTCTTTGTCAGCCATAGCATATTTTGCAGCTATTAGAAATTAATAATTAGATATATTGATGTTACAAATTAACCACAGTCTCCCTCTCATTTTAATAAAGTTCTGGTTTGCTGTCATCTTGAGTGACCTCACTACTCCCAAACATCTTTGCAGTGTAAATGGACAGTGGTGTGTGTGGTTATTCAGTGGGGGTGAATATTCAGCTACCAGAGGAGTTTGACTTTGTCTGAAACCATAACAGCAGGATTTTCCTGGAACCTGGTGATTTGAAGTAGCTAGCTCCATTCTGCCAGTCTGGCTTTCCTGACACAGCTGAGGCTCAGTGACGAGTGCGTGGCAGTCACCGCGGGGTGGCTTCTTCAGCAGTGGCTGCGGTGGCGGCTCCGGGCCGGATCCTGCAGCCCAGACGCACCCGGAGCCTGCTGCTCCCGCAGGACAGGGTATGCTCTCAGCACGCACAGGGAGCAGCTACCCTTGTATTTGAACCTCACATTAAAATGGCAAGAGCACTAGCATAAAATACAGGCTGAGAGGAAAAATGGGTCTGCAGTCTGGAATAATATAGAACTGTGGCAAGTGAAACTGGCACTTCAGCAAAGGATAACTTTTTTTTTTAAGGTAGTCTGTACTTTCCCTATTTCTTCTTAGAACCCCAAGGGGTTGACAGTGCAGACCAATGGTAGGATTAAGGCATTGAAAATAAAAGTTCTGCAGTAATTTGCTTTCTCTCTGGGCTGACCTTGCTCACAATGCTGATAGCAGAGGTGAACTTCTGGCTCTTCTTACCGAGGCTCCCAGCTGAGGTGGCTTAAACAGTTGACAGGGCAAATGATTGAGGCCACAGTGTCAGAAAAATGATCGAGGAGGGTAGGACTTGCTCACTGTGTGAGAAGCAACGCGGCATTTCCCTGACAGAGGCAGTGAACGGGACCTAAGGCTGTCATTGGTGTCACTTGGCTGAACTTGCTAGACCTGCAGTTTCCTTAAGATGGAGTTGTGCTGAATATGATTACATTTTTCTCCACTTGTTGTCCTACGGCGTCCACAGATATGCTGTAAAGCATGCACAATCTTTGCTCATCATTGTGTAGCACACAGTGTCACTGTAACCATTGGATCCTCAATTGCCCTAAATTACTTTTTATCAAAAAAATCTTGTCCTCTGACACATCTTCTAATTAGACTAGAAATTTTGATCAACAACATGTATTAAACATCCATTCGTCTTTAAGTTTCCGTCTGGACACCTACTGTAGTGCAGGTCACCTTTTACTATGCTTAGATACAAAGTTCTGCAAGATAATTTTATTTTTTTTAACACTACAGGTTCTTGAACAGGCTTGCTGAATAAACAATCAGGCTTGTCCTCCTGGGACCCACTACAATAGTGTTACTTTTTAAGTTTTGCATAAACTTTGCTCTGATTGCTGTCTTGAGGACTTGAGGTTCACTTTTCTGTAAATATCACTTGGCTCATGAGTCATAAGAAAATACTAAATTAATTTTGTCTAGCATATGTAACTCAAAAACTGATGTGAATTTCACATATCCAGTACAGTAAAACATTTCAATCAATTCATGTAGTCCAAGTCTCATGGAAATCATGGAAATCTGGAATTTAAAGCAAGATACCTGGAGAAAGTGTCATTAGTTTACAGAACCTCTTCTGAGCAAAGCGTAAGGTAAATTATTCATTCTAATTTATTTGCTCAGCTTGAAAACCTTCCATCATGTTACTTTTTCAGCTCTACAAATCTAATAATTTGACTTTTAGGAATATCAGCTTATCTTCCTCATTACATCACAGCACTTTTACAAAATCCTCTGCTTGTTATACCAAGTAATTGTTTCTATCAGCATTCTCTTCTCCCTTCGTATCCATCATCTCTGAGAACGTATATTGCTTTGCCAGCTCTGTTTTACAGTGTCTGTATCATATTAATAATGACACAGATGGAAAAGTTTTGTGAGGTCACTCAGTACAATCCATTTCCTGATGCAATGTTGGGCTTTTATATATTTTCCAATATATGTAGCCTGATGGTAAAGGAGTCAAGTGACTGGATTTTCACAATCTCATTCAAGCTCTAATGCAGTATATTTTTTTTCATCTTTCTCCCCTTCTTCCTTCTTACATTTCTTGCAGTAGCTAAAAAGTGCTTCTTGACAGATAAGAAATTGCATAGGCTTATGAAATCTGTGGCACAGTGTCAAGCACATCATATTCTTAACAGCATTATTAATATGTTAACAGGTGGAAGCTTATTATTGTTCAGTGCTTTAAGTGTAAAATATCTTATATTCTTTTCTCTTTTTTTTTAATTCACCTTTGTAGTTTCCAGTTAATTTGACTAAGAGCTTTGGCTGATAACTTCTTAAATTGTTTATTTCACAAACAAAATATGGTAGTTTGAAATTCTTTCCGTTTTGATTCAGAAGCAGTAATCTCTTGGCTTTTAGTATGCACAAAATCTAAATTGAAAGTTTTTTTTTTTTATCAGTGTAAAATAACTCTTTAATCCTGATTGCCTAATAAAACTGACAGAAAACAAGGAAATGAAAAAGGTAGGGAATGTCACAGCAACTGAAGCATTTGCTTGCTCCAATTCTAAAAAGTAGCTTCCCGTATCTTGTCAGCAGGCATTGCACCAAAATAAGAGATTTTAACAATTTTCTGACCGATGAAGCCACTTTGAGGCTTTTTACAGGCCAGCTGTTTAGAGTGGTGAAAATTGCCATAACAGAGATGGAATAAAGCAGGAGGTAAACTGCTCTATTCAGGCCAGCCTATGCATTTGCTCTCTCTCTCTCATCTTTCTGAATCTTCACCTCTGTTAGAGTGTTATAGTGATTTTCCTACCCCAGCCATCTGATTTGCATATAAAATATACAATGATTAAAAAATTATGATTTAAAATGTTCCAAAACTATGAAAGGAAAAGGTCACAGAAGACTCCATGGTGACCTTTTCAAACATGAAGAGACTTCTCTCCCTCTTGCAGAAGCAAACAGATTTGTCGACTTGATCCAGTGACCTGTTAACTTGGTTTTATGCCTCCTATGCTGAGCTGCTCCTCAGCCACTGCATTCTCACCAGGGCAGTTGTCTGTAGCAGCCCCACGCTGCTCCGTTTGCTCAGGTGTCACACCAAAAATCTGACTGTTCTCTGCAATAGTCCTCCCACTGCAGGCACCAGCTCAGACACACATCTGTGGTGTGTGTGTCAGCTCTGTATCCCATTTTCTCTTTTTCTCATATGTGTTTGATTTTTTATTTTGAGTATCCTGTGGAGTTGAAATAATATTAGTTTAAATATACTTTATAAATTCAAGTATTCAAATCAAAAAGACCAAATCCACAGGCATGTGTTTCTGTTTAGAGGCAGTCTAATAATGTCAAAAGTGAAAGTGAGTTGTGGTCTGGCAACTGTCCTTTCATGTGATACTGGCCAAATGACTTTATTTAAAATATTCTGGCTGTTTCTTCTCTCATGCTTCATTTAAATAAGATCTATGGGAGAAAAATTCTCCCCTACACAGTGTCCGCAAAGTACCTAGTGGAACAGGGCATCATTCTGTTCTCTTCTGGAATTTACATTCCCTTTGCAAATGTCAATTAAAGAGCCTGTAGCTATTTTACACAGAATTCCGTAGTAAAATTCCTGCTTAAAATTATCTTCCTAAACTGTGCATCTCAAATGCACTGCAGAGAGCCAGTATTGATCCCTCACTCCCTACTTTGCACATGTACAAGATACCCCTGAAAATGCAGGCCAAGACAAGCCAGAAGTTTAATCTTGATCTATAGTATAAATTCTACTTATATTAGAAATTCTGCCTGACAGGAATGTAAATCAAATTTTATTTTAATAAGGCTTCTCTATGAGCAAATTGGCACAATGAAATAATGTATTTTCAGTGCAAACCTGTTAACGTGATTGGACTGATATCTCTTTATTTTATTTAGGAACTAGCAAAATCTCTATCTCTAGAATCAACTGTTTTGCCAACATAGTGTTGTACCTACAACAGACATGATGATAGTTATACTAGGTGACATTTTTAGGGCTTGTTATAATTTGCAGAAGACACCTATTCAAACTATTTGAAATGTTAAGTACATGTTACTGTTCCACGAGCACTTAAAGTTAATATAATCCTGCCTCTGGAGGAAGCTTTTCTTTCCCTTCCATCCGTTTGAGCAGACTGTGAAATGAACCAGATGAGATGTTGCTACGGCTTAAACTGGCATTATTCCCCGCTCCCCTGTTTGGTTTGAACTCCATCAATTCCCTGCATGGGTCATTTCAGAATGACTTGAGACCTGCACAAGAGAGAGGGTGAAGAGGGGAGGAGTAGCTAAGCATGAAAGGGGCATCTTTTGCATCAGTAAAATTTCTGCCAGGTTAAAGTACTTGCAAAACTTCATGTTACCTCTGTTATGATTGTAGTGTTCAGGGGATGAAGCGGGGATTGTATTTAGGGATCCTCCAGCTGTCTTGTTAAAATTTCCAATGCATCTCAAGTTTCATATTGGTCAAAAGTTTTCAATGATCTTTCAGTTGTTTGCATCTCTTTTTGCATATTTGTGAGACATTATCCTGTCACTCCTATTTATGTCACAAAAACTTTATTACTGTTTTGCCAACAAGCTCTACTCTAGGTGATTCTTCTCAAATTTTTAAAATGAACTCTGCATATTTCAATAATCCCTTGAGCACTACTCTTAATTACTCTTTTTGCATTTTTTTTAAGAAACAAATTTTCTATCAGACTGGATCTGCTTTACTGGCTTAATTTTTCTGTGAAGTTGTAGCACTGATTACATCACCCTAATCACTCAAAAGAGCTGGTTTCCTGAGTTTGTGTATTTGCCCTTCATTTGTTTTTTGTATCTTGCACCAACATCAATTTCAACTTTCTTTTTACCCTTGTGATTACTTTTTAGGGACAAAAAGAGTTGCTGCTAGTCCTTTTGGAAACGCTAGCAGCACAATCAAATCAGTTGCTGATACTGAGATGCTATTTTATATGCTGTAGGAACTCTGTAACTACTGAAAATATCAGATTCTAAATTAAGATCCATTAAAATCTTCTGTCTTCTGATACTGCAGATAAATTCAAGGTGGATAAAGGAAGGGAGGGGACCACTGTTACGCACTGTATACTACAGGTTACATGTTTCACACATCAGGCCACAACATGCTAATCTGGGGTCTGAAGCGTGGCCTTGCCCGTGTGTTACAGTGAGAGTGGCTCAACACGTTCACAGATGTCTGTGTGAAAAGGAGTAAGGAGTACAAGGTTATTTAAAAATAAAAGGCCAAGTGTACTGTCTGCCAGTGTGATAGCTGCCACTTTGTGTTCTCTTTTACCAACAGTTTGTGTTGATCTTTGCAATATTTCTGAAGGGTACTATAGCTATTTTGAGGCTGAAATATTTGGGTCTGCGTGTACTTTGGATGAATGGCTGCATCTAATGGTATTCAGTTGCATCTTTGCCTTAGGTTGCCTTAGCTATTATCAGCAATGAAAGGGGCTTCAGTCTCAAACTAATGGGGAGAGAGGGAGGGAATTTATAAAGAAGACAAAGCCCCCTAATGTGCTTAGGGGATAGAGGAAAGGAGATTTGGAGGATTTGGGGATAGGTTTGGTAGCTGGGCTGCAGAGCCACCTCGGCGGTGTGGGAGCCTTGGCATGGAGAGGGTTGCTATGGCTACTGGCACTCCACGAGCCAGGTGTTGGAATCGGAGAAGGGAAATGTAGCTGCTGCATTCAAAGTTATGACACTTGCTATGTTTCTGCTCTTGCTTTTAAAGGTTGTTAACTGTCATTTTTCACCCAAAATTGGCTCTTTTGGTGAAGTTTTGTGTGGAATTTAGATACTCCTGTGCCTTCTGTGTGAATTCCTAATTTGACGTATCTGGCTTTTTGCTTTGGGTTTTTCTTGGAAGGATTGGAAGATGAGAGGAGAGTGAAAGTAGAGGGATTTTATTGCAGGGCTTATCCTTTTCTTGCCTGTGTTTTGCTTCTGAAACAGTATATGTACTGTTTGTTCTTATTGAAAGACTAAATATCCCACTGTTTAATCCAAATTAATATGACACAGGCTTGTATTTTAATAACCAATATACCAAATTAAATATTAATTATTATTTGGAGCCAAAAATACTAAATAAGTGCTTTTTAAAGAATGTCTGACAGCCCACTCTGTATCAATGCTCACCTAAATTCTGGGTCAGCTTCTGATGGATTTACCGGATGGCTTCAAGATGACTGCAATACACTACATTGAGTATGATGCTGACTGAAAATCTTTCAAGTGTTCTACATTGTGAAATAAGTAATTTCTTGCAATTACCCAGGAAGTGGCAGTTTTATTCACAAACAGAATTTTTCTAAAGTTCAGTGAAAGATGTATATAAAAACAACTGTCGTGATTCTCGCAGTTGATGTATGATCTACAGTGGCCTTCCACATGAATGCTTAGTGATTATTTGAGTGACATGCTTTATTTAAAGAATATAATGCCCTTTCTCAAACACAATGTATTGAAATTCTTGCTCATAGTGAGAGAAAGAAAAGGGAAATAGTCTTCCAGTTAGTAAGTGAAAATGTGACTGCTAAATGCAACAATTGGAGCCGATGATTTGGTTTGTGTGAGTTCTATTTGGTTCAAATAAAATTATTGTTGAGAACTATTTTCTTGATGAATGTTGTGAAATATTTAGAAAAAAATGAAAAAAAAATTATTTTGAAAAAATGTGCTCAAACATCAACAGATGTATAACCTAGGTATCACATACATACGTGAGTTCACACACACATGTAAATTAAGAAAATGTATGTCTTTGTAAAACATTTTAGAATCCAAGAAAGTTGAAACAGTCCATGTATTCTACCTTTGTGCCTCCTGTCCATTCCTTAAGTTAGATCACCCGTAGTAATGTTGCAGAGGCCTGGAAATATTCCTTCAGAGGTGTGTTCTGTTCTCCTTCAGTTATCATTGTCCAGAAAAATACCATGCAGATCACAGGAATGCTCAGGAATTTTTGCCCAGTGCCTGAATGCAGTAACTCTGCAGTCAAACACTCTCAGTAAATGCACAAGAGACTGTGAAGTTTTGTGTGTGATAGTAATGACTATATGATAGTAATTATGATAGTAATTCTAATTTGTAATCTATGTACAATGGATCTAAAAATCTAGATTATTTCTATGTACTTGTGATGTTTTGGAATAAAAAAATCCCCATGGCACTACAGAAAGGATTCTATTATCTAGTCTTGTAATTGTGATGTCAACAATTTGTAATTGGGTTTGTACATAATTTTCATTACAAAATTCTTTAGGACATTAAAGTAATAAAATTGTAGGTAGACTGAAAGTGCAGGTGTTAAAAACAAATAAAAAGCTCAAACAAACCTGTAACAGGCAGGATTTGGAGCTGTGTTGAGGTTTTTTGTGTGTTTGTACATGCATGGCTAAAGATGTACTTCTTAGAGTTCAACTGAAATTGCTAACAGGGTCACATCACTGTTTTATCTTCAGGCAATGGTTGGTTTTAAAATGCATCTGCTCTATGATTTTCTCTCTGTGATGTCAAGAGAAAATAATCATCTTGGTAACATCAACTAAGTAGTGCTTCTGCAACGGCACTGAAGTGCAGCAAAGGATTTACCCATGGCATTTGAGCAGCAGGAAGTGTGCAAGAACCATCTCTTCAGAAAGCATGAGAGTCGAAGTCATTGCTCAGGCTAGTGAAAAATTAATAAGTGCATTCATTTTCTTTATTAAATGTGTCTTTCTGTGCATGCTGGGTCTGAGATTTTTGTCAATATACCTATATCCTGGGAAATGTTGTAGTAACTGAACCTTAAATCCTTTGCAAAGCCCAGCACATGGTACAGTTTATTTTTTCCCTACAAAGTTCTTGGTGGAAATAACAAAAAAAAAAAAAAAAAAAAATTGTTCCACATTAGAATTATCCTCATAAATACCTCGCTGGCTTTTATCAGGCAATGTTGTCATCCTCTCTTATCTTTTTATTGATACTTTGCAAAATATCGTCTTTCTCTGTTAACCACACAAAACTCTGTAGAAATTACTCAAAACCCCCCCGATCCTGCACAAGGGTTTTATATCCCAACCTTTGTAATGTTTTCAAGTGCTAATACAGCATACAGGAATTCTTTCGGGTTTATATTCCATTGATATTACAGAAATGTGGCTGTCTACAGCAAGGTGGGAGAGGGTTGTGCAAGGAGAGTGGTGTGGATGGAGGAGAGCAGGTGGAAAACAGCTCAAGTCTCCAGGCATCAGGACACAGCACAGGCTTCTCCTTTGCTCTTAGTTTCTTCATGCACCCAGAGGAGAGGGACTCTTGCTAAAATACCTACTTTGTAATCCTTAGCTCGCTTTGCCCCTTGCACGTTATAATTTTCTTGCTGATCCTATTCCGGAGACTTCATTGCACTGAAATTCTTTCGCTTCGTTCAATCCTCTGTTGATTTCTTTATGTTGGGGAATTGAATCAAGTACAAGTAATGCATGACCAAATAACTAAGGAATGGATCCTAATTTTGCTGGGAATCCTGTGTAATAGGAGCACCCATGATTGCCTGTGTTGTGTAAAAAATAATTCTAAGTATATGAGCAGACACCAAGGTCAATTTTAGCTCAAACCACAATGACCAAACAATGCATGAAATAAAGAATGTTAGCGTATAACCAATAAGCATTGGTTCAATTAAAATAACAAGAGTTTTTTTCTTTATCAAGTTAAATTGTATCTCTATTTGAGTTACAAATTGCACTTTTACTGTACCTGTGAAAAATTCCTTTCTCTGAATTTGGCAAAACTGCCTGAATATGTGTGACTTTATTCTGTTTGCTTCTCTGCATCTTTTTAGTCAGCTTGTCACTTCTAGCTCATGCATCTTCTGTAGCCATGGGTTTGACAGGTTTTGTCCTTGTGGTGCATGCAGTTTTCCCAAAAATTTCTTTCTTGTTTATAGCTGTAGTTCATCAGGCCTATGTACAAGCATATAAACAATATTTCTTCTTATATATTTTCAAATCTGTTTATTATTTTATGCAAATACTCTGCTTCCCTAATTTTCTTCATATGGTAGGTTTTCAAAGAATTAACAATTAATTTTAGCTTGTAAGATAGTAAGTAGAGTTCTAAGAACTGACTGGGATCTCTGAAATCTTTCCAAATTAATCATTGCCTCCTCTGATATGCTAAGTAGATTGTTACCCTGTCATGCAACATATATTCTATACAAAGTTAGAAAATTGTGTACAATGATTAATTTAATTATGGGTTGGACAGCCAAGGGCTTACCTCATCGCAGTTAACTCTAATGCACTGAAGTTAGATCTGTGCACAGTTTTAAGTAGTTAATTTATGGTCATGACAGAGACTGAAGGCTTTATGAAATTGTGCAACATTCAGAATCTGTGGTTATTAAAAGTATATAGCTGTAATAATTTATGACATTTTATCAGTTTTTGAAAAGTTATAAGAAATTTAATTGAGGAGATATATAGCCCCTCCCAAAACGTAAACATCCTTTAATTCACTATTCTGGATCAAAGCAATAGCTGCTTAGAAGACAGAATCATATGGCAACTAGCCAAGACCTTCCAGCATGACATGACTAAATTATCACTCTGTTTAATCAATGCCACATATCCTCTGCTAGAATCAAAATATAGCTAAGATCCAGTTTAAAAACCTGCACTTAATTTGCCATATCTTGTTACTTGATATTTTTCTGTCCTTTTAAGGGACTGCTGAAGTGATTTACTATGGGTGTCTTTTTCTCATCAAGGTTAGAGATAATGTTGGTGAAACCTGGAATTTATTATTCAAATTGTAATTTGTTTATTGCAGCAGATTAATCTTTCCCAGGTTATAGAAATATAAATCTGCTTTGCAGAGTGTAACAGTGAAATTGCCGACATCTGGTAAGAAGCTCTGAGGGAGTTATTTCCATTTTCCTCAGTTCTTTATAGGGGTCTCTCCAATTCCTCTTCACTGACTTTCTTATTTATTGCTGTATCCTGCTTCCAGACTAGGGCAATATCATAATACATTTTAAATTGATTATATCCAAATGGTTTAGCTCTCTTTGAAAATGTGATTTCTCTGTTGGTTCCTGAATGTGCTGGGGAGAACAGGCTATCTCACCTAGCCTTAATATGAGCTTCTGTTCACTTTGTCCTATGATCCTCCTGTTTTCCAAGTGCTTGCATGGAAGATAAAGGAATTTCTTACATTTGTCATAGAAGTTGAAAAGTCTTGAATAGAATGGGTCTCTTATTCATTACAAAAGCCTTTGGGATAAGTTAGTTAGAGCAATTCAGCATAAGACGTTATTGCAACACATACAGTACATAAATGACATAGTAACGTCACACAACCTTTTACCTGTCCTTGTATGTCAGTAAAATGCTGAAAGCAAAGCCTCCAGCCTGTGGCCTTGAACAAGGTTTTGTGCTTTATAACCTCCCCCAGTCCATGTTTTACGAGTAGGTTTCCCTCTCCGTGCATGCATTGGACCATCGTGGCTCCTGCCGTTCTCCCTGCGCCTGTCACTGAGCTGTGCCGCCCAGCACCGCTGTGCTTTGAGGTCTGGTCCCTAGTCACTATTCAAATTATGGATGCAGAGCCTCACATGGTCCCTGGAGGAGCTCATTCTGGCTCTGGCTGAACTCTGAGTTGGTTCAAAACCAGCTGAAAGATGAGTTGATTTCAGCTTGGTTTAGGATGCACCTCTTGAGCATATTGAAGGATGTATACATTTGCATCTGTTGTACAAATTGCATGCATAATTTTTTTTTTTTTTTTCTTCTGGGAGTGTTTGACTCTTAGATGTAAATTATGGTAGAAAATAAAATCACGCAATTTCAGTTCATCTTGCAAACCTGACCTTCTGTTAGGACTCTTGCTTTGGTGATTAACAGTATGAAAAAAATGATATTTAACATGTGGGCCACTAGCCACTTTAGTCAAAGAATGGTCTGTGTGGACTAGTCAGGAGCCTTTGGTGAAATATACTGATGGATCTGGTACTCTTAGTAATAGGCACAATAAGGTTTAATTATCAGAACTTCAGTTTTACAAGCAGTGTTTTCTTTCTTGAGTAATTTACATCTGAATCTACATGGACTCCAAGCACTGAAAGATATTATTTTTTTTGTAAGAAAGCTGTATATTTGGCTCCAATACTTCCTCAGATGATGCTAGTGAACACAAGCAGTCATCCTCCAGACTAGAAAATATTTCTCTTGGGTGTTATGATTTCTTGAATGTCACAGAAAATCGCCTGCTGTAATCACTGCAAATACCAAAGCACTGCCTCTCTCCTGCTGTTCTCAGCTGTGTAGTGCAGCAAGGCCTGAACACCAGTGATAACTTCTTTGAGTGTCAGGGCTGTGTACAAGGACAGGACAGGTTTGCAGCTATGATGCATATGCAGAGGCAGACAGCTTATCAAGGCATGCTTAGATGTGCTTAACTAGAATCTAGAGTTAGATGCTCTGTAACAAGTAAAACCTGCAAGAAAACCAAGATGTTGAAGGAGTTCAATTTTTTTAATAAGCTGAGATGCCTTATTTATGAATGTTTAGATTTTTCCCATTGTGAGAGAGGTTACATGTCATGTTTCCAGACAAATTGTTGACTGATGATTTTTTTCCAAGAAATGCTGGCTTAAGAAGAGTGATTATTATGCACAGTGGGTATAAATGAATTATTTATCAAACATGTTTCTGTTCTCAGTGAAACCACTGTTGATCTGCTTTTCTAAGTGCTTTATTGTAGTAGTCATTTGTGCAGAAAGCAAGTCTTTACTTAAGTAAATGTTTATCTATCACCATTTGTATGAAAAATGAAAGATTACAAACAGAATTGATCGTGCTGTTTTGATTATGTGCTTCTATTTTTTAATAAGAAAGCTGTATTTGTCAAAAAAAACCTCCAGAACCAAATAAATAAAATCAGGTATGGGAACAGATCTGTTTCAAAAAAGAAAAAGTGTCAAAGAAGTTGTCCAGATGATGGGTGGGCAGCAGCAATTGCTTTTGGATCATCCAGATTGTGCTGAAACATCCTGTCCAGTTTTTACCTTCTCCTGGGTGAAAACCTTTCTGCCTCCCCTATTGGAACTTTTTCATTCTTTATAAAAAATAACTAAGAAATACTTGATTCTGGGACTGTCATCCCAACTGATTTCCCTGCTCACTGACTGTTAGCTGTTCAGAGGCATAAAGTGCTATTGTCAGGAATTTTGAGAGGCTTCAGTTTGTCTTTGCTTGGAATGAAAATAAGTTTTTGCTGCCACATTCATGATGAAATATTTTGAATGCATAAAAAGAGTATTTAATGAATAATCACACCATTTTATAAAACTTACATAGACAAATAATTCTTAGAGTGCAGAACTAAAGCAGTATTTTAATCCTGGAACAAGACATTAGAATTTCAGCTTTTTAGGGAATCATGGAATCATACTAATTTAGGTTGGAAAAGACCTCTCAGATCATCATGTCCAAGCATTAATGCAGCACCGCCAGAACTGTCTGGTGTGTCAATCTCAGTCTTTTTATATGGAAGTAATTCAAATAATGCCATGAGCACTAAAGGAGAGGATTGAAGGCAATAGAAGGAATTGGGCAAATAGACTTTCATGTATAAGAATTTACCTAGAATGGATAGTTGAAAATGAGTTTCCTGTCCTCAAGTTAGCTCAGGCAAGGAGTCTGCTGTATTTTTGCTTATGGTGCACACCTCTCCTGGTGGATTTGTGACAAGATTAATTTTGATGTATTTTGTGGTAGATCAGATGAGAATGAAGGGAATCAGAAAGACAGTAGTGCCTCAAACAGGCCTAGGGACCAAAAAGACATTAGTACATCAAGCCAGAGGGACATTATCAGCTCAACCAACATGGTGACTACTTTACCCCAACACAAAGTAATTAAATCCAAACCAAAATGTAATTACTACAGGTTTTTTCACTTTACTCTGAGCCACACACTGGGCACCACTAATTATTTGCCCCGGTTTGAGAAGAATTCGGAGGAACATCCAAAATGAACGTCCTCTGATAGAACGCAGGTTTCAGCCGACCCTCCCCCATCAGGTTCGGGACAAATTCCTTGGAGGAAAGTGAAAGAAAAAACCACATTTATTTGAAAGACACAAGGCACAATGGGAAAAGAATAATGCTAAATAATAAAACCTCTCACTGTGGAGAGAACCTGGTAAATTTCAGAGTCCTTTCTGTGGGTGTGGCTTTCTCCTCTTCAGAGCTGGGTCAGCTTGGGCCCCTCTGGGCCGAGGTGTAAGGTCTCCCAGTGTGTTCTGGTATTGTTGAACAGTCCAGAAGAGAAGAAGAAGAAACCGAAGTCCCAGGGAAGCAAAGGAGTTTAACTCTCTGTCTCTCTCTTCCGAGAAAAGGAGCCGAGAGCTCGGAAAAGCAGGAAGGTGCTTGCCTCTGCTCTGCAGCAGCAGCAGCAGCAGCAGCAGCAGCTATCTCTGTGTCCTTGGAGCACAAGCTGCTTTAAAGTTTGTCTGGCTTTTTTTCTTTCTCTTGCACCCAGTTCTAAAGACACAGAAAGGCACAGGAATTATGCCTGGGCATAGAGCAGCGATAGGGGATACACATCATAAAGTCACCCCAAGACAGGCAGGAAGAATAATAAGTGAGTCTAGATGTGAAACATCAAAAGCACATTAATCAAATTAACAGCCATGAAGAAATCACTCTTCACTCTGCCTTGCTTTTCCACTGAATTTCAGAGTTGAAGAACAAAGTATGGTTCTGTGGGGGTAAAGAGAGAAAAGCACGGTTTAGTTCCTTAAGATTGATGCATTCTGGGTGGCTACTACTGTATGTAACCAAGTAAGATGTAACTTAATCCTCTAGAGATCAGCAGAGACCAAGACTGAGCTATGACTGTTAAGTCAAGGGAAGAAGGTTCATAGTGAAGCTTTCCTTTTAGTGTAATCAAAAAAATTCATCATGATCATAGGGCTGCACAGACCTTTTAGGAATGAATGAATATAAACCTTTAAGTCTACAAAGAAAAATTTAAACCTATCACTTTTCTTTGAATAATTCTAAATTACAGAGAGAAATGTAATCCTAGTGCTCTCAGCTCATTCACTTCCACACAAATGAGTGCCATTGGTGCTATTTGGAGGCACTGCTTGTAATAAGGCAAGAAGAAAACTCTTCTTTTGAGGAGGAAAGGAGAGAGTGTTCCACAACCCCTCTCCCATCTATCCCTGGGGAGCCTCAGGGGACAGAGGGCTCTCTCAGAAGCCTGTGGATGGGCAGGAGATTGGTGCTGGGGTGTCAGAGCCCAGCACCCAGAGGTAGAATACACTCACATGTGGGCATGTGCTTTAACAGAGGGAATTAAAATTAACCTTTACCTTACACAAAAGGGAGCAGCCCAAAAGTCAGAACATAGTAATAGAGAACTGCTTATATTTCAATTCAAGGTGTTACATGGTGCCTTAAAGGATAAAAGCTACCAGAATTTACAGCTACACTAATTGACCCCTGCTGTTATTTGTAGTTCTACTAAACAGCAATGTAAAAAAACCCAACCAACTAAAGAACAAAAAAACCCCAACAAACGAAGACTCCCACATTCTAGAAAACCATCAGTTGCTAAACATACATGAAGGGATTGTTTAGCCAGGCTTTTTCACAAGCTGTCAGGCTGTAATAGGGAATTTGGAAAAGACAGATAACTCTTCCTCTGCAAAGTTGATTTTGACTATGAACTTTAATAAAACAATTTGCCTCCTGGGCATTTTCAGATTGTGCAAAATCTCTTTTCAGCTAAAGTACTTACTTGATATGTGCAGACACATGCAGTGATCTCTGAGATGGAATGAGTTAACGGCAGACAGGGACACAGTTTTTAAAGCACAGCATGATGTCGTTATTTTCCTATGCAACCACAGTAATAAAACCAGACATTATGGGAAGAATATCTTTGTTGCTGTGTTGTAAAGAAAAATGTAAGGTATTACTTCAGTGAGGGGAGAAAGGGAGCATCACATTTGATTGGTTGAGAACGAGCAACGGGTTTGTGAGCCTGTACGCGTCATGCAAAGGGGAATGAGGTGCAATCAAGTGCTGTGATCTGTGAACCAGTCAGGACAAGGAATGAGCATGAAAGAGCTTTTTTTTCCTTGCAGCATGATACTCCAGTTATGATGTAAATGGTGATTTGTAAAGCTGCTGCAGAAAGTGACAAATGGTAGCGCTGTGGTTGTCAAGGGGTTTGTTAGCACGTACATGTGTGTCAGCTGCAGGAAAAAGATCAGAGTTCCATGTTCTAATAGGGAAGACTTCCAAGAACTGCCAGCTGATTTCTGATAGCTGCAAGACAATTAAACTAAATTGAGGACATTGTTGGGAAGTTTAAAAAGTTGACATTATGCACTGGTAGAAAAAATTCAAGAGAAACTTGACACCAGTCAAACCTTAAACCAGCAACAGGAGTTGGAGAGAGCAAAAGTTACAGTCTTAGGTGGGCATTTAAAGAATAATGAAGTTTGTAGTATCCATAGGGAGTAAAATAACAGGGGTCTGCATGTCAGCAACTCACCTGCAATCTTTTCCCTAAAAGAATGTTGGGCTTTTGCATCATCTTCCCCTCAAGAAGCATTTTTCCCTGTTGTAAAAATAATTAGTGTGAATGACATGCCCCTGGATGTATCACAAAAGAACATACTGTAAGAGAAAATCAGCAAAAGTTTCTCCATGTAAAAAACAAAACTTAAACAGCTGAAAAAAATGAAGACTTATTGCCAAGAAAGTTTACGTGTCCAGAAAAATACAGCAGTCATGGGTATTTTAGAATGTTGCGTAGCTAAACACTGGCTGACTTCTGAGTACATGTGGATTGAAGTGGTCTGGAATGAGACTGCACCCTTCTGCCCTCTCCGGGTGGGAATGTCTGAAGTAGGGTGTGCACAGTGCCAGAGGTTGTTCTTGGAAGGAGGAGAATGGGGACATTGTCTGTTGCACACATGAAGTGGTGAATGTCATTTGGAGTTGTTAGTGGTTGTGGAAGAAGGCTTTGCGGTCGGTCTTTTGTCCCTGCACAGCATTTCAGCAGTCTTTGGTAAAATGAAATTTCTTTCCCCTGCGTAGCTCTGTAAATGTGAAAACACCAAGAGAGTTCAGGTAATTTACTAAACGAGTACAGGCTGAAATAAGAAGCTTTGCTTTTGCCAGACAGGAACCCATAATAACACTGAAGGAACTGTTTTCACCAAGGGTCAAGTATGATAATGAACTTTTTCTCCTACTATCTCTGGAAATCTTATAACTTAACACAGATGCAATGCCTGGACATTTTCCCAGAAAAGCTCAAGTAAAATTATTTATTGCCAATAAAAACAACATAGTGTTATTTCCCTGCTGTTGTTAAATTTAGGATTGATGAGATGAATAAAGTCAGGGCATTAGAAACTTCCTATGCCAAGATGCAAACTGAAGGAAGAGTTAATTCCAAACCAGACTGAATATTTAATGGTCTAAGAAAATGGTTTTACTATTATAATACACAATAATCTGAAACAGGACAACTTAAATACTTATGTTCAGGAGACCACTTTGGAAGGGAGACTCTACCACCTATAAATGTAGCATAAATCCATTAAAGGATTTTCACACCACAGATTGCATCTTAGAAGGAGAACTGGTTGTTTGCCGGACTCAATTCCAGGAGCTTAATGTATGGCGACAGTAATAAAAAAAGAGAGGTTAGAATCATCAAAAAAATACTGTTTCATTCAATCTGTACCATTTGTATTGTGGATGTTTCTCTGCTTTTCTTAGATTTTTACCTATTTCTTGATGTACTATTTCTAGCCAACTTTCTTTCACCTTTTGTCTAAAAGCAGAGGTTTTCCCTTGATAGTAGAGAACTTCTGCAATAGTTACACTGCAATGCTTGATGGTTTATTCAGCTTCATAGCTGTGAGGAAGGTAGGCACATATTGTAATTTTATCTTGCTCTGTCAATAGGTTGAGTAATATAAAATGTTAATATATATTCCGAGAGGTTCTTCATTTTTTCTCATTATTTGATACACTAGTGTAAATACCTCCAAATGTCTGGAATTGGTATTCATTCCTGCACAGACATGCATTAAAATTTCTGAAATCAGTGCTTCCTTGTTACAAGGAAATAAGCACTTCTTATCATCGACTTTTGTGGGGTACACACAGAGAGGTATTTTCCTATTGTGATGTTTATTCTGAAACTGATGAATACTTGCAATTTACTATAAATATTTGTGGAAAACAGAAAGAGTTTCAAGGAATTAGAACAAAACAAAGCTTACTTATATTTCCCACTTTTTCTCTACTATTTGAGATTTACTTTCAAGTGTGTCAGTCTTTGAGATGTCCAGACAGAAGAGCCTTTGTAAAACTGCCAGTTAGTTTAACATCTGGAGTCACCATCTTAGAACCACAAAGGGTTACTAAAGCACAATGATGAGTGCACTCCAGATGACAGCATCAGGCCTAACAGGCATGTCCATAAAGATGAAGCAATATATGTTCTGAAAACAAATTCCTTATTTTACTCTTTCAGTAGTGCAAGATGCATTTTCTAATAGCTGGTTATCAGAAGAAATTTGCTCACTGAATTACATTAATTTTAGAACTGTAAGCATTTAACAATAGCTTTGAATGGACATTATAAATTAGTGCCAACACCCCCTTCGGCTCATAGTGAAAAGCACAGTGAAACTTGCATGAGGTCATGCTAGTTCTGCTTTGGGGTTTTCCTTTCAAAATTGCTCAATGGAGAAGTAGCTCTGTGGCTTCATTTTATAGGATTTCTTGTGCATAAGAGCAAAGCTAAAACTGACTTTTCAGGAGAGCACAGATTCATTTAAACTCAACTTTTTTTTTTTGCAAAAGCTCGAAGAGCACAATCTGGAGTCTTTGCTTCAGTTGCTCATAAGCTCTGCTGCTTTCACCTATGCCCTTCCTGAAATCCAAATTTACTGACATTCATCCCCCTCATCCCCAACCTTGTTTTCCAAAATCATATAGAAAGTTTGTGATGCCTCTTTTAACTTAAACTTCCATTGTAGCAACACCTACAATGAACTGAGGAAGCACATTCCTACCTGTTACACTGGTTTAACAGCTTGTGTTGCCTGAATTACTATTGATTTTAAAGCAGGATGCGGTTGCTGTAGCAATCCTGTACTTGAACATTCAAAGGAGAATACCACTAAACCCATCATTTTATAAATTCTACAAACTTAAGTGCCTAGGCTAAAACTTTCAAATGTATGTTTTAAATTGCATTTCCAGTGATGATTCATTTCAGTTTTTGTTAAGTTGATGAATTTGTAAAATTAGGGAGCTGTGCAGTTTGTGCATGTGTCTGAACCAAGATGCTTTCTCCCTGACTGGATTGCTCATAACAAAGAGAAAAAGGATCAATTTCATCCATGTAGTCTCAGGGCAAAATTGTCACTCATGGAATAGCAATCTGAAATGGGTGACAGTACTCACACCAGCTGCTTGACATCCAGGCAGGTGCAGGAGCCCTAGGAAATGTCACACCGTCAGGTGCATCTTCAGAGAGCACAACTGGCTCAAAAGCTTTTAGGCACAGCCATCACCCCTGGCCATGGCTGCCACCCCAGGCCATGTCAGCCCCTCGCTTGAAACCATTGCTGAGCTGTCACTTTAATAAATGAGTAGACACTTTGTTTTGATCAGCATTGTCAGGCCTCATTTCAAAAGTGATTCTGATTCCATCATGCAGCCCAGCCCAGCCAAAGTCAATTGGTACAATTTCAAGGTGAATTTATTCATTCTTTATAAAAGTTCTATGCATGCATATATGAAGACAGTTGAATAAATTGAAATAAATAGACTTGGAGCTGCATAGTCTCCTGGTAATTGAAATAGTTTCCCCTCAGTGTATTTGTAGTAATAATGCTACCTTTATGAAGACTGGACTGTCTACAGATGGGAAAGTGTGGAATTATCATATTGATAACATATTTGGAAAATGGAATTGAGCCTAATATGTTGAAAAGGATAGCTGAAAGTTGTCCTTGCCTTCAGTTTAGCACTGAAGATAAAGTTAGATGAAAGCCTACCATCAAATGATGCTTTATCATTAATTCTCTCTTCCAACTTTAACTTTTCCTTTGTTTTTAATGCAGGTGTTAACTTTGAGAATGGAGAATCTAATTGGTAATACATGAAAAGTTGATTACTCCAAAGCATGCAGTATGAACAGCCTGTTTTGTACAGCCTAAGGATGGGGAAAAACAAGTGGAAGAGGTCAAACCTGTACTGCTTTGAATTTTTTCTTGTTTGGTTGCTGTATTTATTGGTAGATCAGATGAGAATAAGTGTTGCAATATCAAATGTCCATGATGTCTAGTCATATTCTTTGTTTCACTTAAAAAAACCCCAACCCTTTCAATGTTGAAAATATTTTCTATTATTCCGAAGAGAACTTAAGCTGAAAAAAGGGCATAAAAATATTCTTGCTTTTCTACAGGGAGGAAAATGAATAGAAGTGAGGGAAACAGAAGGCATCAATTAGGAAGCAACAGTTCATTACTCAGGTGGCTTTTCAAAGTTGGCAAGTACATCAGCTATCAGAAGTGCAATTCTGAGTCTCTTTTCCAAGTGCTCTCAGCAGACGTTGCCAGGGCAATGGAGGTTTTGGAAACTTTTCAAAGGAGGAGCCACTGCTGTTTTGTTATTATGCTTCTAAAACAAAGCCTTCCCAAAAACCAGAGTAATCATCACGGCCATAAGAGATGATATTCATTCTTTGCTCCTTGGTCTGCTCTAATGTCACCAAGAGCTGTAATGGTGTCAAGCTTCCTCTTTGGGATGATGATCCCTTCCCCTATGTCTGGGTAGATGGGAACTTGGCTACAGGTCTGAGGGGATGATGGGGATTTATCCTTTGCTTTCCTTTCCCAGGAAGGAAGGAAGGAGTGTGGGACTGGTCCAGGCTGTAGCTGCTGCTCCACAAACTCTCTTGTAGCAGGGACTCAGATGAAGTTTGAGTAACTTGAATGCACAATGGAGAAGACCCTCCTGACCCAGTGGGAGAGTATAGAAAAACCATGGGAAGAGCAGGGATCTGCAACAGAGGCCTAGGGAAGGGAAAGGAAAAAGCCAATCAAACTCCGGCAGCATGAGAAAGGAGCCAGTAAAGCGAGTGGTACTTAGTAATGAACATGTACTTAATGGAGGCAGGGAAGAAAACAAAGTGCTCAAATGCATTTTTGTTTTTTGTTCTTATTTTTCATTCTCGCTCATCTTCTTACAGTCTTAATTACCAGGTTAATAATGAGCACAGGAATGATTGAGTGATGAGGTAGAACTGTCAAGACGGGGAATTAAAAAAATGGAATTCCAAGTTTTCCACACAAGTTAGGGTATAAAGAACTTCTTGAAATGTCAGCTGCAAAAGTCCATTTGTTTTATTTCTTTTTGAATCATACCATTTGCAGGTGAAGAAAAGAATCCTGACCTAATAACCTTGCACAGTAAGTTTCATTCCAGAGCAAAATTTTATAGTTCCTTTTAGTATCCCCTTAAAAACTGAAGTTTTTATAGTGGCATCAGCTCCTTGACTGGAACAAACTGTGCTGTGTAATAGGAGAGAAATATATGTTTGACTTTGGGAGATTCCTCTTTTTTTCCCAAATTTTGATTAGTAGGTGGCAGGACAATATAGCATTGAACTGTATGCAAAGATAGCCGAGATTTGAAATATGAATATTTTACTAGAGAAAAAGATGAAGATGACAGTTGTAATCTCTTCAATCTCATAATTTACTTGAGTTTTGGGCAAGTCTGAAGTGACTGAAGTCTCTAGGCAAGGCTTAGTGATTTGAAAAGCATTACACACAAATGTGAAATCTGCAAGTTTTAGTTCATTCTTATCTATAACTTGTACAGCTCAGGGGAACTGATCTACTTTTGGAAGGTAAAGGAAAAATTGTGGAGTAGCTGCAGTAAATGTACTGTAATTTATTTCTTTTTTTATATCACTTCTACATGGTGAGCTATACTTGTTAAATTGCACAAGCCCCAAGAGGCCACAAGAGTCCATGGCAAGCTTGGGTTTGACACATTCAGTAACAGGTTGTGTTACATTATAAGAGTGCAATTAATGTATGGACCTAAAACATTTGCATATTTGATTTCATTGGGTTAGTGTACCCTGGGAGGTATAAATAATATAAATAATTCACTGTTAATCCTTTCCAAATACTTGCATGAAACCAAGGGCAATGCACTAAACTTCAATGCCAGGGGAAGTGTTTTGCATCTCAAGTGTCAAAGGTGATGGGTGGATGTTTTTTCCAAATTAAACAAGGCCTCAGCTTGTGGCATTTGTTTGATTCATCTCCTTTACTGACTAATTCTCTTGACTGCTGCAACCCCTAATAGTTAGGGAACTACTTCTGAGCCCCCAGGAATGTCTGTCAATTTTTTTAATAAAATTCTGTAAAACAAGATCAGTTCTCACCATTCATTCATGTAATACTGCAATTTCATTCTCTTCATCATAGCTAATCTGGATTTACTTGGGATTAAAATCAGCCTTTATAAATGCCTAAGTATTTCACCAAAGATTAAACAGATCTTTCAGAAGTTTAATTTCCCCATCAATAATATAACCATTTTGATCCCCTGAAAAGTATCTCTGGAAGCAAGATGCATACAGGATTTATGAAATTGAAAAAATGGTTCAAAAAATTAAAAGAAGAAAATTATTAAAAAAAAAAAAAAAGGAGAAAAAAAAGGAGAGATGCTTCATTTAATTGATTTTTTTTTTTCCTGGTTCTTTCAACAAGCCTCACCAACCACTGAAATGCTTTAAGATATTTTCATGAAATTATTTTGGAATTGACCTATTTTATGCAGAAGTTTCTATGTTATGATTTGCTGGTAAATTCATCTATTTGCCTGAGCACACTTGAAAAGTAACGATGTGATAAGCTCTGCTCCTTTGCTGGATATGCTTAGGCAGCTTTCTTGGGCTGGCAACACTGCTAAATGTGTGGGTTTATGGTGTTGATGTGAACTGAATTGTTAAAATAATACTGTACCCCAAAACTGTGTTTGAAAACCATTCTGATGCTTTTGTTGTGCTTAACTCCAGATCTGTTTGAAGCCTTGTGAGAACTTTGCAGAATTCACTTTTGTCACTGTTTCATTATTTCTTTAATCAGCCATCAGCAAGAATTAGAAAAACCTCATCTAGGCAATAGCGAGCAAAAATACCAGGAAGGTGCCTATTAGTAATACACAAAATCCAACAAATTTTATATAATAGCCTGAGCAATCAGATAAATTAATTTTTAAAGCTAGTTGAAGAGAAAAATTAAATAGATGTATTTATTCAACCATGACCATTCTGAGTTTCATGTCCACTGGAGTGTCAGTCCTGACACATTATTAAAAAGATCATATTAAAATAGGAAGAAATTTAGCTAATGAAACTGCAGGGAAAAAATTCTGTAATATAATTGCTTGTTACAGTTTTCAGCCTCCTGCCTGCCACCTGCCATGGTCTAGTAAACTGTGTTTTAGGAATGGCCATTATATAGTAACTCTTTATATTGTAACAAGATTATGTTTTCTTGCATTGACATTCAAGCACAAACATTTGTAATTAACTCTGGGAATATGCCTGAGCTGTACCTCGTTATGAGTGATACAGCTATTTTCAGAAGGTGTACTGTACCACTGCCCTTTTTAGCTGTATCCTTGGCATGAGTAAATGTAAATTTTGTAACACTGTACAGACAACAAAGAAATCGAAAGAATGAAAAGATATGAAAGAGGATTTGCCAGAACTTGGGTTTCATAACTGAGAATTTATTATCAATTAATGTTCTTTGTGATATTGTCCTTGCGAAAAGGTTATTGTAAAAATAATGCCATTTACTGGTCCCATACTCTGAATTGTAAAGGGATGCCTTGATTTTTTCTTTTTATTGTTTACTGTAGTTGTGCTGCCTTTTATTGTTTACTGCAGTTGTGCAGGACTGAGTGGTTCTGGAGATCCCACATATGGCCCCCTATGCCTTGACACTTACTAAGAGATGATGATTTGAGTAGTTTTCTCACCAATGTATTGCTGCCAAAACAATGGTAGTTGTGAAACAAGGCACTTGCTGAAAAATTCAATGAACTGTCTGATATCTAAACCTGTTTGTTTGGTTTCAAACTGACATGGTGAATATTAGGTTATAAACTCATTATTTAAGCATGCCACAATATTATCAGGACATGAAATTCTGGAGTCAGCTGGCCACCTACAAGGCCAAGTGTGAGCCAGCTGATAATTGCCTGACAGCTCCCAAGGAATTTCTCACACTTTTTCTCTATGTAGGTGGCATGGTTTCAGTGAAGTACAAGTAATCCGGTCACTGACACTGCAGCTGTGTGTGGGACCAAAGGTGACCTGCAAAAATAAATATTATGTGAAGTGGGACCTGGTTTCAAGAGAAAAAGTCTGCTTTTCTTTCCAGAGCTGTGAGGGGATGTCCTTCTCGGAGCAAAATGTCCTTCCTTCAGCACATTGACTGATCTTTGAAGCTTTTTCTCTAGTGCTAAAGGTCTCTGGCACTGTGGGTTTTATCATCATTGTTATCCAACTTCTGGCTTTCATAGATCTCCCAATCAAAACATTCCTGCATCAGGTACTTCATAGATACTTTGTAGAGACAACTAACTTAGCTTATGTTTTATAATTGTGCCTTTACATGATGGAGATCTGTGGAGGGAGGTTTATTTTGGTTGGGGTTATTTTTGTTGTTGTTGATTTCTTTGGTTTTGACTGAGTTTGGTTTATTTTTTATTGATGAAACCATTTGAAACTTGTTAAATGCATCCTTTTACTAACAGTATGGAAGAAAGGAAGCACTTCTGTCGGACTATGGTGGAAGCAGTTGATGCCCCAACATCACTTATCTCATGAGACCATTGCTCAGTGTTTGAATCCTGCTGTGGCAACATCACAGCTTTTAAAGCAATGACTCAAAGGAAAGTGGTCCTGCTCTAAGGAAAAGTGTATTTTTAGTGGGAACGGGGGCAGAAATTGGCCTAGGAGACAGGAGAACTGCTTGAGGGCAGTAAATAACAGATGATTAAAGTTGGATGTTCTTTTCATTATTTCTGGCACAAAGCAGTGGGACAAAATTAGTCTTCACAGCTATATCCCTGACTGTCTTTAAAGTGAAAGATTATGAAACTTGAAATGTTGACTCTTTCCATAGGGGGAAAAAAAAAATCTTGACTAGGTCTACCTGTTTTTCTTCCTGTACTAGTTTGAAAACAAACCAGTGGCAGGCACCAAGTCAGAATAACACTTTAATAGCGAAATTAAGCAAAAAAGAAAAAAAAAAAAAGAAAACACTGGTTTAAACTGACAGAGTCAGGATACAACCTGACACCCTGTGAGTCAGGGTGGCGGTAGCAGCACGATAGAATGGTGGCTGTCATCCTCCTGAAGTGTTGGATGTGGCTCTGTTGAAGCGGTGATCCTGTAGAAGGGTCTGCTCTTCCTCAGAAGGTCCAGTGGTGGCTATGTAGCTCCTGTCCTCTGGGAATCCAGTGGAAAAGGGTGTCTGTGGTGTTCAGAATCTCAGATTATATCCAGGATGGAATGCTTGGTTCCTCCCTCTGGCCGGAGCATCTCACAATGGGATGATGAGTCATGCACAAGGCATTGATGGGCCATTAACAGAAGAGAGTCCGGAGGGAGGAGGCCAGGAAACAGTGCCCCACCTGGTTTCAACAGCTCATGGGGATGGTAATAGAATACACTGCAACCCAGGACACTTCCCCAACAAACATACCCTTCAGCAGCACAGCTGTACGTGTTTGTGAGGCAGGTACTCCTCCCGTAGGTGAAATACTTCAGTGTTGCTGTTAATATCAAGGGTTATATGGCCATGTGTCTGATCAGCAGGTTGTTTTTTTTTTAATATTGTATCTTGCAACATTGTAATATTACATTGTTACAAGAATTCCACAATACCTAGTCTAATTCTAGCTACATGAAATGAAAATGTAGTGGAGATTCATTGCAAGAGTAGTTTAGGCCGATATTTTTACATTGAAATGTAAATATCTTTGATGTAAACTTACATTGCTGTAGAAACAAAACTAAACTTTAGACATTTTTGGATCCTACATCATTCACAAGAGAAAAAAATAATCTAGTTTAAGGCTTGGTATGATTAATTCTGTATGTCAAGAGCAAAATGGTGCATTTCTCTTTTTACAGGAAAAACAAATGACCATCAATTCCAGCACTGAGTTCTGATTACAATTTGTCCTCTTTGTTTATTTCACAATTAGTGTACATAGATTAATAATTACAATTCCTGAACCTGATAATTTATGCATTAGTATTTAGCCCTTGTCATATCTTTAATTTTTGCAATTAATTGTTTTAATAATGGAAAGGTTAATTGCACTATTCATCAGAACTGCTTGCTGTGAAACAGTAGACAAATAAGAATCTTCAAAGATAAAGGGCAAGCTGAGTGCTTTGAGCTGTCATTCCAGCAAGGGAAACTCACTGAAACAGCTCTGCAGGTTCACTCAGTTGCTGAAATCTTGGGTATGAAAACTCATTCCATTCAGACAAAGAGAATTATACCAAATCACAGGTCATTAAAAACACCCAAACAAACAACACGTTATTGAACAATATGTGTTCATGTCTGCCTTGTGGCGTGGTCCATAGACACACACTGCTATTCAGCTTACTCTGAATGCTGGTGAGCACACTTAGAATGTGTTTTCAGACTTCTCAGGACTCCAGTCAGGACCTGAGTGCTGTTTATATCCTGATTAATCCTTTGTACTACAAGGCCAAATTGTGTTGCTGCCTGAACCTGTCACCCAGGTGCTGCTCAGTCATTAGACCTGCAATAAGGCAAATGCATAATTAGTGTATACATGTGGTTATCCAGATACAAAGGGCTTAATGAACCCTTATTCTTAAATAGGAATCAAATATGCAGGTGTAGGTAACTGCGAGAATGACCACACTGGGATTTAAGGCCATTTTTACTTATTGAAATATTTGCACAGGAATTGACTCATGAAGGTGAGAAGTGTTTGCCCTGCTATAATGGTGCTAACTTTTTCTCTTTTTAGACATATGTAGTAAAGTCAGGAATTGTAGTGATATGGAGCAGTGAGGAGGACCCAGGCAGGTGCAAAGGAGGAACTTTATTTACAAAAAACCCGGCCTTTTTATGCCATTAGTCGGTTGTTAGTTTACATAGTTTTAAGGCACAACAAACCCAATTTAACCAACCACCAAACACCACAGTGTGGGCACGAGGTATTCACGCAGCAAGCCTCACTGCCCCTATTCTAGCTGAGTCATTCTCCCACAGTCCATTTCTACTTAGACTCAGTAACAGGCTGGAACCATGATTTTACCAGGCCTTCCCTTTACAAAGCTTCACCTATCGGTCACAAGGAATAATGTGTGCTTAGAGGAGAAAACAAGTTATGATTCTGGAGCCAGTCTGAGATATTTTAACACTGTTCTCTGGTAACGTTCAATCATGGTATTGACAAACCTTGTGTGTTAGAAAATAAACATAAATAGCTACTAATTTTTGTTAGACCACAGGCTTTTAACTTTCCTTCTTAAATCTGTATTTCATAAGGCTTCATGTGATTACAACTGGACTGCAGAGATGCTTTCCTTATCATGGCTGTAATTAAGGGTCTCTCCATGCAAACACTTTTGATGAAGTCTTTTTTCCATTGCCATCAACATAAAACTTTTTATGTATTTTTCTGGGAATGAAAATTATATCTGTTTTTACTAGTTGCCCACTTGTTTGATTTCTCTTTTCTCAGCCCAAAGTCAGGCGCTTGACTGCCATGTGCAGCTGACCAGCACTTTTTATTCCCACCACAACACTTACTCTAAGAAGAAGAATCAAATGCTTTTATTAGACAGCCTTCTGAATTCCAGTGCAAATAATTTTTACAAATTGTGCATGTGTGCACATATATATTAAATATATACTACTGTAGATTTTTCTTTCCAATCTTTTGCACAATTTTTATTCTTCCTGTGACCTCACAGAAGCTGATATTCAATATCTAGGACTTTGAAAAATGCAGAAATCTGTTCAGTCACACTTTCCTTTGTAAATGATGAAGAATGTAGTTTCCTTGGCTCTTGACGGATGTTGGTGAAGAAATTCTCAAGTCTGCACCTGAAGGTCACAAAGCAGAAGGGACAGGAGGCTGCTCTGGGCTGCAGGCTCTGTCCCACGCACAGCTCACACTGCTGGGCAAGTGTCCTCTTTAAATAGCAGGGTCTGGAGAGGTGGGTGGGAAGTGGCGCAGAGCTGTGGTGTGTCTGAGTCACTGTCACTGCGCAGGAACAGATGGGGAATGGGAAGGGAGCGATGGCACAGGCTTCCCCCAGGGATGGACCCCAGCTCAGGGAGACGCCCCTGTGCCCTCTCAAAGGAAGCAAACCATGAGAGTTTGCCGCGGTGCCCTCTCCGGCCAGCACGCTGTCGTAGCACTGGGCAATGTTCTGCCTGCCCCAGGTCGGGGGGACGGAGGCCGACCGCGGCGCTGGAGGGCAGGGAAACACCAGCTCGGGTTCGCCTTGCCCACCGATGGCAGGGTGCGCGAAGGACGAAGGAAAAAAGCAGAGGGACGTCCTTGTGGGGCAGAGAAGGGTTTATTGGAGAGAAAAGCCATGAGGAGAGCCGATAAAATTAGGCGGGCATGGGGTTTTATACCCCTACATAATAGGCGTGGAGAACACATAATAACCAATAAAATATCAGTTAGGGGATCTTACAAGGCGGGGAAAGGGATTAGGGTGAATGGGAGACGGCGTGGGAAGAGAGGAGTAACAGGGGACCAATCAGCTACCAAGTAACAGAACTTTTTGGAGAAATGACCAAATACGAACCATCAGGGGAGGGGATGGCATCAGCCAATGGTCAGCATGCTTTACACAGCCTTTTGGGTGCTCACTGTCCCTTCGAGCCCTTGAGCTCTGGAGGCATCAAACCAATGGACCTGTTGGTCTGCTTGGTCCAGCTGACCATGGCTCTGGCCATGGCTCACCACAAGAGTTTCATTACAACTCCACCAAACCTATGAGTTACTGGTTTATTGTTGGGTTTGGTTATAAACCTGGCAATAGGCTCAGCCTGCTAAAAATGACCCTCTGTCTAACCATAATCTATAGTCACAACTGTCCAGTTGCAGGATGATGACCTGATTGTGGTCTTAGAGGACAAAGCTTTTTTTTCAAGTGAAGCCATGGATGCTCTCGCTGACAAGGGTGGAGCTATTCTGGAAGGCCCAGGTGTTTCTTCAGTCCACACTGTTCCAGGGATGATGTAGGCCCAGGCCTTGCTCTATAGCCGGTGTGGTTCTTTCCAGGCAGGGCTCTCCTGGGCTTTCCTTGGGAAGCTCTGAGGTGTGGGCTTTGCAGAGGTTTATCTCAGCACTCACTGGTGCCCAGCTCTGGTCCTGCCTGGCTTCTTCTCCAGAAATGTCTGTATCACCCATTTTAGAGCAGCATTACTTGAGTATCTGGAATTACTTGCCTGCACGTTGCTGGAATTACCTGTTCAGTTATGGAATAGTGAGAAAAATGTGCTTTTAGGTCATTCTTGAACTTGTCTGTTACGAAGAATTTTGGTGAATGCATAGATGTTATCCTAATTAAAGAACACAAGTACCAAAAATAAATTTAACACCTATTTTCCAAAGTGAAATACTACTGCTTTTCTTTTATCTAGAGATGAGCTATTTTCTGTGACAATTACTTTTTTCTACATCTATAAGCTGCCTTTAAAGGCACCCAATGAAAAACTTAACACTACTTTAAAATAAAGCTTGCATTAAGTATTTCTGGCTGAAATGCTGTTTATAACAGCATACGGCTTGTTATGCTTGCTTTTTTCCCTCTGATGCAGTATGCTTACAGATCATATGTCAGAAATTGAACTTTCTGATATTTATTAATACTTTTAAGTGAATGCAAAAATTACGTATTGGAAAGCATAATAACTACTTGTATATAGCTACTCATCTCCACTACAAATATGGATTATAAGCACCAAACAGAATGTTTTGTACTTTGGCTGTGCTGATGCTGAAGGCATCAGTTAAATTAGAATCCTTTGATATGTTAATTATTTATTGTTGTAAATTATGCATCCTCTAAAATCAAAGAGACACATAACCTATAATTTATTATTCATTTAACATGAAAATTTGTCTTCATATAACAATTTCTCTGTTAGATATGGAGTTCTGATTTGAAATAAAACCTTTTAATATGGGCTACAGTTAAAACATAAAAGAGGTTGAGGTTTTTCTGAACCTGTAAAATGTTCTCTAGGACAGTTTAACCCCTACAACTTCTTTGCAAAGTTTCTAAGTTCACTGGGTGATGGACATTTATGGATTCATTAGACATTGGCTAAAAGCGAGTGGGGTTTCACTTGTATATCTGTTGTTAAAAGATTGGTAGGTGAAAGTGGATTTTGTTAGTGCAAGAGCTCTGAAGAACAGCTACATATGTTTTCATACACAACAAATTTTGCAAACCTTGATTAATTTTTACTTTGAGGAGGAAGTTGTGAAATTCTTGTGCTGTGTCTGACTTCCTCTTTGCATTTGTTTTATTCAGTTTGAAAGTTTAGAACAAAATTAGAGGTTTCAAGTTCCAGACAAACTAAAACAACAGATCTGCACTGCATGATTAGAACCCAGGGTTATTTGTATAGCAGTAACAAAATTGTAAGCTTCCCCAAAACACCATTTCACGTCTTCATTTTCCTCTTTGTGCACTGTGCATTCTGTTTCTGTTGGAGCAGAATGTAAAGTAAATGATGTCTTGATTGCTAAGATCTTGGAATTTCTTAGAAACTTTTCTGTTCCAGAAGAGATTAGAAGTGGGTAGGAGAGAGATGGTTTTGTTTCTGACTAGGAAATGGTTATGCATATGTCACACTCATGTACATAACATGTATTGAACACACTGTGAAGTCTCGGGGTCAGCAGAGAAAGAAAGAGGTCATATTGAGTTCTTACTTCTAATGGTTTGTCAGGGAAGAAAAAATGCTACATTGCAAAATATTTTAGCAGTCTGAGTTTTAGTGTGACTAAAGAACCATGAATGTAAGTGCAGCAGAACAAAGGTAATGGTTATGTTCTTTAAGTTTTTTAGAAGAGTTGCTTTGATCTTCTTATGATATTAAATACCTGGGGGAATTTCAGACTTGTTACTGCACTTAGAGCTAGTATAGAGTATTTGTAATAAAATATTTGGAATTACTCTATATGGAAGTGTTTACACCTAATGTAAAACCTTCATTGTTTCTGTGTAAGAACTGATTTTGGATAAGTGTGCAATTCAGCAAGTATGTGACACCCTCCTTTGATCAGGCCATCAGATCTTTCTTCCTTTGAGTTATAACAAAGGTGTAGCAAAGAGTGGGAATGAAAGACAAGTTCTAAATTCACTATAAGCAACTCATGTGAGCTGATTAGATTAAATTGGGATGAAGAGTGTGAGATGAAGGAACAATCCCCAGACTATGTTTAAGCATTTAAATTTATTTTTTGTGCCCTTGTTCTGGACAAAAAGAGTGGATAAAAAAATCAGCATCTTTGAGTATCTACTGAAGAGTCTTTCCACAGCTGAGGAGGTCCCTTCTTTTATGTTAAGCATGCAAGACTCATGTGAACATTTCTAAATAAAAATGAAAGAAATTTTTGTTAATGACATCCACTGACAATGGGAAACAGAGCCTCTGCCTGGATTAAGAAAAAAAGAAACATAGGATGATAACAGTATAGTTCTTGTAACAAATCCTGCATTCTGTGTAGTTTCACCTTTAAGATGAAGCAATGCTTTTTTTTTCCTCTATCATAAAGCTCTTTAAAGCTGCTTATGTACACACTGATTTTGTTGAAGAGAAAAATTATCCAAAATAAGGAAGAGTTTTTCAATAGTTCTTGCAAACTCAGCAGGGAAGCCAAGGTCTGTCAGCTCTGTTCTGCATGGGAAATATTTTGAATAGCTCCAGAGCACAGCTGATGTTTTTAAGTCTTCCTTAAGGAAAGGTCAATGCAAACTACAAGAAGCTGTAGACAGTAAGTCAAAATGAGAGAAAAAAGTGTATTCTTCCATTTTTTAGTTATGTTAACAAGCTCAGCTCTCCAGTGCTTATAATGGCCAGTGTCAAATGAGAATGTAGTCAACCATCCTGTAGAGATAATGCAAGGGTTTATATACACAGGTGTAAGCTCTCTGTATATGTATGCACCCAAGTTTTGGTACAGTTGCCTGCTTCTATTCTTTTGTTTCAATTAGCAGTTGCTTTTTCTCTCCCTTCAGTAAGTTTTCCTGCTAGCTGACCTGAGTAACAAACTTATTTTTTATGAACTAAAAAAAATCTTTTTTAATGCACTTCCCTGCAAAAGATGTGTGAACTGATGTGTGTTAGCAACTTCTGATGTTCTCTTTGGTTAATTGCTATTAAGACAACTGTTTAAGATTGGTACATTCTCACCATTTTTTGTTGAACCCTGGTGTCCCTGAATATAATGCTGGAAAAAAGAAATCCCTGTCATCAAATGTTTTTTTCCTATAACTTTGTGTAACAAAAGGTAATAATGTTATCTCGTAATCTAGGACTATATTTTGTGTAATATAAATCTTTGTAATGTTAAACCTTCATATTTATTACATGTTCCATCTTGCTGCTGGCATCCCTATTAATGCTTCACTGAGCAAGGCAGAAATGGTACTTCTGATCTTTACAGTGCTAGGAAAGAGTGAAAAAATTCTTTGTGCACAAATCACAAGAAAGCATAACTTATCTGTTACAGAGCAGGGAGATTAAATACATGGCCATAAACTCCTTGCAATCATGGTGACTGAGTAGAGGCTGCTTCTGATTGCTTTAATAAATCCTTTAAGTATGCTTTCAATCTCTCAATGACTCCTGACAAAGCTTGTGTGCTCTTGTTGTGCATCTGCCTACATCTAAAGTTCCAGTTATGAATATTTTATGTGGCTTATCACTGCACTTGTGTCACTGGTTCTGGAGATGCTGGTGTGCCATTTGTTAGGGCCTGTTAATGCGGTACTAGGCAGAAGAGGGGAGGGATGGATATATAGTTTGGTAATCTACTCTTTCATTTCCTTTTATAGAAGATATAAAAAGTAATGATTGTGAATGATTGATGAGATGATTGTATTTCACAGATTTTGAGACCTTGGTCCATTAGTAAAATAATTTTAAAGACTCATTTTATCTTTCTGTGTGCAGGGATGAGGTCAATGGTATTGCAATGCCATGGTGCTGAAATGGGATACTGGAAAACCTGCTGTACCTGTAACTGCCTGGTTTCTCTCCTGGTGTAGGAAACTAAAGCTGAGCACACGAGTGTCCTTGTGAAAACAGTTGTGTTTGCACTTAACTGTTTTCTTTTTAGTTATTCACAGATATTTAGACATTTAAAGGTATTGAGACCCCATCTGTAAGAATACATCAAATGAGCCCCATATCCTCCCATCTGAACCTAGCAAGCTCACTTCCATGCTACTAAACATGTGCCCACCATCATTCAAGCACCCCGTGCTTGCTGTGTCAATGTTAGGTACAAATGAATAATGAAATAAAATGGAATTTTGTTTGGTATCCATTTGGGATTCCTTCTCAGGAATACTTCATCTGAAGGAGCTTATAGCCAGGATTTCTTGCAGAACAATATATTTTAAGTCAATGCTAGTAAATACAGAATGCAAATTTTGGACTCCTAAGTGAGACTGTTTCAAAACTGATTTGGTGGGTTGGCTCTCTGGGAATACCATGATTACGTATTTTTTTCCAGTATAGATCCTGCAGTATGTGTCTGTAAAATAGCAGTTAACCAAGTGGTTTGGGTTAAAGAAATTTTGTAAAGTAATAAATGTTGAAGCAGAATATGCAACTAAACAGTGTAATGACATGCAAATAGAGAAGAAACCACTGTAGGAGAAGTGCTAATGTGTCTGGGTACACGACTGAAATGGGTTCAAGAGTTCAATGAGAGCATTACCTGACTCTTTACATTTGACGATGTCATTATATCGGCTGATACCTACTTTCAGCACATGTAGATAGCAGACCTATGTAATTATACATTAAATCAAAGTACCACTCACCTTTAGGCTTTTCTTTTTACCTGTCATTATTTGTCTTGGTAGAAAACAGTTTCAAGAAGAAAGCTGATTTGAGATTTCATGAACTTGTAAAAAAGATGATGATGCATCTGGAAGTTAGAGCTAAAACAAGCCTGCACTTCTCAGTACCTTAGAGAAACTCCCTTGCAGAGTTATCAGTGACTGCATTTGTTTCTCAGGTCTGTGTTTAATGACCCTTCTTCCTTTAACGTGAACCAGTTTCTTCACTGCAGTTTCATTTATTGAGGCATTTGTCCAGAATGTGTTTATTACCTTCTTTCAGAGATTTAGAGTGTATTCAAACATTCAAAATTAAGTCACATAAATAAGCTTTTAGCTTCCTATGCTTTCTGTATTGTCAAAAATGAGATATTACTATATCAAAAGCAGATGGAAAATTGTCTATTTTAATTTGGCTGTAGTTTCAACAGCTGAGATTGCACTTAGATGAACAAGAATAGTTACACATATATCTTAAGAACATGAAATTTGCATTTCCTTCTTGCTAAAAAGAAAGAAGGTGGATGTATTACTTGAATAATACAACATGTGTCTAAAGATTTTGGTGAATATCATCAAATCACTGAAGATATTTGGGTGAATATAGAAGTGTAAAGATAATACTTTCTGATTTTCACAACGGGATGACATATCTGGGATAACAAATAAGATATATAGAAAGTGTATAGGTTCCAGAGATTTCTGTCAGTAGAAGCTCACAATAATCCTAGCTAGCATTCACAAATTTTCAAGAAATTGACAATATAGAATTTTTTTTCTTTATAATTACACTTTATTTAATTTAAAATAGATTGGCTCATAAAATGTGTAAACTATTTTGTAAGGCTGTGCTGGAGGGTTCTGTGTTTGTGGGGTATTAGCTGGTTTTGTTGTTCGTTTTTTTTTTCTTTTTTTACCTACTAGCAGTTTAAAATTCAACATGCAATCACATAAGAACTTTCACATGCTTAGATTCTTTGAAATGGTAACTCTTGAAATAGAGAAATTCAAAAATTATTGAAGTCAATTACTTATCAAGACAATTAATGGAATAAAATCATACCTGTTGAAATACATTGTCTCAGCCCCTGAAGTTGGTTGTTATCTCCAATTTTTAATGTAATTTCATGACCGGTTCTAAATCCACAATTAAATGTTTGATGTGTCTTCTCAACCAAAAACTGACTGGGGGCCAAATCATCTTACCTCAAGGATCTTAATAATGTAAGAAAAGTAGTTTTGATTTAAGTGTTTGTGATGGCTCAGGTGAAGAGGAGAGGGCTGGCAGCAGTCACACTGTGCAGAGGGGTCTGTTCTGGGAGAACTCAGCAGGTCTGCACTGGCAGCACAGAGAAAGGGCTGCCCTCATCCCGACACTCCACACACCCGAGCCTTTTTTGCTCAGGATAAGATCTGTTCTCCATTCTCACTGAAACAATTTCCCTGCTGCATCTTCCTCATCCTGCTCCTTCGGGATTCCTGCTAAGCCCAGGATTCCCGTAAGTCTGTCTGATTGATTTGCTTCCCACAGTCCTTCCTAAGGCCATTCCGTGCATTTGAGGACTGTCCTTTTCATCCCCGGGCCCCCTTTCCTTCTAGTGAGGCTGATGGGGCTGTCAGTTCATGTTCACTGATCCCCCCAGCTGGCAACTTTCAGACTGATTTCTCTATAACTAAGCCTAGGATTTTTCACTGGTATACCGATAGCTCTAATAAGGAGCTGTAAGTATTTATTTCCTGCTACTAATATATTAGGCTTTGATTACTGCACCAAAATTGGTTGTGGGGGTCAAAGTGTAGTTGGAAGTGCATTTTTTAGGGGTATTATATTAGAGGCACTGAATACTGAATTTAATATGCTGTACTTGAAATTTTAACAGCTAGATGAATGTGTATATGTTGTAATACTCATGAACATTCTCCAAAAAGAAACACATTGATTCTGAAGTATCCAAGTATGTATGTAAATGTTAGTTGGCTTAAATGTTTTTCTTAATATTTTCTGTATTAATTATTTTTTGACTGATGTTGATAGTGCTTTGGTAAGTGAATACAAGGTAGAAGCAACCTAAACTCTTTTCTGGCTTTTTAAAAATATAATATGCACATATAAGGAGAATGATACATAGTGAATGAAACTCCATGACAATGTATTAGACAAGAATTTCTCAATTATTTCCTTAACAGAAAAGCATCCATGGAGTGATGGAGAATACTGCCGTTGCTACCAATAACAAAACCCTCAAAAGGTCTCATTCATTATTTTATTGGGCAATTCACAATACTTGAGGTCATGTAACCAAAGTCCTTGGCCTGAGTAAGAGAACATTTGAGATCTGTACCAGCATGGCTAGAAAAGTTTGAAGTCATAAATATTAAAAGCTCCAAACCCAGAAGTCAACAGAAAGAAAAGAAGTGAGCTTGACATTTGTATCCTCAAATCTGTTTTGGCATTATAGAAATTCATTTCCTACTCTGTTTGATAGGCAACCATAGGTAGGGGGTTAGGACAGCTATTCTGGTATCTACTCTCTCTCTCATCTTTTTCTCCTAGAAAGAAAATACTTGGGCCTGGGTAACTTTATAATGGTTTTACAGGTTACTCTGGGATCTGGAAATACCTCATGATATGCAGTGAGATAGGGATTTTTTGCCCACCATTTCTTCCCCACTGCATTCTTGCTCCTTACCATTGTGACTTGGACTTGGTTTAGGTCTGGTTTTTATTATATGTCGAGTGAAGAAGGTCCAAGTCAACCAGTGCTACTACTACTAATAATAGTGGTCAATTACTGTCGCTTTCAGGGAGCCGGGGGTGAACAACCCGGTGTGTTGCGGCCTTCCTAGAGAAAGCGTCCTGCCAGGGAAAGGCTTTTCCAGGGGCTTTAGCAACTTCCCTGAGCGACAGGGGATTTCAGCAAGTGTAGTGATTTCTCAGCTACAAGTGATTCAGCTCTTTGTGAAATCACCCCGGCAGAACTCGGGGATGGAGAGACAGGAGCCTCGTATGGCAGTTCCACAGAGCTAGCTCTATTGTCCAGCAGCCTCTGTGAAGGGGAGGCCAGAGACAAGAACTCCCTATCCAAGGGCAGAAACAGGGGTCTTTTTATGGGAAAGGCAGGGGGTGGGGTAGAAAGCAGTTAGCCAGCTGGGTACAAGGTATTACCATAAAGAAGCAGGGCATGCTGGGGGTGGTTCACTTGGTCACCATAACCTGAGGTAGGTTGCTTATCTCTGGTGTGAGTCCTTTTGGCCTCAGGCCTCTCTCCTCCAAGGGAGTGCCAAGGGCTCACAGCCCTCCACAGATTGTTTCTGTGGTTTTTTAATTGGAAGCCCAGTAATATTTTGATGTGTTACTGCTGCCCTAACTGAAACATACTCTTGCCTTAAGTGAGGATTCAATACATGACAGATTCAGAAGAGAGCTTTTGGAAGAAATAGTTTATTTTGTTACTGGTTTGACTCAGCTATAACTGTGAGTTTCCTTTACTGGAGACCAGAAATTAAGTTCCTTTGGGATTGAAATTTCTTTTTGCCTCAGGGAAAAGATACAGGAGATAATGGAAAAGTTAATATGATTAGGAATTTAAAAGTATTTTCCAGCAATAATCTCCTGCTGAGCCGTGGAGAGCCACTCTTGTGGGACGGCTGGCAGAAGGAGCGTGGGCTTGGCTGCTGTGGCGTTACTGAGGGAGAGCACTTGTGCCTTCAGCTGCCACCACTAAATCCAGCAGCCTCTGTGTGAGCACGTGGTAAAATAAACTGCTTGGACAGTTTGGGGTTGGCTCCTCCTCCCTGCTTTCTGTCCCTATGTATCCCCAGCTCAGTGGTTGCACTCCACTCTCTGCCATAGCAGCACTTCCCTGGAGGGGATACCAGGCTTTGAGCCAGCTACTAAAGCTGCAGAGAAGATAAGAGATCCTGCTGAACTACTGTAGATGGTCTACCTTGAAAGATTCTTGTCTGACTTGAAATTATTTTATGCGTGAATTTTAAGAGATGCAACAACTCATACTCACTTTTAATATTTAAAGTATCTTACATTAAATGTACATAATACTGAAAAGATTTAATTCAATTTCAGAGTAGTAATGAGTATACAGCAGTGAATTCTTGCACTGTGGTAAAATCGTTCCTTTGATTTAAAAAAAAATAAAAATACTATATTGGTATCTAATGTATCATTTCCCCAAATAAAGTTAGCAGTTATTTTCTAGGCTGCCTCTTATGAAAGCTGACTCCTGTTAGCCACCCCTGCATAATGGCTTGTGGGGGACTGAACAGAAAACCAAACTAATGCAGACATTTTTTCAGGCTCTTAACATGATTAAAGTTGATGTAAAAGGACTCATTAAAATTGAAAACATTAGGATCATTAAAAAGCCGTTAAATCACCTCACTCCTCTGATTTATTTAACAATAACCATATTTGGTCTCTGTTTTAAAGTCACAAACTCCCATCTTTTGTCTCTAATTATTGGCAGTCACCCACCATGCGGCAGGAGGACATGTTCATGATGAATTCATTCTTTTTAAGTCTTCTTTTAGGTTAATTCTTCAGCCTTTGCAGATCCTGCTACTGCAGACTCCTTGGCCAAATGATTAAACTCAAACATAAACAAATCAGTTGAGATCTGCACAAGTGGTTGCCCTCTTAAAGACTAATGTTCAGGGTATCAGGGCTAATTAAAATAGCCCACGCTGAATTCTACTATTACCTTAATAGGTCATATTTAATTCCAAGTTCTTTGCTTACAAATGACATCAGAATTTGCTGTAAAAGCTAAAACAGATTCTTTGAAGCATACTTCAGCTGCTATAAAAAAACCCCAAAATTTCTTTAACCCAACATAACAACGGAAATCTCAGACCATGGTGAAAAAAAGAGACCTTTATCACAGTTCTCATTTGATGTTGGTCCTTATCACTGAACAACTCATACATTTTTAAAGATTGACTTTAGATATATCTGCTGTCCCATGGAGTTCATGGAAGCTATTCAAGTACCTAATGAGCAAGCATATTTAGAGGTTTTATGTGGAGAACTAGACTTTTCAAAAGGCCCTTTTATCTTTATGAAAAGGCTCTTAATTTCAGCAAACAAGAATAAAAATAAAATCATTTATGTTTCTTTACTCAAAGGAGGCTACTGTTACTTTCGGAAAAATGTTGAAAATGGGTAGAAAATAATTATTTTAGAAAGACTGTGCTCAAATTACTGATGGAGCTATCAGTCATACTGAGAAGAACAAAGCCAAGTTTTTTATAAACATTTTGCAATTAACTTGTACATCAGTTGTTAATTCTGAAGGGCACATCTTCATAAAACAAGGGTGACTCAAGAAAACATGAGAGGAGTTTCACAAAATATTCTCTAACAAGAACCCTCAGCAAAACCCATGTTTAATGTCTTCATGTAATTTTGAAAGCCATAAATAAACCCCCACATTCCAAGAGTATGTCTAGTTTGCCTCCCCCAGTAAATGCACTGCCCTGAGTTTCTTCTTAGTAAAACCAGGAGTAGGTTTCAATCCACAGCCACAGTTATGGCTTCCTGTGGGCATGGCAGGGGACCACGCTCCACAGTTTGTGACTGTTAGTAGAAGGATGAACTGACATCCAGCCTCATCTTACCCAAAAGTTCAAGGTTCCTAAGAACATAATTCCCCCTGTGGTTCATATGCAGTGTACATCTTGGGCTTTAGGAACAAGACATTTGATAAAAGTTCTCATTTTTCATACTGACTTGACAGATACTTAACCCCCTTCTGTGTCTAATCCTTTCATTCTTAAGACCACAGTTTTTTATATCTGTTTAATATTTGCACTTGGCTGTGTATTGTGCTTTCTTTTACACTACAGTTTCCATCTTACCAATTTTAATCACTGCTATTTAAACATTACTTGCACAGTTTTTTGCTTTGTGATTTCCAAAGCATCAAAACTGATCAATCACATTAAAACTAACTCATTATTTTGAACCATACATTATATTATAGACTGAGCTTTGTACTCGGAATGTTTTTCTGAACATTTCTCTGACAACTATTTTCAAGAGAAAGAATAGTGGATGTGGTCATGTTTTAAATTACAGAATTTAGTGCAAATGAGGTGCTTGTCTGTGCTAGTTGTAGGGACAGATAACAGTTCTCAGAAAGGATGTAGATGTTGGACCAATCAGCAAACAGCTGTTAACTGCAATTTCCATCTTAGTATCTCTTTGTGTATATTCCGAAGGGTATATTTGGAAATCCAAGGGTAACTTAGAGGCTGCAACTTTAGTATTTAACAGTAGAAAGGAGTATTTTCACTTTTGAAAGGCCAGGGGAGCTGCATTTGGGGAATACTTGATGGGAGGTCTGCTTCTCATGTTCTGTAATGAAAGCAGTAGAGTTTTAAGAGAGAGTTACTCTTTTATGTGGTCTATACAGCGTGATCCTAATAGGACACAGAGCATAATTCCTGGATGCTTCTCTAAGATTGCTCCAATATTTTTGAAAATCTAGATGCAAAAGTAAGATTTGAGACTCATTGTTAATGGTGAATTCTATAAGATTTCAGCCATTTAAAGCAGGACAGTAAAGCTCAGGTCTCACATTTGGCGACTGTACCAGATGATTTATCAAACCTAGAGGTGGTCCCTGGCAGTTTTCTGTATTTTACTTTGCTTTACTTTCTATAAAACAGTCAAGCACACTATTGGTTTTTCTTCCTGATATTCTGCCTGTGCATTTTGCTCCTCTCTTGCTGCAGATCATTTGGCTTGACATGTAAATCTGCAATGAGATAGGAAGAAAGCTGCCATAGGTAAGTGCTTCATAAAACAAAAGGTACATGTCAATCACTTCCTTCCGGGAAATCAAGTGGACTTTTTTTGTCTAGTGTTGCTATAGTGAGAATTCATGGTGTGCTACTGATAAGGCTGTCATTTCACTATGAAATGCTTCTGGCTGGAGCTGTGGTTAAAACATGATTCATTAGAATATTGAAAAAAAATATTAATACCACTTCTTTCATATGCTTACATTTTCTAGTCACTGAATGGTGTAGTACTTAATGTACCAATTAACTGAATGCCAGCTGCTGATTGGGCTTGTGTTAACATCACAGGACAAATCCTCTCCTAGATGTCATTGTCCTTGTGACTGCAGTACTCGGAACTGGGATGGCCTGAGGCTAAACCCATGTTCAGTAAGAGACATTCTCAGGCATTCAAATCTGGGATTTGCAGGGGCAGAAGTTAAACCAGAATACAAGAGAGGGTTGTAGAGCCGAACTTGTCTGATCAGTGCTCATATGTGTCCTTTTTTAAAGCTACTGATGTTTTAAAATATAAGAACGCGTGAATAAAAAGCGCTGGTATGGTGACACCCTGGTAACATTCACATGGTGTGTGTCAAAGATGCCTGTGGAAAAGACAGGTAACTGATGAAGACTAAATTTTATGGAGATTAAAACTACTAAAAAGAAGCATGGTGACATACAGAAAACCTGGTTGGATCTCCTTTCAGGTGGTGACCCAGGAATTTAAAGCCACGCAGCCTCGTAGAGTTTGGAGATCGATTCCTCTTCAGAGAGCAATCAGCAAATGCTGTGCTTTGTTTTAAGTCTGTTTCCATCTGTACAGAAATACTCAGGTTTTACTTGGCAAATTGTCTGCTTTTCCTATGGATTTTATTTATAGCACATTGGAATAATACACCATGTTTTGTCAGTTACTGTTGTGATGTAGTATTGGAGCATAAAGTTTAAGTTTGAGAAGAAAGCCAAAGAAGCATTGCTGCAAAAGAGTTTTGCTCTCCTTCTCCATTCTGCAGAATAGTCCCTGGGTCTCATCATTAATGGTGTTTGTTATAATAAATTAGAGAGAAAAAGAGAGATCAGAGTGTCTTTGCACTGGGCATGTTAGTTGTACATATGACTGATAAGGCTAATGGACTATTTTTTTTACAAGACAGCCACATGAAAAATTGATGTGCTTTGTAACAATTGATATTAAGCATCTCTTCTGCCCTTTGTGAAAATTAAAGTAGCAGCTTTTTCTGTGCCCAGCACAATGCAAGATGAGCAAATTAAAACATTTATTTTTAAGCTAACTTGTACCAGCATACTGGAGGAATAGATGCAGGATCATAAATTACATAGTCATAAAGGTGAGGTCCTAATTTGCTTCCCAGTTTTACTTCAGCTTACTTTTCCATTGCTGGGAGGCATAAAACTTACTGAGTTATACTACATTCACCTCACGCTGGTCTCCTATCAAACAGAATATCAGTGGAACACCTCCACAGAGCTCTCTACATGAAATTGTCCTTTTGTATGTCTCATAATCGGCTGCAATGTGACCAAGCATCTGGCCGTGACAAGCAGATGTCTTTGATTTATTGGCTTATATCACTGCTTGTTAGTGGCTGGTTGAGCAGGAGACTAAAAGAGCATAAAATCAGAGAGAATAAATTATGAAGGCACCGAACTGTGGCATTATAAACTCCTCCTTGTCACAGCTGTGACATCTCCTAGGAAATGTGGAATGAGAGAGACATCCCTTCTTCAAAGACAGTGGCCACTGTCTAATGAGTTTGAATAAAATAAAAAACCACAAACAAACCGATCAAATCCACCAATATCTTGCCTAAGGGGGTGGTTTACTCCTGCTTAAGCAGTCTGCTTCAAAACAGTTGATCTGCTGGGAAATGGAGTTGATTAGCATATAGTTCAAAAGTTTGGGGAACCTGAAGGATGCTGGGGGTAAGAGGGATCTCTCTGCTGTGAATGGAGATGGTTTTCTTTAAATGCTGTCTGAAAATTGGATCAGAGCCCACCCCAGAAAATACAGGTTCAAGGTTCTGCTTCTCACTTTCAACCTTATTAGTCTTGTAAAGAGGACAGTATGCCTGGTCCCTGTTGTGCAGGGTGGTTCCCCATGCCTTGTCCCAGGAAACACATGGATAAGATGGGAATTAGCTTTGCAGGCTGTGGTGTGCTGTTTTCCTCACAACATGTAGGTACTTGAGACATTCAGGTATGTTCTGCATTGCAGGTTCTTTGTGGGCTTGACAGGAGGATTTCAATGGGGTAGCTGTGCAAATACATGACAAAAGTCTCAAAATTAAGTCTGTAGAATTCTTAAATGCACTTGCCATTTTTTATCTGCTTTAAATATCGAGCACCTACCAAATTAAGCAATGTGTGTGACTAAACACAATGTCTCTGACAGTCCCTCGGGACAGGAATGCAATAGATCTCAGCTATTATTCATTGCTGACAATTATTTTGAGCTGCAGAGCAGTGATAATTGTGACTACTCACAATGTCAAATAAACATTATGTATATGTTTATTCAATAAATCAACTTGAAGTATGAAAGGAAGAAGGTACTCACTATTTCACTCCTGTGCAGTGCTGAGCTGTTAAACTGACTAATGGCAACAAGCAACGCAGTGATTCAGTAGGAAGCCATTTAAGAGTTATAATACCTTCAAAGAATGACTATGGACATGACATATGGAATTAATAGTTTTATGTTAAAATATTTATGTAAATATTTCTCTTCTCAAGTGATAGGCTAAGAACCAAGTCAAAGGGGAAAGTCAAAGGTTGTATTTGTTTCCATTGACAAGATTAATTTTATTATTTCAATTAAAATCCAGTGTAAGTTCTTGCAAAGTTTCCTTTAACCTATTAGATGTTAGATGAGCTGCAGCCATAATGAGGAGATATTCCTTGTACTTTTAATGAGCAACACCAGTAACTGGTTATGACTTACTGAGAAGTGAAAGGAAACTTTTAAGGGTGCCCATTGGAACTATTTTGCTGCTGCGGTTATCTGAGGGTATTAGCCTGGAGCAGATCCTGGGAGCTGCAGAAAGAGGCTACACAATTAAAAAGGCAGGAGGGAGCTGAGTGGTAGCTCTTAGTGAAGGGAAAGAGGAGCACAGGCTAATGACATGAGACCCTCAGGCAGAAGGAAGTCAGTGCAGTACTACACAGCAGTTACGTCAGGATGCCCTAAAACCATTTGTTCAAGGATTTCAGTTTACAAGTGCAAAGACCAGGAATTTTCTGTAAAAAATGTTTGTGCTTGGGTTTTTTTGTTGCTGTTTCTTAAATTTCCTAGCATTCAGGAAGAAAGTCTTCCTAATACTTATGATCAAAAATATAATCAAAAGATAGTTGATACATACCATCACAAATAATAAAATATATCTTATACTAAGAGATGTAGACTGGGGCTTGATAAGAGTTTTAAAGGGGAAGTCATGATGCTTCATGTTTCAATGTATTTCTCTGAGTAGTTCTTTTTAATTTTAAATTCTTTTTTCAAGTGAGAGCTGTTCTATCTAATGGATTTGAATGTACTGAATAGATTTTAAAGGATTTCCTTCATGTTCACTTTATTTCTGAAGCAATTCAGCCTGTTTCAGCTTGGAGTTACAAAATGGAACAAAGAGGAAAATTTCCATAAAATATGCATACAATTTTTAATAATGAGTTCCAAAAAACTCTCCCATAAATAAGAATTGCTGATCACATCCCTGGGTGGATTTTCTGTAAGAAAAGCATGACACCTTGAGACAGAATTCTGTTGGTTTTTAGACAGTGGCTGTGTGTCAGTCAAAGCATTTCTGACAGTGAAAGACATTAAAAAGCCACAAACACACAGAATCTTGAAAGACAAATGAGATGGAAGATAGTCTATTAATAGAAAACATAAAAATAAATACCAGCCAAAACAAGTGCTTCATTCAGAGTGTTCAAAAAATCAACTTGTCAAAAATGTCATAGGCATCGGGATCTTATTGAATAGACTTCACTTTCTCTGAAGAAAACATCATCATAACAAAAATAGGGGGGGAAACCCCCTAAAAATAACTTGGGTAAAGGAAAAGTAAAATACTTTAGAGGAGAGACTTAAATTTTCAAGATGTGCTGCTTCAAAAATAGGAGGTCTTTCATTTAAGAACATAGAACTCAGGAAATATTAACTCAGTGTGCAGTCCCAGCAAAAACTGCAGATAAACTGGGCAGGGCACTTAGATATTTCTTGGTTCACCAGCCATACAATGGGAATTTTAACTGTGTTGTCACTTGATGCAGATTTGTTTTTTGTTTTGCCATCTCTACAGCTGTTTGCTGTTTGGTGGAAATGTGACTCATGAACAAAATACTTCCACTTGTATTCTTCAGCTGTGTTAGGTCCTATAAATGCTCTGTGATTTAGCACTTTTAAGGATAAATGGTTTGAAATGGACATTCAATGAAAGGTGTTTGAACAATTCAAAGGAGAAATAGTTGATTTTAAACAAAATGCATACTTATATATATAGTTATTTGTTTTGAATTATTAGAGAGAATTCTGCCTACTTATAGGAAATAAATAGAATGTCCTTTTCTGAAGTTCACAGCCAATATTTTTCTTGAATTTTCTAATGTGGTTTGCTCTCCTGTGATAATAATATTTTTTTATCCAGAAAACAATTATTCAGTATCTGTTCCTGATGAGATTATTTTCTAAAAGTGTCCATAAACAAACTGCAGGTTATTGTTAATTTTTTTATTTAATCTCCTGGAACATGCTGGAGAGCCTGTCCATAGCTGAGTGCCTGAGCTGAAAATAGAACGTGGACCTTGGTTCACAGTACCCCAACTTAATGTCCATTGTCTTGTGCTCAAGATATTCAGTTTACATAAAAACTTAGTCTCATGAGGTCAGAAAGAAACTGTAAATATGTTTGTTTTAATACATAAGGAAGTGGAAAACTCCTGCAATCCTTGCCTGAGTGGATTTCTAATCAAAACTATAAAGACATTCATGCTGTATTAGCCAATACTTTGGGTATTGAATTATTTGTAGAAAGCCTCAGAAAATGGTCGTTCCTGATTCCAATCAGGGGCATTCTCAGGGGGTTTTGTTGGGGTGTTTTTTCTTGCTGCAGTTATATCTATGATTTCCAAGTGATGTGTATAAGCGTCTGCTGCTTATGGGAAAGACATCTCTTGAGACATGGGAGAGACCTCAATAACTGTGCAGACAGCTCTCAAGGCTTGTGTTTTTAAGAGTCTGTGAATCACTCTCGATACTGCTCTCATATTATTACTTTTTTTTCCTTTAAATTATTATTTTCATAAATCGTGAATAAATGTAGCTAGTGGAGAGATGCTTTCCTAGTGGGCAGTTCAAAGCAGAAATGTGATTCACAATGCTCTAAGTTGTTCTCTGAAGCAGTGCATCCCCACTGACTGCATGGCATGTCTAGAGCCTTCACAGTTGCTCATAATGAATGAAACATTCTACCAAGCAAGAATGGCAGCATTTTATGCTGATGTAGCACTCAAGTGGCTGCTCATTTGCTAATAATTACAGGTTTGAAGAAAGTACCTTGACTCAGATTGTCCCAGAGTTGGCCAGCAGAGCTGCAGTTGCATCTGCTTGGAGCAATGCAAACTCCCCCCTGAAGGGCTGGCTGATATGATTCATTAACAGTTCAGCATCCACCCAATTGCATATACAGGTGGGAACAAATCCCAGAAGTGCAAAGACCTACATCAGAGGGGAAAAGCATTTCTAGGCTGCCAAGCCCCATATCCTGTACAGGGTTGTTGGAGAGACTGTTCAACTATATACTATAATTTGAGCTTGCTTTTCAGATCATAGAAAAGGCTCCATTACTATAAGAAAACTTTCACCATCAGGTATTAGTCACTCTTCAGCATCTTTGCAATTAAAACATTACTATTGCAAAGTCCTAGAGGCTTAGGAATAGACATGTCTTGTATACTTGAGTGAATGTAAGTGTAACCGTGTGCAGCCATGTGTGGTGAATGTGTCAGAACTAACAGCAGGAACTTTGATAAGAGTTCTCCATCAGTAAACCTGCTTGATAGCTCAAGGTCCTTGAATTGTTATTATAAGTGGCATCCAGAAGGGCTGCTGCAGTTAAAGGTCTGTCAGATTTCCCCACACACAGACTTCCCCAGGGTTTTATTATATTTCAACGTTTCCAAGTTATGTTGGGCCTATCACTAAAGCCAAGAACTTGTCAGCACAGGCATGATTTTATCTTTCTGCCCTGAATGATCCAATGCCTTAGTTTAAGAATTGGTGATGTGGAGGATCAGGACAGTATGTGTGCTTTGGGGTACCCTGGGATGAGAATCATTAGCAGCAATTAGTAAGAATGAGCATTGCTTTTCTGGAAAGGGAGGCAGAACAGCAGATGAACAGGAGGCAGGTGAGGGGCAGAGAAATTAAAACAGATTACATGGATGAATTAATTTTTTCAGAGAAATGACACTTTCAGAAAGTTATTTCTGTATGATTCAATATTTGGAAAATGGCAGAACTATTATTTTTGAATTTGCATCTCCCCCCAGAATTTGCCATTATCATATTTACCACCAGCCTTTTCACTAAGCAGAGACTAAATAACAAGCAGAGACTAGAAGTAGACACAAGAACAGATATTTCTCATTTATATGTGGAATTTTAAAGTCCTACCGTGGCAAAGTTTCTGGCTTTCTCCTTTTAAGACTGGTCACAGAGGAAGTCAGTAAGAGGGTCTGAAGTTCAGGCAGCCAAAATGCAGAGGTGGGTAGGCTGCTGAGCTGGCGTGCAGTGGGGCAGGAGAGAAAAGGATGCCCTGTACTGGGAGCAGGAGTAGTAGCAAAGTCATATTTAATGCTGTAGGGGGCACATGTAGGTATCTATGCTGTTCTCACACTTGCACAGCAGATTTAGGAATGTTTCTACTGTGACTGCAGAATGACTGCATAAGTACACTTATGCAGTTGCACAAAAATTAAGATAAACGTTTCACAGTTTTCTTGTAATCCCTCTGCTTTATAGACTCATACCAAAATGTGCTGAGCACTGTGGACTGCTGAAATAAGTAAATGGATAAAGGTTTTTAGTCATATGCTCCTCATGAGGCATGGGGTAGGTCAGTATAGAGAGCCCTGTGACATTAGCTGACTCTCTGTGGTATTAAATCACGTTGCTACTTTGGGAACAAAGACAAACATGAGGGCTTTTATTCATCTGACATCCCTCTCTCCTGCAAATAAGTGCTGCCTACCAATTTCTCTATGCTGTAATGTGCACTCAGAAAAAAAAAAAAAAAAGCTACTTAAGAATGTAAGAAAGTCTAAGCACATATTTTGGTGTATTATGTAAGAGCTGTCCCGAGTTCTGCAATGCAAGGTACGTTCATTTCAGTGTAAAGGCCTTCAGTCACATTTCGTTTTAGTAGTACACTTTTGGTTGAGGAGGGCACTTGAGGAAAAGCACCCTACCCAAGTGCAAAATAGGATCAGCTGTTCCTTGTCAAGTCTTACTTTACTGGACAAGATCACTATTCGTAACTCTGGTTCTCTCTCCTCTTAATTTGGTTTCTAGTGTATCTCCAGCAGTTGTTTGCTGCATTTATTATTTATTATTTTTTCATTCCTATCAGTTTGACCTGTCATCCTTCTACTGCTTCAGCTACATACAGACGTATCCTGCATGCTTTTTTGTGAGAGGCAAATGTGGGAGGCTGCCTGTACTTGGGCTGTGTAGGAATTTGGCTTATTCCTATTAAGTCAGCATGGTAAGGGGGCCCTAAGCCTGAGACAATCCCTACATCAAATTAAGCCTATGACAGGATACAGATATAGTCCAAACAGATCAAAGGTTTTCTTTTGACCTTCCCTGCCCAAGGCAAGCTCTCCACACAAATAAATCCTAGATGAAAGAATTTATTCATCTCTTTAAATCAGGTCTCTTTAAATCCATAGTTCCCAACCTAAATATTGCAACCTATCTATCTTATTGCAGGAGGCAAAACTTGTATTTCAGCATTACTACAGACAGTACAGACAGGTCACTTTTTGTATGATAGTGGCAGCCTGTCCCAGAGAGGCTGGGAATCAACAAATGGGCCCTGGTGGCCTTTGGTTTGAGTTCAGTTGGTTTGTTTGTGGCATTGATCAGAGGGGTTGTCTGATAGCCTTAATAAACAAAGGGTGAGCCATGAGTCGATGTGGAGAACTATCCTTATCCTCTATGATTTCTATAGCACTTTTTTAAATTGTCAGAACATGAAATTATCTGTACTTTATTCCCAATATAGTCTGGCCATAAAATAAGTGACGAAACAGCCTTGATGAAGCAGCTCACTGACACAGTTAGGCTTTATCAGCACCATATTTGAGTTTTGTTTATGTGTACTTAAATCACACTGTTATAAACACATGGTGTGCATTCTCTGCAGTCAGTGAGGTTACCCAGAATAATTCCCAATACATCTTGGAAAGGAAGCATCAGGGCCAGTCATATGGTGCAATCCATCCTCTTACGTGGAAACCTTCCAAGTTAAGATCTTGCCTTAGGTGTTTGTTCTGCTGAAAGAACTTTGATCCCAAGGTACAGTCAAAGTCCAGTTCCTGCAATAATCCCTTGTATCCCTTCATTGCTGTAATTCTTTTCCTTTTGATGGGCCTTAGGCAGAGGTCCCTCCCTCCAGCTGCTTCTGTCCCCAGTTTTGTGTGTGATTTTTCTCCAGATTTCTAAGCTCTCTCTAGGTCTGAAACAGGAAAAGCTAAAATGTCATGAGAGAAACTATTATATTTTAATTCGAGCCAGGAAAAAAGGAGAGATTTTTGTTGTTTTTACATGAAAATGGAAATGTTTTGGAAGTTGGTTTAATTTCTATCAAGGTTCTGTGCATATGGAGAAGGTTTCAGCCACAGTACTCTTTTCTGCCCTAGGACTTTAGTATCTTGTCAGGGGCTCCAGTCAGGACAAGGATTTGTTTTCAAAAGACTGTATTTCAGGGCATGTGGAGCGAAATATTGCACAACTCACTGCTGAAACGTTTTATTGGCATTTTACCTTATTTCAGTCTGAAAAATATTTCTGTTGACAGAGATTGTAGTGGAACTAAAATGCAGTTTTTCAAACAGCTGAGGCATTTTAATGGTGGTTATACGAGAAAAATAAGAATTTTGTCCCTTAGTTTACCATTGCACAAAAGTGAAAGAATATTGATTTAAATTAAAAA
>VZTI01004325.1:211192-273191 GCA_013397865.1 Struthidea cinerea
TTGTGGTTCTGTTTGCTGTTACTGCCAGAGTTATTGTTGTTCTTTTGTCTTGTTATACATATATATATATTAGTAAAGAACTGTTATTCCTACCCTTCATATCTTTGCCTGAAAGTCCCTTAATTCAAAAAATTGTAATAATTCAGAGGGAAGGGGGTTACATTTTCCATTTCAGGGGAGGCTCCTGCCTTCCTTCACAGACACCTGTCTTTCAAACCAAGACAGTCACAAACCATGGCGGGCAGTACGGCCTAGCACAAAACAGCGAGCGTAAGGGAACAGCAGGCTTGGTACGTACCTGTGTCGGTTAGTGCTGGCTTTTAGTGTTGCAATGATATTAAGAAACATAGATATGGTTGTTATAGTGACTGCTGCTTATGTAAGAATCTCTTTTTAGTTACTGCTGAAAAGGTATAAATACTTAGCTCTGTATCAATAAAATCGGCTTATTGCATCCAAGCAATCTGCCCCATCTCTTCCATCGCCGACCCTCACTCAACACCTTGGAATTTGTTTACCCCTAAATATTTTTTGTATATTAGTTCTACTTAGCACTGAGCTATGCAGTTCAAGTTTTGCAGCTGAACAAAGCCCTATTTGAACTAAGGAAGTTGACTCAAGGAGTAGCCGTTTGATAGATAGGAGAATCTGAATATCTCTTAACTGTGCAGAGAGTTTCTGCATAACACAGCTACCATTTAGATGAGGTGTATGGAAAGTAGCATTTCTGTACTGAAGTTCTTTAAGTACCATGGTGCAAGTCCATAAAGGGAATTGTTTGGGGTTTTTTTAATAATACATTTTTTTTCTGTAATTATGGCCATCACTTGGGCACTTTATATTCTCATTTCTGTCCATAATTTCTGTAGATATATTCATATATTCAGAATAAAGATTTCATCAGAAATAGCCAATGCATTGTACAGACATGTCTCTGTTGTGAAATGAATGAAACTCAGTCTAGAGATTCCCTGAGCTAACAGAAACATAGGCCTGGCAATCCTCACTGCTGGGTCCGTCTTGCACAGTAGAGCATCCCCAACTCTTAATCAGGTTCAGTTGCTGCTATCAAAATTCTCAAGGTGTTTCAACTCAATGCATTGTGTGAGAGAACAGGACATAAATAAGTTGTTGTTTAATGCTGACCACCTTGGGGACCTTTACTGCTTCTCATTTCTGCGTGCAGACTTTCCAAGCCCTGATTCATCCCTCCCCAAGATAAATGTATGTTTATATTTCTTATATTTCAGAGAGTCATCTTTACAGAATTTTCACTACTTTTGCATCCTACCTATTTAACATTTCCCTATTTGTAGTGGGTGGCCTTACAGAAATTGCCTGCAGCTCTACCACTTTGTCTTAAGTTTCTGCCTCCTGCCTCTCTACTCCCTAATCAAACAGAGCAAGAAAAAGGAAGATTTAAAGATCACCCAAATTTTGAAAATAAGATCTTCATGAACAGGTGTTTTATTTCTGATACATTGGAAAATTCCCCAGCAGGAAGAAAGTTTGTGTATATGGAAGCAGTGAATCCTCACTAATCTCAAAGTATGGAATAAGCTCTTCCAAAAGCTAAATTCAATTGCTACTTACTGTTGTCTCCTTCAGTTATGGCTTGTGTTTTCCTTTTTCTCTAATGTTAATGTATAATTGTATGTACATCTCAAAATGACACAAAAAATAGGACATTCTGTGATTGACTCAGAAGTCCCTAGGCTTTCTTAGTAATCAAATGGTGGGGCTTTTACACCAACATGAATAGAAAAATCATCCCCTTACAGCACATTTTAGGAGAGTTACAATGGAGAAGTATGACTGTAATGACTAAAACAATTCCATGAAACCATTTGTAAGATCAAGGTTGTGAATCACAGAGCACCATTCAATTTCAATATTTGGCCTAATTTTGGTGCCTACAGTTCTCATTTTTCATCCTGTCCTTGGATAATAGTGTCAGCATAATTGGCACAAGGAACTAGAAACCATGGGCTGTTCTGTTGTTTCTCAGCTCACAGGCTGGAGGTGCATTTGCACAAATTCAAAGTCAACCGTAGCTGCAAATAGTTTCCCGTATTGGTTATGGGGCTATGGCTCCAGGAAAGTAATTTTTTCAGAATTAGCTTTTATGGCTGTTTGGTTTTGGCCCTCAAGCTGTAGCTCCTGAGCAAGGGCCAGAGGGGCAGAGTATTTGTACTGCTTGTTCAAGCATCTGGAGTGTGCTTATCCCTCCTCTGAAAGTGCAGCAAAAGGACTCTGCACTTTAATTTGCAAGTTGTCAGGCCATAGGTATAGTGCTGTGTTTAAAACCATAGGTTTTTCAGACACCAGCGGGGTGTAAACAAAGTTTAAAAATTACTTATAATGCATCTAGAAGGCAATTTTTAATATTTGTGTTAAAACACAATGTAACAAGGTAATGTATGCTAAGTAGGTGTTGGATTAATGTATGTCAACTATATGTTGTGTTACACATAAAAATATTACAAATGTGTAAAAAGTAGTGACCAAAAAAAAATCTCTGGGAATTCTTTATATCAATTTACCTACATATGTTTGTTGTTTTTTTTTTTTTTTTTCCCATGGAAATGTCCAAGTGCTCTTTCTATGGAAGGAAAGCAAAAGAGTCATAGAGGATATAATAAATGTAAACATAATTACCTACATTAGAGCAGCTGTATTAGCTGGTAGAAAAAAAACAAAGGGGAGAAAGGAGGTGGCTGTAAATTGGCAATTGCTATAAAAGAACAAAAGAGGAGACTGCTGGTAGTGCAAAGCCTTGAAACATATACACGGTTTAAAAGGACTTGGACATCTGAATTTAAAATAAAAACCACAAACCCTTAAAAAACCAAGTATCTTAAACTATCATATCAGCACAGACATATTCTCAGGAAAGAAAGACTATGGAGTTAAGTGTGTACTATAGGTAAAGTCTCCAGCAGGGTTTCTGATTTAACAATCCAGATCCAGAAATGTGATGCAAACACTGCAGTTCATCCAGGCCCAGGTGGCTCAGGGACTGGCAACGTCATACGGAAACTGCATAGGCCAAGAGGTTGAAACTGGAATAGATAAAAGGAAGATATTCTTCTGTGTGAGGGGCGTGAGGCTGTGGCACAGGTTGCCCAGAGAAACTGTGGCTGCCCCTGGATCCCTGGAAGTGTCCGTCGAAAGCCAGGTTGGACAGGGTTATCCTGGTCTTGTGGAAGGTGTCCTGCCCATGGCAGAGGGATTGGAAAGAGGTGGTCTTTAAGGTCCCATCTTGTTGCTGCTGTACCGTGAACGGCGAGAAACTACACAATCTGAGATCAGGAGAAAATGGCGTTATTTAATTAATTAGAAACTGGTTTATATAACTTGGTTCCCAAAGATGACAGGAGGTTATTGGTTCTTTGACCAGCCCACCCCCTAGAATGATTGGGGGAGACTGTACAACTCTGATTTGAAAATATTTCTTCAGTATACCATAACAACACTGCACAACAGATTCCAGGTGCAAAGATAAAGAATTAGTTTACAAAAACCCGTAGCAGTGTTTTCATAGCTTTCATGAGAAACACAGAGCTCTCACAGAATGCTGCAAAAAAAGCAGAAAATTTCTCTCTAAAACTTTTCAGTGTCTACACCATCCAACCCAAGCTGCCCTATGATGATCATTAATGAGTGAGAATGGCTTAGCAAGAATTAACAGACTCTGATTTTGCTTCGTCCAAGGCTACAAAACTCTCCCCAGGGAAAGCCAAGGAATCTGAGGATTCCCTTGCTTGGGGTCTGAACTTTCCTCAACCACAGCACAGAGAAAAAGCCCATGTGCATTACCCCTTATTAACAGGAAAGCCAAAATAAATGAACATTTGTGTATGAAGCACAATTTCCCAGTCTCCCTTAATGCTTTACTATCATTCTACATATTCTACTCTTCAAGCATCACAGGGGGACCCAGGATATGACAAATTTAGGAATCTGCAGTGAGTAGTATTATTTCTGAGTATCTGCATGGCAGACGTTTTTCCTATCCATATTCATGTTACTTTTCAACTGTAAGACAAATATGAATAATGGCAACAGCAACTTCAACTTATAAGTAATTTTTATGTTTTCTGTATGAGTATTTATTTCAGTTAAAACCGTAAGTTTTTATTTTAAATTTGTTCTCCAAATAATGGACTCCTAGGTAATAAACTGTCATAAAAGACAATGTACATTTTACCTTGTGCCTGTTGTTCACCTTTCATAGTGGTGTATGTATTATCTGTCAAGTTAAACAAAGTCTTCAAAGCAGAAATCTGCAATTTAATGGAATTCAAGAAAACAATGATTGTGCCTTGTCAGTACTCCAGACTTTATTTGTTGATAGTATTTATGTTTCATTTCCTGTTAAATTCTAGTTTTAGTTAATTTTCTTTGCACATGCGTTGTGTAGTGGTACCAAACCTGATGTTAAAAATCCACCAGAATAAGCTCCATCTCACAGACAACCCCTCTTGAAAGGCAGGATGTCTTTATGCCAAGCTGTCCAATTTATCGTCCTTTCCCGCTGCTCCCTGGGGAGACTTCTTGTAAGCACTAATCTCTTCCATGACGGATGGTACAATGAGAGAGCTGGAGGTTAAGGGGCGGGAACAGGACAGAGCTAGGAAATTATCCCTTCCTTTACTCTCGATATTTAAAGATGGAGGTGTGTTTCTGTTGTTTCTACATTTGCCAGACGGAGTGTTTGCTGCAAGCACCTCCTACACCTAGACACTGAACTTGGTTATGTACCACAGAGGTACTCCATGATCGTTGTCACTTGCACTTTATGTGCATGGCCATTCAGTGGCAAGGCTGTGCTGCTACTCTTTCTCCTCTTCTGTTTCCCTAATTGCATTATCTAAACTTTGAGGGTTTAAATCAGCAATATCTTACTAAAAAGACTGTAAGAACAGAGTGTGTTAAATGAGGTCCCTCTGCTACTTGGGAAACCCATGCTGAGCACCAAAGAAATTGAGCTTCTTGAATGAATAAATGATAAATGAATGTCTAGAACATGCCTTTTTAACTTTCAGTTTTATAGGCTTCATATAGTCTCTAATCTCCATGAAATTTAGAGAATGTAATCCAACAGATAAATTGTCCTGGATGCTAGTAAGCTTATGTGAAAATTTTGAATTAAAATCCTTGTGTTTCTCATGTTAAACTAATTCTTAAAATTAAGATTACAAAGCTGCTTTGTAATTTGCCTAATGTCCCAATTCACATTTCTTTTTCTTGCAGTCAATTTGAGCAGTTTCTATTATCTTCCAGTTTCAAATGAATCAATCAGCATCTGACATAGCCTTGTGGGTCCTCAGCCATGTTCGCCCAAGGCAATGGAACTGAAATCAAAAGCTACCTCTATGAGTAGGGGGTTATAACTCAACATAGCAAAATAATGTTCTACTCTGTTGAATACAATAAAATACATAATGAATAAATTAGACTAGCTCTATTTTCTGCTGGTTGTGAATTGGGATTTTTAAGCTTATGCGAGGATTTCATCTATCTAGTCCTTTAGGATCTAATTTTTGAAGATGCCTTTCATTCTGGTCTGAAGGGATGTTTGTCCCTTTCAGTTTTATAGCCTGAAGTTTATACTCTTAATTGAAATTTAATAGATTCCCTCAGGTTCTGATAACTCCTTATTACCGTTCCTGTGCACTAGCTTTGTTCAATTCTGAGGCCAAAAGCAAAATAAAAATCATCTTTCATTCTGTCTCTCCCATTTGGACGTAAACATTGTATGCCACCTAAGAACATTTCAGAAAATGCTAATGGTATTTCAAGTGTATTGTGTTCATAATACATTTTGTATTCATTTACATTCAAAATAATCAGTGACAGCAACCTCTGACCAGTGTAGCTTGCTTGGTACCTGATTTGCCCTTGATTAAAACAAGTGCTGAAAGAATTACTGCTTTGACCTAATTAAATAGAGGAAGGCAAGGAGGCTCTTCAGTGATAGGACTCTGGGGAATTAATCTGCCCAAGTTTTTGAAGCTGTCAATAAAAGCTAAAATGTTGAGAGCTTGCATAGTTGACTGAAGCACAGGTTAACTTTCTAGAATAAAAACGGCAGGACCTTACTGAACAGGGAAAGTAGAATCATACAGTAATAGAATGGTTTGGGTTGAAAGGGACCTTAGAGATCATCTAGCTCCAACATTCCTGCCATGGGCAGGGGTGCCGTTTACTAGATCAGGTTGCTCAGGGCCTCATCCAACCTGGCCTTGAACACTTCTAGGGATAGGACAGGCGCAGCTTCTCTGAACTAGGAGTTTAGATGCTGGGGATTATGTTCAGGGCTCTGGGTGAAGCTGTAGTGGGAGCTGCATATTTATCTCTGGGTGGCAAAAGCCCCAGACAAGAGGCTGTGACCTGCTGACCCTCTGCACAGCAAAGGGCTCAGGGACCTGTGTCCTGTCCAGGTGAGGGACACCTGGAGACATGGTAGGATACAAGGACCCACCGACTATGCCATGCCTAGACTGGGAGGGTATAAACAGGGGTTCCTTGTTCTGCATCCCTCCTCAGAGGCACCAGCTTGAGCTGTTATTTTGTTTTATTTAAATTATTTTAAGGATCTGAGATAGCACTATGGGAAACCTGGGGCTGAGCCGGTAAGGAAATGTGGTCTGTGTGAGTGGGGTGCGCAGGGAGTACAGCAGGGCATCCATGGCCTCACTGGGGCTGCCCCTGCGAAGGGCCCTCGGGCCCAGCTCAGGTGGTGTGGATGTGACGGCAACAGTGGCTCCTGGATGGTCAGATGGGAAACTTTCCATAACATCAAAGGTAGCAAACCTTGCATGGTTCATCATATCAGTCCTGTGACGTTGGAGGGAGCAGGGGAACCAAGGGCCCTGCATTAAAGTGCAGCAATGTGCACTGGCTCACCAGCAAAGCCAGTCTGAATTCTGTTAAACACAGCCCTGAGGTATAAAAATGTTTTCTGTCAGGGTGTCATAGGCAGGAACATGCAAGTTTACCAGCTTTCTTTGTAAACCTCCAAACCAAGGGTACCAAAGAGGGAAATGCTGATGGTGAGATTGTGGGTATGTTTCTATCCTCTTCAAGAACTTAGATTTGTAAATTCTTACTAGCATTTGAACCACAGTCTTGTTCATACCTATGGCATAGTTAAAATAGCAAAGTTTTGTTTACAAGGCCATTACCAATACTAGTTGTGGGAGTAGTGGAAGACCTGAATTGATTTAGGTCTAAACAAGGTGTATAAAGAATGAAAGGTCTGATAATGCATATGAAAACTTAAGTTCATCTCAACTTTAAAGGACCCCCTATGTGTCACACCAGGATGCAAATGTTCCTTGGTGTCTAGATAGAATACATCTTGTGTTTAACATTATCTCTTTATAAGAGCTATAGTGCTAAGAAATTGGTAGTGAGAACACATACTATGCTTACAGCATAATTTAACAAGGCTTTCCTTTTACTTGACAGACAAGAAAAGCTGGTGGCTTATACCTGAGGGAACCAATGCTTTCTTAATTTCAATCATTTAATTCAAGACGTAAAGAGTAATACTGGAAGATAGGCATGCTTACTTGACTTTCTTGTAGACTGGCTGTATCTTTTTGTGAATAAACTGAAAAGAAATATTCAGATTTAATTTGCATTTTAAATTCAGAAATACTTCAAAGCAGTCCAGAGTAATGGGATTCATTTGATAATATTAAATGAATTAATTTGTTATTTTCCTGAATATTTGAAAATGTGAGGAATATAACCGTTCTGGGGGAAAAACCCTGCAGTACAGTAATGGCAGCAATGAGGTTTCTAAGTCCTGTGTTTCATTGCTTTTGAGTCTGTGCTGGAAAGAGTAAAGCATCATCTGGGCCAGAAATGGAAGCTATAAGACATCCTAGTTCAAGTATTTTTGAATCAGTTCTGGTGTTTCTGTGATCAGAGTTCTATATGTTTGATTTGAGGTTTTTTTCTCTTACTTGTGGTCTTCTGGCTGGTGAAGAGCCTTGTCCTGTGTAAGCTGGCAGCCAGTGCCCTGCTGGGCTGGGAAGCTCTAGTCAGGCTCTCAAGCTCATCTCAGCCCACACGTTTCACCTTTTCCCAGGTCTCCTCCCCATCCCATCAGGGGAGGAGTCAGTGAGTGGCTGCATGCCACTCATGTTAAACCATGACAACTTCTGAAATTCATGTCAGAGGCAAATGGAAATGTTCTATCCTCTGTTATTGATCAAGTCCTTCAGAGATTAACTATGTCAATTAATGCCTTTTTCTTAATGTTTAGGGGCTGTATGTTTTCCAGGTCTAATTACAAGTTTGTACATGGTTACAATAGTTAAATATTTTCTGTAAGAAACAGGGGGTGTGTGAAGCAAGTTGTCAGCAAGAGGTATGTTAGAGGTACTATCAAACTTTGCGCAGAGAGTATGGCCAGGCTGCTGCTTCTTGTAATAAATCAGCAGTTGTCCAATGGCCATAATAGATTAAGGTCACTTAATGGTGGGTAAATATTTAAGAGACTGCTTTAGCTATTTTGTGCACTCACCAAGAAAATCAATCTTATGAATTGGAGGGAGCTTCAGCTGACATTCTTGGTTGTATGTTTACTAAGAAGATGAATTTGGGTCACATCAATTCTTTTTTCAGTCTACCAGGATTTTGATTTATAATTTTAATTAAGTGCTTTATAACGTGAAAAAACATATAGGTATTAAAATTTCTTTGCAGGGTATTAGTGAGCAAGGTTTATATTTTTACAATAAACTGAAATCAGATTCTAATTGTTAAAAGTGTACCAGACAGCATCACTGCAGTGGAATGCAAAATTGATAAATGACAAAATTGTCAATGGTTCACCAACCACTGCAATTCTTGCCCCCTGCTTTGGAGGACAGCTGGAATCTGCTCTGCATTCTGTCGTGTTTCAGAGAGTGTGGTGAGACAGTGTCTCTCCCTGTGCACGCTGCTGGGGCCCTGCCCTGTGCCAGCAGCAGCACAGCTGGGGACGAAGATGCTGGGGAAGCACAGCACTAAAATCACTAGAAACGTATTTCTGGAAGCAGTGCTGTGGTACTTGGCAGAGCATGGTCTACACAATCCTACCTACTTACCTGACCTACTGTGGAAGCTGTAGACATGACAAAAAAAGAAATCTGGTAGCATGAACTGCTGAAAAGTTCAGCACAAATGTTTTATTTTTGCCAAAGCTATAAATAGTCAAAATCATATTGAAAACCAGTGGCCATCAGAAGATACATCAACTCCTTTTCCAGCTGGTGGATCACATAGCAACTTGGTCTCTTTTAGCCCTGTTATCTCTCAAAGTTTGTTGTTCTTCAGGTTTTGGTTTGTTTTTTTTCAAACTTAAAAATGTCTAGGATCTTTGTAAACATTGAGCTACAAGGTAGTTTGCAAATAAAAACCTGATAATTAGACCCCAAAACAAGAAAAGTGCCTTCTGAGAATCAGAAAGTACTCAGCTGCAGCAAAACATTTTGCTCCTATGTTGATGCTGCCACAGGGAAGGGAACCACTCCCTGCATTTGACTTTTTAGAGAACATTTGCTTATACTTTTTCCCTCGTACATTAACTCAGCCCCTGTCAGCCAGCCCTTTCCCTTTTTTTCCTCTAAGATTAACAGGAGGGGCTGTGCAGGTGATGGTGGGAAAGGGGAACAAATAGTCTATTTGTTGAGCAAAACAATTTAGATTTAAAGCTGTTATGAAAATTGAAAAGTTGATTTTAAACATTTAAAGAAAAAACATTTTTATCAAATCTGGAAGTGTTTTTATTTACCTTTTAAAATTTTTGCATAAGTTACATATATAGAAGAGGATTAAAGGAGATTTTAATGCCAAATAAAATATTTTTTTCTGAACTAGAATGAAATTCTTTTCACCTTAGAGGACTGAAAAAATTTATTTTGCTGTATTTGCTTTGTGTAAGCCTCTGAAACAGCCTCCTTCGATTTCATTTTCACTAAGTGTGTTGGCAGCTATTCATTTCATATGAGAGCTAATTCCATGTCCCGTGAAACTGCTTCAATGGAAATAAATAGATCTCAATTTTAGAATGCCTATTTTGTCAACTGATTACATCACTGCTGTTACTGTTGCACTGGCAAGTTGCTGCCTGGTGTGTTATACTGCCTTAGAAAATGCATATCCTCAAAGTCAGCTGGGACACAATTTAGGGGAATGCACCAATGAATGTGGGGCACAATTTTAACTTTGGAAGCCCTTGCCTATAAATGTGTCCCTTTGTGATTGACACTTGCCTTCAGAAATGCTGTAGTGTCCTAGTCTGGCACAATTTTTTGTTTGCTGTTGCTTTGTATTATTATTTTTAAAAAATATTTTAGAAGTAAATAAATGAAAAATGTTGAGTTCTGTTTTGAAATACATAGTTCCTCAGTTGAGGGGCAACAGCAACATCCCAGAGTAAGGCACGAAAGCTGAGGACAATAGATATCTAGGGTTTCTACAGCCTATCCATGTGTAGTGAGTGTGAGTTTAACAAGCCAAGGCTGTTGAAAATGTACTCCGATTGAGCAGAGGATGTATAGTGAGACTATCCTTTACTAAAATGCTTGATCCTCCTGAATAGCAAAGATATTAACTTAACTAATGATCCTTTAAATGGGTATGTAAAATATAATTTAAGCTACTTGCAACATGCAAAAGAGAGGCATCATTTGTTACTGCCAAGCTCACTGGCATGTGGAAATCAGAAAATCATTAGCCTTGATAGAAATAGTTTAATACAGCAGGGAAGAGAACACATTATTTAGGGCAGTTAAATGACAATTGATGCAACTGCTGGCAAAATGCAGAAAAATGAGTGTGATTTAGCAAATGATAAATACTGCACTTAGAACTTATGCATGCATGCAAAAAATGAAAATCTTTCCTCATTATACTACATATTTTACCTAGGAGACAAACTTTTCTAAAATGCAGCATTTACTCACCCTGATTTTTACAACTATAACTCTTGACAAACCTCATTCTTTCTTTGTCTATTGCATGCCATATATCCACATAAGGAGTAACGTAGAGTTCCATCTCTCATTCCATAACCACAGAAACACATTAAGAAAGATTTTCACACAGTTTTAACATTTACCAGTAGCAGACTTGAGTCGTGTTCCAGGTGACGTCAGCTGGCTCTGGTACGAGGTTCACCAGTGAACAAACCAGCTCTCATTCTTACACATGTGAAAATTATTTTAAGAATCTCTGGAAGAGATTTTACAGTGAACATAAATGTAATTTCAACTTTCTTAAAGGCCTCTTTTTACAGTGATGATAGTGTAAAGTGACATTAGGATAACTGAGGAGCAACTGGAGTCTGCTCCCCAGAGCAAAGCTGTGTGTACTGCTCAGGGCAAGCTGAAGCAACAAACACCTTGTTCAGTACTGGGGGAATGTAGCTGCATAGAAATTGAGGTTAGAAAGGGAGAAATTACATCATATACACTCATCCCCTCTCTACCCCTCTCTATTTATCTTTCTAGAAATACAAAGAAAAAAGCATCCCCCTCAAGAAAGAAAGAAACTCAGACACCACACAGACACACACACAGAGCTATACATTTCTTAGCAGAACTCAGTGTGTACTTGTCAAATATACTTTTCTGTGTCACTGAATTTCCTTGCAAAGGCAGGTTGTTATGTCAGGTTTGGTACTGTGCCTGTCTGCTTTGCAACCAGTAATGGACATGGCTGTGTGGCTTTAGGGACATCCACCTGAACTTGCAAGAGCTTTCCCTGCACTCTGGGTTTGGAGTGGCATTCCTGCATCGCCCTGACACAAGAGACCAACACCTGGCCTGTTGCTTTCAATCTCTGCTTTTATCTTTAATTATGTAGTGACAAATTTTCTTCCAAAGAGAAAAAACATGTTTTAAACGTGTTAGTATTTGCCTGGGTGTCTATAGAGATTTGTGTGCTGTATGTCAGCTCTGATAGTGGATGGAATATGACAGTAGATTTTCGACTGGCAGGTTTGCACATCTGAAGTCACTCTCATACGTAATACTTAGACTATTTATTGCACTAATACAGATGGTGACATCAAGTTGAAACCAGGTTTGCACTTGCTGGGGTTCTGTTTTAGTGAAGACTGTTTATAAAGTGGAAGGTGGTTTACATCAATGCATCAAAATATTATTTGTGATTAAAAGTATCTTGCTGTCTATGAAATCACTTGAAGTAAGGCTGTTGAATATAAGGAAAAGTAAGTAAAGGCAATAACAACCTTTTATCAGTGCCAAATTTTTCTGGTCAGCTATACACAAAATTTTCTGAGTTTTTTTGTTTGTTTTGTTTTTGTTTAGTCTTTTTTCCTCCCTCTTATTGCATGTATTTGTGATCTTAGAAATCCTCAGAGAAAATAATTTGAAGTTTCTTTAGAGCTACTGTGGGAGTTTGTAAGTGAGATTGGTTTTTGCTCCATACCCCCTGGACCCTCCCCTTCTCTCCCACTTAATTTTTTTAAAGTATGATGAATAAATATATTTTTCAATTGTGAGGGTTTTGAAAGCAAGACTGTGAAAAATCTGATTTTAAAGATTTTGCTGGAAATCAAGGAACAGAAAAATCAATACACATAATGGATAAAAGCATAGTGCTGTTTCCTTGATATTTTGAGGCATTTAAGTAACTATTGTAAATCCAAATCAAATACACGTAAAGGATTCCATGATCTTCACATCTGCAGAATATATGGCTCATTCTAGCTATGAAATCTATTTAATGAATAGAATCAGAAAAGATTGAAAAAGGTTCTTGAGCTATACATATTTAACCCGTACATCTTGCCACTACAATGGGCTGCAGTTATCAGGGTGTGCCAGTAAGGTTCTTGTTACTTTGTCTGCAGTTTTGTAGGTGTAACTGAGGTGCATATCATTGTGTTTAGACATCTAACTGCTCATCACAATTTGGAAGCTCAGGGTAAGAGCCCATAAATCAGGTAGCTCATACTAAAGATATTTTTCTAAACATGTAAGTAGTTTAGAGTTCAAGCATTACCTGCCAGAATTTTCTGCAGCCACTGTGGTTTGGGATTGACAATACCCAGGAAATTTGTCACTTTATGGTCTAAATTATCTGTCTGTCTAAATTTTTGGAAAATGGTGTGCTGGAAAAAAGAGCAATGCTCTGGTTCAAAATGTTCTGATCAAGTGCTTGATCTGAGCAACTAAAGCAATATGAAACCGAATACATTTGTTCTCAGGCACAGTAGAAGTAAAGAAGATAGACAAAGGTTTCAGAACTTTTTTTAACAGTCAAATTACAGACGTAGAAATATATTTTCATTGCTTCAGTACATGGTGTCATTTACTTTTCAAGTCCAGCTTAAAAAAGGGCTGAAGTATAAGGTGGTATGTACATGTATATTCATCTACAGAGACAAGGCTGTGCTGCTGAATTTGTCAGGATGTTGCCTGCAGCTTTCATGTAAATTGGATCAGACCAAAATAAAGCGAGAGCGATTGTTCCAGAGTGTAAATCTGCAAGACAGAGCAGTATTCAGGCATCACAATACTTATGTTTTAATCTCTCTTCTGCTGTAAATGCTAGAGTTGATCACGGTGTTTTCAATGTAAGTGCCTGCACAACTTCTGCTTCTTCCATTTTTTAGCCCTCCCAAGTAATTTTGAATTTGTTCTTGCATACCTCCTGAAAATAAATGCCAGCCAGGACAAGCCTGTGTGCCAGAGTGGAGGGGAGACAGCATTTAAACCTTGCACATCAGCTGTCATTGAAACATACCCCAGCCGGGTGGTTCTTTCTTGGATAATAATGATCAGGTGGTGTAGAGTGAAAAGGATGGATAAGGGCAAAGAAAGAGATGGGAAGAAAACTGCAAGAATGTGTGTGATCCTACAGTTCATGCTTATGTTTATTCTTATTCTTTTTTTGTTGTCTTCTGTTCCTTGAAGGCTTTTTGTACCTCAGAAGGATTTTGACCTAGAGTTTGAAAAAATCTGTGAAATGCTTTTATCATTATTACTCCTTTCTTTTCATAACAGTGCTTTTATCAAAATATCCCTGCTAGAAGCTCTGAGTCTATTAATTCCTGTTGTTGTACAGAAATGACATTGACATTTGAGTTTGTTTCTTTAAAATGGAATAGAGTGAAAATCGTTTAGAAGTCAGAACCAGTATAAACATTACAATTAAAACAATATTTACATTGAGATTGGTTTTGTTTGCCAGATTCTAGTACTGTCTCCCTTATTTAATGAAATTTACTTTTCAAGCTGTTCAACTGGAAAGTGTTGGAAAGTGGCTGTAGTGCTGGAGAAATCTGCAAAGCTTATTTTAAATTGTTGCTTAATGGAGAATAATATGTACTGTAGGTTAATTTTTTTAATCTTCTCTTGTACTTTACTACTAAATGTGTCATATGTTGTTCCCATAAGTTCATGGTTAAGTCATATGCGGAGTCAAGTAGAACTTTTGAGTGTTTCTGTAGCAGCAGATAAAAGCATCAACAGGTGATTCAGGCTAAACCAGAACTGCAATAGCATAGAGTCCCTTGTGTTTAAGCACTTGTAGTCCCCATCATCATTTGGGTTTCTCTCACATCCAAACAAAAACTGTGGGTTTTGTCATGGACAAAACATATTTTAATGAACTTTCTTGTGACAATGGTAGTGAATGCTCAAAACAATGGGTCCTTTTTCGGAAAGCACATACTCTCATAACTCTTTCAAGGTACCTTTTTAGTACCTCAAATAATAAATATCTTTCTTTGAATGAAATGAAGGGTCTGCTTGGTCCTTAAGCAAATCATAGTTATAATGGGCATGAAAATACAGAAATTCAGTTCTCCTTTAATACAGCAATTGATGGCTCTAAGTCTGTTGGGTGGGAGGGAAGCTGACTGTCATTAGTTTCTGAAGAGCATGAAGGGGTTATTTAGCTTGCCTTTGATTAATTTCTGGCACAACATGACACACATTTGTGCAGTAAGAGTGCATCACATCGGAGTTGCATGCTTGAAGCAAGTTCATCTTGTTCCAATATATTGAATGTGAGTTTAAGTGAATGTTTTCCTGCCCAGGCTGAGGAAGGTGACAAAGCACGGGGAGTGAGATGACGGCTGTCTGGGAGCTGAGCTGAGTTGTCTGGGAAGAATCCTTCTCCAAAAATAGGGCTTGACATTTTTTCATGTAAATATGGGTAAAGTCAGGTTTCAGGTATGGTGAGGGGTTTGTTTATGTAAGGCTTTTTCCCTTTTCTTGTATGCATCTGGAATTTGGTCATTGAAACAGTGCTGCTGCTTCATCAGAGGCTGGAGCATGGGTGCATTTTATAGCAGTCCCTGAAACTGCCCAGCTCTGGTTGTGTGCCTAAAGGAAAGGACCAGATAGACTTATTGCACTAGGCTGAGTTTCAGAAAGGTCAGCTGCCGCGGTGCTGTGCCGGCCAGCACGCTGCCTGGCACCGGGCAGTGCCTCACCTGCTTCGGGTGCCGGAGGCGGACGCCACCGCAGCGCTGGAGGGCAGGCGGAGCACCTGCCCGTGTTCGCCTCGCCCACCGACGGCAGGGTGCGTGGAGGAGGAGGGACAGAGCGGAGGGACTCCCTCGTGAAACGGAGAAGGGTCTATTCCAACAAAAAGCCACTAGCAGAGCACAGAGATTTAGGTGGGCGCGGGGTTTTTATACCCCTACGTAACAGGCGGGGAGAACATACAATGACCAGTGAAATATCAGGTATGGGGTCTTACAAAGCGGGGGAGAAGGGACCAGGGTGAATGGGAGAAGATGTGGGGAGTAGAGGATTAACATGGGCCAATTACCAACCGAGGAACATAGAAATTTCTAGAGACATAACCAAACGTGAACCATAATGGGGAGCGGGGAGGGAGCAGCCGATGGTCACAGCGTGCTCCGCACAGCAGTGCTCACTGTGCCTTCCAGTCCTGGTGCTGGGGAGGCTTCAAACCACTGGACCTGTCGGTCTGCCTGGTCCAGCTGACCACGGCTCTGGCCATGGCTCACCGCAACAGTGAGCAGCTGAGGGAAACACACACAAGTCAAGTAGGTGAGATATGAGACTGCAAGAAAAGGAAATGGATGATGTGAAAGGAGGCACAGTACAAAGGACTCATAGCCAGCCCGAGGTTCAGTCCAGCTATTTAATCACTGTCAACTGTTACTCTGTAATTAAATTATAAATCCTGAGGGTTTAGAATTCTATCTTTACTTGTAAGCTTTTTTTTTTTTTTTTTCCCAGAGTGGAAGGTTAGCTATCTCATTAGGGTTTGTTCTAGGCTAGCATTAGAAAATTGATTTCTTTATATCTATATATAAATAAGCATAGATATGCATATGTGTGTTTAGATAAAGACTGTTACATATATTTCCTAGTTAAATAATAAAACACTGAAATATTCTACCAGGTTTTGGCATTCATTGTAACTCAAGAAGGTAATAGTGATTGAACCAAAGGAAAAAAAGGCACTCCAATTTCTCCTACAGTTAAGATAATTAGCAAGTTAGTGCTGCTTCTAGCCTCTCTCTTCCATTTCTGTGCAGGCTGCTGAATAACTGGAGACCAGATAAGACTATAGCTAGGGAGATGATAAAAAGGAAAAATACCTTGACCCTTTATCTGTGTGGTAGATAGTGAGGCACAAGTACAGTTATAGTGACAGCAGGCGATACCTGCTGGTTGTGGAAATTTAAAGGTTTTCTTTGGAATGTATCCAGTATTGGTTCCCAAACTACCTATTCCATAAGTACTGATGAGTAATTATTTACCTTTTAAGTAATATCACTGCTTAATCTACTAAGAGTTCGCTGCAAAGTATCATCTTTATGGGACCAGATACTGAATACATTTAAGTACTGTTTTTTCTAGTTGTGTTATCTTTTCCATTTCCATCTATTTTTATGTGAAGATGTTAATTTACTGCAACACCAACTGTGAGAAACTACTGCAGTGGCAACAAACAAGAACAGTTTCAGTGTGAGTACCTATAGTAATAGAATACTACTTTTTGTAGATAGTTGCCAGTCAATTGGAGTTCTTTATTTTTCTCCTACTTTCTCACAGTTAGTGGTATATTTCTCATTTCCTTTTCCATAAATTGCAGAGGGAACCAGCTTAGTGAATTCTCTTTCCTCTAAAGATAAATGGAACATACTTTCACATTACTTGCAATTAAAAAGATAAGTGAGGATGTTCTATGTGGAAAAGTTTATTTAGATCATCCACTATGACACACATTATCTACAAAATGGGTCTTTTTTCTTTCTGGTGCTCATGGAACTGCTCTTAAGAGTAGGCAATATGGGTTACTAAATCAAAGTATATTAGCTAATGGTGAATAAAGAAAGATAAAGAGAATGGTTTAAAAATTGCATATGCTCAATCAAAACAGAAATTTTAACAGCCAATGACACATGCTCTTAAAATATTATGCACGTGATGGAGATGCTTGAAACTTTATTAGGTTAGAAATTCCTGGTTTTCATACTGTCTTTTAAAGTGTTTAGGTTTTTTTTTTCTACTTCTGTGACTCTTGGAAGCATGTGTTTACATGAATCAATTCCTGACTCATTAGAGTTTAAGGTATGGCATAGTACACAAATTCTTTTGGTATCCTATAGAAATTTCTCTGAAGCAACTTTCCACAAAATGTTACATAATTACCATAATAATTTTGTCTTACAAACTTGGATGTGAAAGCTGAGTTTTCTCAGGACAATGAAAGCTAACATCACTAAATTTCCTTTAGAAGCACCCCACAGTAGAAAATGAACGCATTTTACTTCTTATGTACGAAATGAGTAAAATAAATTGTGATTCTTATTTTCTCTTGCTTCTGATGCCTTGGGGTATTTATTTTGTGTGATCCTTCACTGACATGAATAGGATTTGCCATAAAATCTGGAACCTAAGTTCAAACGTTTGCAGTAGTTAATAAACAGTGCTGCTGTTTAACAATTTCATTGCAAAACCATTTACTGTCATGATGGCCACAAAAAAACCTACTGCATTGACCCTGTAGTGAAATAATAGCAGAAGTGTGGTTAAATCCATTTGAACTGCCCGGTCTGAAAGTCTGAATTCAATGAGTAATCCTCAAAAAAATAGCAAAGGAAGTCTAGTTCAGAGTTTGAGAAAGGGTGAAAATAAGAAAACTGTTGGTAAAACTGGAGCTGCTGCTGCCTGCTGCAGTGAGCCGTTCAGCTTTTCTGGTTTCTGAGATTCCCAGTAGGATTCTGTAGACATCCAACTGGAGATTGGAAGGCAATACAGGATGACAGTACAAGAATATAAAAAATTACCAGCGAGTTTCTCAGAACATCTTTAAACCACACAACCCATTTTAGGGTCTTGGGTTTTTTTGTTCTTTTTTTTTTTTATTTTCATCAGTTAGGTGACAGATTTTGTTTTAAAGGAATGGTTCAAAATAGACCCATCAGGTCAATTAAATTTTGACGTGCCTTTTCAGATGGGTAGTGTGAAATCTCAGCTCTCACAGCTGAAGAGCTGATCACATAGCTTTTGTATAGGCAGGAAAATTAAAACAAAACATATTCCTATCACCCCAGCAAATATTTATTGTTTCATTAAGGATTAAAAAACAGACACATTGAATCTGTCCCTGGAGTCTGGCTTTGGAAATCTGCAGTTGCTTTAGTGCTGTTTTTATTCTAATCAAAATTGTCTGCTTTAGGGAAGATCAATTAAGAGTCACCTTCCTCCAAGAGTCTGGAGGCAGTTTTTGTAAATTAATCAAGTTTCCAAATACCACTGTGAAATAGGTAGAATAATACCTCTTTTACAAATGAGGAAAGTGACACACTTCAGTCACATGCCTAGCCTCAAGGTCATTTAAATTGTTAAATTGGTGCCATAACTCATTAAAAAATTTCCAGTCCCTTTTTACTGCATCCATTGTATCACGAAGTCTCCAACAATTTCCTCAGCACCCAGGGAAAGTCAAATATTCTTTATTTGAAGACTCTTTTTTCTATAGGTGTCCAGTACTTCCATTAATGTCAGTAGCCCTGTTTTTTGACTGTTTTGGTTTTTTCCTGTTGACTCATTGAGCCTGGCTATTTGCGGTCTTAAAACTCTGCTTTGAGAATTTACCCGAGCGCCCTCCCCAAGTTCAGGGAAACATTTTTCTATTTGAATGACACCAAGTTAGTAACTCGCCTGCCAAACCTTTCAGAGGGTTTTCCCAGAGAACCAGTTAAAGTTAAAAGATCTTATGGTCCTATAAATGTTCTTTTAAATTTTAATGCCCAACAAAAATGTGGCCATTGAATTGTCCCATACAGAACGGAGAAATTCCAGGCCACACTTGTTTTCTGCTGTTGACAGTTAATGCTACCTTCATTTTGGCAGTATTTATTAGTGATATTTTTTGGTTTTCCTTATATTTGTCATCCTTTCACTTCTTTGCTTGATGCTCTTTCAAAACTGTGACACCCTGTCTCTGGCTGACAGGACAGGTGAGTTTCAGTCCTTGAGGAATACTCCTTCCTGCCTTAACAGAGCAGCATGGATAGAAATCCTCCTCTAGAGAGACTGAACATATCATTTCTTTGACGTGCTTAGCCTTTGCTGACCAGACAGACACCCAGAAGCCGAGTTGTGCCTGTGGGTGACAGTGTGTTACCCTCTCGTGGCTCCCTCCCCACCTCCAGCCTGTTGTCCCTTTTTTGGAAGAAGCAGAGGTTTACTTCCACGTATGAAGAATCAGCAATTGTGTCTTAGATGATTTTACTGTGAATTTTAACTATTTAAAATATCATTTGAGTTCAATTTGAACAGCTGTTTTTATAAATTTCACAATATCATCTATTGTAGCTACAATAGTTGCATCAGGATTTATGGAAACTGAGCTCAATCCCTGCCTGAGTGTACTTTCTCTAGATTGATTGGCCATATTGTTATTTAGCATCTGACAGAGCATGGAAGAATATTAGGTATGAAACATTAATCAGGAAATTATGCATTGCTTTCACAATTAATGTGCAACTGGACTTTACTTTGTAATGTTGTATTAGCTTTTAACATGCAAATTATTGTAGGTAATTACCTCATTTTTCAGTGGCCATTTGATGGATTGAAGTTTCATGTAGAATGTTCAGTGTAATTTAATGCCTTGCAATGATTTGCTTCTTTATTTTTCATAAGAATCTTAGTTTATCATACATCAGGCATGAAGAGCCTACAGCACTGTAAAACCTAATGCATAAAGTTCAGTTTTTCAGTCCTTTTTACTCTAGAGCTGGCAATTTGGTCAAGTGTTTCAGTAAAGATGTCTCTTGCTTTTTTTAAAAAAAAAAGAATTGCCCGTGATTCTATTTATAGCTTCCCACAAGTGAAGCTGCTTTTGTACCATCTGCTTAAAACAAAAGTGAAACAGTAGTCTACCAGATGATCCTTTTTATTCCCTAATATGTGAAAGTATTGTATTCAATAATCTTTAAACAGTCGAGTAATAATGCTTCAAGAGGAGTAATAGAATTATACAATTAATTGTTAAAATGCTTCAGCAGTTTTAAATGTAGCAACTCTGGGTGCTTGGTTTTTTGTGTGTCTCTAAGGTGCATACAGTTTCACACGGTATATCAGGAAGGCATTGTCATAACAAACACTATGTATTAGAAGGTCTCTGGCCTATGGAAATATTTTCATATGTGTGAATAACTCTGAAAATTAAGATAATTCTTTCTTCATGTTTTCAGATCTTACATGTCAAAGTCACAAGTATTTATTATGATCTTTTCAAAATCCTGCTTTAGTAAAACAGATCCTCTATAAAAGTCAAGCAATATAAAATTGAATGCTTATATTTAAATAGATTTTAACAGATAATAAAGTCCTTGAGATTAAAATGGTTTCATTCACCAAGACAGTTTTCTCTGCAGTGTGCAATTTGTGTCACATTATGTAAAATTTCAGAAAAAAAGATTTAAAATAAAAGCACAAATAAAAATTATCTTATAAAACAAAACCAGAGATGTGCTTTTAGTCCTAAGTCAAGTAGAGAATGAAAGCAGGATATGAGATCCTATGTGTAAACACTGAGTTTTTATGACTTCATTTGTGTTCTTTCCTGCCTATGTGGCTTTGAAACTTAAATTTCCAGCTGTACTACCAGAATTTCCTCTCCTTGACATCTCCTAATAGGTTTGTTCATTGTTTTGGGGCTTGTTTTTTCAAAAATTTAAGAAAAAACCTAAAGAGAGTTAGACTTATGTCAAACATGAGAGAGAACTGCTTTTACACTTGTAGCTAACAGTTTGGTGTTTCAGAATATGGAGTTTACATCACATAATTGGTTCACCAGCACAAAGGTTTGTATCATGTCTATTGTAATAAGAGCTACTGTCATTTTCTCTGAAAAGAGTATTTAAATGGGTATGTGAAATTGTGCGTCTGAAAAATGTATTTCTCCCACCTATTGTCAATGTCAAACATTCTGTTACATGAAATTTAGTACCTGGAAAACAGTTTTTGTGTGCAAGGTATGAGCTAGTGGAATGATGAAAACACCATTTCTTAGTAAGTGATGGCAGGGAAATAGATGAGTCGTGATCCCTAAATGACACACTAATTAACAATGCACGGATAATCCAGGTTCATGCCTTTATCAAGCAAGGTTGGGTGATTTTTTGAGATGGATGCACCTAGTTTGGAAGACTTCTCTTTAAATGATATTCTGAGGGAATTTGCCAACTAGAACCATGTTTGTATGCTGAGAAGGGCAGGAGCACACCCGATGTGTCACTGTGTGCATGGTGTAGTGCATCTACTGAAAGAAAATTGAGAAAGTTCTCATTAAAGTTAACTTTTTCTCCCTCCCTGCTTTTCCCAGCCCAAAGGTGTACAGATAATACTAATGGCATTGCACTCTTCACCTAAATAAAAATGGAATTAATTTTTAATAACAAAAGAGCAGCAACCATAAAGAAGTTCTGACTCAATAGTCTGGAGTATGAGTTAAATATGTAGGTGGCCATTCAAAACACTGTACTTTGCTCTCATTAACAATCCACTGCCATGTATGTGAGCTATTAATATTTCAAGCCTAAATGGAAAATGAGCAGAACAATCTTGCCAGTTATCCTTTTTCTCAGAACAGTTGGAATTGGTTTAAATATCTCTACCAATCCCATTCGAAGGCTGGAAATTAAAGTGGGAAGTGAGTTGTGCTATGCCATGCAGAGATGCATGACATTGCATATGCTGATATCCATGAACTCTGCTGTAAAGTGCCAGGGAGAGGCACTTTGGGTCCAGAAAGTGACACTGAGGGGTAGTTCCTGCTGTTTCTCATCTAGGCAAACCTCCATAGCATTTGCCAGTGCAATATAAGGTACCTTAAACACGGAGTGAAATCAGCAAGAAATTGTTCCAATTTTTGCTATTACTTTCTCCATCAGGAATATGACTTGGTAATTTTGCCTGTTCACATGCTAATTGTGATAAGAGAATGGGTGTTTGGAGTGTGTCTTAATGATGCAGATGGTGACTGTCTCACCCAAGGAATGGTATCCTTGCAGGAGGCACGTGCATATTGAAACTCCTGTTTAAATAATCAACTAGGGGAAACCACAGAGAGAAAATAGAAAACTGTGGTACTTGATGGGTGTTGTGTCTGCTGTTTGAATTTTCTTCAGGTTGTTAGGTGGCATCTGCAACTTTAGGTAGCAGTGACGTTCTTCTTTCTATTGGAAAATAATGTAATTATCAGATTGTGGAGGGTCCACCTGAGCTCTCTGTTGCCTTTTGTTTCCTGCTTTTTTTCCGAGAGTTTTTCCTTTCTCCCTGGTCTTACATTACACGGCAGATAAAACCATAGGTAATGTCCCCACTTTGCTAAGAATGGGAAAATGATATTTGTCACCATAGCTAATAATTCAAGAACAAGTTCTGGGGAAAAAATTAGAAAAAGTGAAAAAAAAATCTGATATACAGGTAAGAATAACCCATATGTTTTACTTTAAAAACTATGTTACTTAGTTAAGTTCTGTTTTCCCTGCTCTGATCGCCCAAGTTATTCATAATATATACTTTACTTTAGCTCTCATCCTGCTTTCTCTTTATTGCAAATAAAATTGCTATATTAATAAGTAATTTTGTAAAAAAATAATTTTAAACAAATTAAAGACAATATGAGAGAAACAGAATTTTGGAATAAAAAAAATTAGGCCGTGGAGCTTTGATGTTGACTTAAATAATTTACATATTTCCCATGAATTCATTGCACCATGTACCAAACCAATTTGAACTGATAGCTGTTCCATTTTGTTAATATTAGAAATACCTGCATCTTTTTCAACTCAGAATCATTTAAACAAACTTGAATTATTGCCTCTTGCCGACGTCATTAAAGACTAAATACATCAATTGTCACATAGATGCCAATGATGCAATCGTATTGCATAAATCTGTTTTCTGACAGATAGCAAAATAATCTATGCAGACCCATGGAGCACTGAAAGTCTAATAGAAAATGGATTTCACTCCAGCACAGTGCTAAAGTGTGTCTTCCAAAATATTACAGCAGAATGATACAACATGGACGTTAAAAAAGCAACTCAAGGATTAACTGGAAGCTAAAAAGTTTGTCACAGAACAATTACAATAGTCTCTAATGTAAGTAATGGGTATCTAAGACAACAGGAGTTATTGCATTCGGCCACAGAGTAGCTTTCAGGATCACTGCAATTTTTTACTTGTAGTATCAAAATAATTCAATCATATGTTTTGAATTGTTTGGAAAAGTAAGGCAGGTTGTTATGCAACCTTCATTCTTTCCTCTACTCTAGCCACAAGTTCTTTTTGGATTACTGACATTTCTCTATCTTCTGGAATGTTCAGAACTGCCAAAATCAAACGAACTGATTGCTATAGCAATGCTGTGAGAGAATAGTTGAGTCTTTTATGCTCAGCGGGAACTCTTCCCTGGAAAGGCTGTGTGAGATCATATAATACAACAGAGATGATACTGCAGTGAGGAAGGCCGACCCCATACTGTGCCACATTACCAAGAGTGCAGCCAGCAACTTCAGAGGAGTGATCTTCCCCCTCTATTTTGCACTTTTGAGATCACAATTTGAGTGCTGTATGTACCTTGGGCTCCCTAGGACAAGGAAGACACGGACATACTGGAGAGAGCCTGGTGGAGGGCTGTTGGAGGTAATTTGCCTGTGGCAGGGCTTCAACATGGTCTCCTACAGTCAGCTGAGTCAATTCAGAGAGGTGCAGACTGGTGAAGTGGATGGAAAAGATAGATGGAAAACTGAGTGGGCTCACAGGGTTGTGATGAGAAGTAGAAATCCAACTGGTGGCCAGGTATTACCAGTGTCATTCAGGGATCCATAGTGTTAAATGCCTCTAACATGAGCTGGAGCATACGTGGTACAAGGAGAGACTGGGAGAGCTGAGTTTAAGACTGAATACTTAAGAGGGGAAGGGGAGGTATTGATGATGTCTGTAGTGTTTGATGGGAGAGTATAGAGAACATGAAATTATAGCCTTGGAGTCTTACGGTGAGAGCTTGAGAGGCAATGGTCATAAGCTGCAACATGATTCTGGTTAGATGTAAGAACGTTTTCCTCATGAGTGTGGTTAAAATTAGAAGATTTGTTCAACAGCACTGCAGTGTCTTCAAGCTTGCTGATTTTCAAAGCTTGACTGGACTATAGCCTGATCAGCATCATCTATTTGAGAGGACAGAGCACAAGGTCCCTTTCAACCTAAATTATTCTACGATTCTGTCAAATTAAACACAATAATTTATAAAGATAGATTCAAATGAATTGTCAGTCATGAAATTCTTTAAATGCAAAATAGTATAGAAATATTTCTATTTATTTTTAAACAAAACATTGGACTGCCTGCTGATTTCAGTGTATGGTCAGTTAAGCAGAATTCATTTTCTTCTGTTCAGAAGAGCTAAGACATGCAAATAATGTCCTTCATTCAGACTCTATTCATTTTTTGTTAAATTAAAAAAAACCCAAGAAAATAAAAGCTAAAGGCAATGAACTGAATTTCCCTCCATCAGGTTCCTTCACCCTCTGGTCTCCCTTATTCCTCTGCTTGACCTTCTGTCCAACCCACTCTCACAAGTGTCGAGGGGACTGTTGAGTTTAGCTGGCTGTTCAAGTCTGCTGGCACCCGTTCCCTTCTCAGCAGGAGCACGCGGGAGTTCTGAACTGTTGGGAGGTGTTCAGGAGCATTAGGGACATGCAGACAGATCTGAGCCCAACAGAAGCATCCATTCAAGTGACACGTGTGATGACACGAACAAGAGAATATTGTATGTTAAATCCTACCGAAACATCAGCTTTCCTGGTAGCCAATGTCAGGAGCTAAAGCCAAAAGGACATTTCAACAAATGTGTAAAGTCACTAAGGAAGAGAGATGAAGGCAGGAGAAAATACAGTAGGAAGTTAACAGTAATTATATAATGAATAAAGGATAATTACAGTCTCTGTCTAAGGATCCATGAAATGGTATTGTATTGCTGTATCTTTTTGAGCTGATATAAAATGCAATTCAGTTTAAAGAAAACACAGAATTGGGAACCAATTTTTACAATTTGTAAAAGTTTTCAAGATTTAATTTTGTGTGTGATTATTCTAAATTAGGATAAAATCTTTGGAAAAATACATGCTAACGTGTTGGTAGCCAACAGTCAATATCTTTCTTTCCTACTAATTTTTTAAATTGTAAATAGTGAATATTTAAAATACTGACCTCCCCACCAATCATGATGACATCTCCCTTCTTGCACGTGTTGAATTTTCAGCCAGGCACCTTCATGCACAGATTTGCATAAGTAACAAAAAATACATTCTAGTAGAGAAAGAGAGATAACCCAACTTTTCTGAGGTGTTGAAAGTTTGAGATTCAAGGCCATCTCTGAATAAAACTTTTCAATTTCACATGCTGCAACTCAGTTCTCTGTCTTTTATGCTTGGGGTTCTCTGGGTCATGGAAGAGAACTGATGTTCTCTTTTCTGCTCAAGTGTACTGCTTAAAGTAGTATTACATGTACTTATTGCTGCTCAGGTTTATGAGTTTGAATTCTCTGAGTATTTTCTCTCTTTATCCAAGCTGGCTGCACTTGTTTTGACTTCTCTCCATGATGTCACAGTTACATAAAGTATCTCAGTCAAATGAAGTACAGCAATTCACTGAAAGCTGTCAGGCTGAGTGGTGCCATTCTTTGTGGGTTCTGTGGTCTCTGTGTGGATTATAAATCTCTGCTTTTAGTGAGTCCTGGTTCCTGCTTTTCCATGCCAGTAAGTTGGGGGCACAGGCCCGTCAATACCCTGTTGAGTGCTGGCCAGTTATCTCAAACAGTGCCACTGGGAGATGTCCCAGAAGTTATAGGAATAAAATGGTGGTCTGGAAAAGGCAAATTTCTGGGATTTTTTATTTCAGATTTTTTTTTTTTTTTTCAAATTGTTCTTAGAAAAAAGATTGGCTTTAATTCATTGAGAAAGAGATCAGCTTTAATTCTGTGATGAGCTTTAATTTATATCTGTGATATTCTCTTTAAACTGTTCAAAGCACTAAGAAGTCAACACTAATGTAAATACTAGAGTTATGAGTTGTGTTTCCTTAGAAAGGTTAAACTGGTTTCAAGTGACGTACACAGTGTCCTATAAATACTGATTGTCTTGGACCAAGAGATTTTGCAGGTGCAGGCTCTGAGTTTTCAGTGTGCAAATGTGCTTTCATGGATGTTACTCAGATCCTCTCTTCTGTTTTATTCTTATAGTGTTTTACTTTGCTTGTCTTGAATTAACCTGAGAGATTCTTAAAATTCAAAAAGGGTCTTCTGAAAAAGGCAGGGGGTTTTGCATATCTCCCTCAAGACCTTCAGCAGTATGAAATGCAGTACAGGGTCTTTTGTGTTAGCAATTATATTTCTGAAATAGAAAATAGTGAATATTTAATTTTCCCTGCAATTTAGGAAATATATAGAAGTCACTGTTGTTAAAATTACACAGATAGTGTATCACAAATAATGTAAACAGTAATTTAGAATTTCTGTCTGTGAAATAACCATAAACAGGACATTATTGTCTAAGTTTAAGTTTTAAATTTCATTAATTGATTGTGGATGGTTTGTAGCAAATTTTTTGATTCTCAGTGTTTCTTCATTGTCCTCAAATAAGAATCCTGGTATTGATTATCAGGATTTTTTTGAAAATGGTGTGTAAGGATGCTGAGTGTAGTAACACGCATGAATTAATACATTAAATCAATGTGCAAGTATACAAGAGTTTTTGAATATAATAAAAATGTTTTATCCTTTAAAGGTTTGTGGAAGCTTTTACTAATTTAATTTAGTTCTGTTATTTTAATTAGCTAATCATTAATGACCATTGTTATTAATTCCAAAGTAATCTACCACAGTAAAACTTCAGGTGCAGAGATTATGATCTACTTCTGCAGCATTTGCGTAACTACAGCATTTCCTTTTATTGATTTGTCCCATGGTTCATATGGTTTGTGTGTTCTAGATGAGGGTAACAGCATCTCTCATCTGACTCAAACTCATGAGCTCATCTACTGACAAAGTGAACTTTGGCACTTTTCTGGTACAGTGCAGTGATGGGTGTGTACTGGTACAAAATGTGGCAGAGGCAAAGAAGGGGACATGATGAAAATGTGGAGTTAATGGATGAATGTCAATACAACTTTGGATTACAAAAGTTCAGGCTTATTGCCAGAAAGAAGTTAATATAGAGGAGACAGCAGTTGTTCCACCCCCCGAATGTTTGCCTCTGGAAATTACTTGAGAGTGATTCCAGAGATCAGGGCTGAACTCCTTGGGAGGTTATGCTGTCCTTTCCTTAGCAGGTCCCATCAGCAAAACTCTCTGTGCTTTTCGCTGGGTTTTATGAGATAAGCGATCTTAAGTTCTTGCACAAAATCAGCTCAAAAGGAGAAAGAGCTTCTGGATCTGTAGATTGAGGTAGGACCTAGTGGTGAGTTTCTTAAGCACCCAGGAAACTTACCTTGGAGCCCATTATTGTGTATGTTAAAGCTGTGAGTGAAAATTTAGTTTGAGATACTAAGAATTTCCTATTCCATAATTATTTTATCATTGTAATCCTTATCTAGAGAACAATGCCCTGCGTTGCTTGTCTCATAATTTGGGACATTGCTCTTCCATTCATGGGCTGCTTCCAGAAATTAAGTGCCCAGGGCTGTAACTAGTTATTTAGTTGGGTTTGTGCCTAAAGTCTTCCTGTCTACGCTTTAGAGAGAGAGTTTTATTGTTACTGAATTAGGTTGGGAAATAAAGACTTCAGCCCAAATTATAATTATTTTTCTGCATCTGTTCCAATCATTTACATGGTTTATGCTTGTAAATTAGGTGTTAATGGAATCCAAGTGGGGTAACAGTGTGGAACATCAGAACTGCAATTGACTGGAGAAGTAGACAGCATTCAAATATCTCTGAGGAGATCATTTGAGCAATAACTCTGGGGTGTTTATACGACATGCACGGAAACATCGTTCTATTACAGAAATTATCTCAAATATAAAGAGAACAGAAAATCCACCTTATGCAAGGAATCATACTTTTGTTCTTTTCAGACTTTTCAGAGATTGGATATTTTCCTTCTTGAAGGTGTGGTTTGGGTTGTGTTGTTTTCGTTGTTTTTTCCCTTGTAGCACAATTACTCAGCCTTTACATTTCAGATAAGCAGCTGTTGCACGTATCAGAATGTCTGCCCCTCTCACGAGCGTTTTGTACTTTTCCCCTCCCAAAAGCACCAAATAGAAGTGAGCCCTCTAGTGCTTCTCATTTTAGGTATATTAGATATAAACTGATTTTGTGCTGTGAATACCTAATATGAATGTTACAAGCCACAAATGTTAAAGTTAGTAATTTCAGAAAACTGAATCATTAAATGTTACTTGTAGAATTATAGGGAACCTTGACATGGTTTCAAATTTTTACACAGTTAACTTCTGTGTGGTATGTGCCTGAATGCTCCTGACTATGTGATGTTGTATAAAATGTCAAGCCTTAGCTCTGAAGCTATATATTTGTGATACTCTAAATATAGCTGCGTTTTTATCATTATTTACTTGACAGTGACATTCAAATTCTTAAGAGAATATTCATTAACTTTGAGTGATGAAAGAATGAATTAGTGCTGATTTAGTTTGTGGAAGATATCTTCGATGGAAGTGTCTCCTTGAGTCACACTGTCACTCTGATATTCTCCCTGGACCTTAGTGATAGCCTTTCTCTGATTAGGATTTACCAGAGAAAAACGAAGGGGGAAAGAGGTGAAACCGTCTGGAGTGTGTTTAAAAGTTGATATCGACGGACAAATTGGGTTTTTCATAGTCCTAATGCTCCTGATTTAACAGATATAAGAAGCTTTACCAAGGAATCACTCTAAACTGTTTGAGAGTTACGAGTAAATGCAGAATAAAGGTATTTAAAAATACAGAAATTATTATTGTTAGGGCACCTTAGTCTGGGTGATAGTCTGTGAAGATAAAACCAGACTTCGTTCCTCTGCTGGGAACCAGCTGATGCAGAAGAACAGCAGCTCTGTTGTAAATTGTGTAACACTTGGGCAGATTCTTCCAAAACCAAGCAGAACTGACCCCCTCATGCTCTAGAAGGCACGAGGCAAATGGTGAGTTGAAGACAATAATTTTTTCTTCTTCATTTAAATCTCTGTGTCTCCACTTAAGCAAGTGTCATTAAACAGCCAAGAAGTGTGTCTATCAATATTACTCTCACGTGATCAGATCATGGATTAGAATAGAACACTTAGTGATAAGAGCTGAATGCTGGGATAGTACAGGATAACAGGTTACAGGATTTTGAATTGGAGACTTGTATTTGGCTGTAACTGTAAAATATTTCTCCTTATATATTTGGGTATTGCACCTATAATCTGCATAATTACAATCATTAATAAACTTGGTCAGGTCTAAGCCATAAAATTAAAGATTCCATGAAAAATAGTTTATAAATTTATTTGCTGAAAAGTGATTGCATTCGGACTGAGTTCTCCAAATTCCTCTTAATATCGATTACCTGAAAACGTTAATTCTGGTGACAAAACATTCAATTTTAAAGGAAAATTGTGAAGTAAAATGAAACAAATGAGGACAGAAATTGTAGAAAAGTAATTTTAGTATCTATTACAGTTGTGACTATTTCAGAGCATAAGATCTCCAGTTTTTATCTCCAGCGGTGCTCTGGGTGGAAGATGAGGAGAGAAGCAGTCCATGGCTGTACCACCCCAGAGTAGCTGTAGCTCCCAGCAGCAGGAGGTTCAGGGCCTTGCTGAGCCTCTTTTAGTTGACCTTCCTATCTTTTATAGCTATGAATCCGTGTCTTGGGTTTTAGAGCTCTGTAAACTTTTAGGATTTTGGGGCAGGGCCATGCACAGTATGTGACCTCCAGTGTGCCTTGTAAAGGACTTAATGATACCATAATGATACTGACCTTTCTAATGTTTTCTTTTTACTCCCCTTAGAGAAAGTTTTCTCCGGGAATTTTTTGTTTGCTTTGTTGTGGGTTTTTCCTGTTTCAGTGGCCAAGCCATATTGCTCTTTTTTCTTCACTTGGACAGTCCATGAGTGCTGCCTCTTGCTTCACACAGGCTTCCCTCCCCAGCTTGGCCATGCTGATCACCTTTTGGTTTGTCAGGGCTTTCTGAGAGGCTGAATATGTTCAATATTAAATGATAATAATTTTTCCCAAACTTTACTGTCCTCTAAGTGGCCCTCAGTAGTAAGGACTTTGACTTGAAGGTGTCCTTTGTTAACAGTATCTCTCTACAGTCAGTCGTTCTTCTGTCTGTTAGAGAAGAAAGAGTGAAAGGTTAATGTTAGGTAAAGTGGGAAGTTATAAATTAATCCACTGAATTAGAGGAAACTCAAGATTCATAGTGGCTGAAATCAAAACATAAATACTTGCAGATTATCATTACTTCATACAATTGCTATTGTGTATGGAGTGACACAACAGTTCATATGTGTTTGGGATTCCAGTATTCATATAAATTGACAGATGTCTCAGGTATATAACTCAATAAAAAATTCAAAGACAAGTATTTTTGCCAAGATTAATATAATCAATTTAAGTAGTAGCACATTTCTTTCTATTAAAAAAATAAAGAAAGAAAAGTGGGGAGAGGGAATTTAAATCCAAACATTGAATTTGGATGTGATTAAACTACTTTGAATTTTCATGTCAGAATGATATTTTGTGTTGGAATACAATTAGGTGCAATCAAAAGTAAAATTGAAATGAACTTAATTAAATACAGCCTTGTATTATATGTTAATTAAAAGCTCCACAGATTTGTGAATGAAAGCAAACTATTTCACTTTCTAAGTACCTCTGATGATTGGAGGGTTTATATTTTTTTAGGTTAAGCAGGAGAACAAACACAAATCAATCAATTATTCACTTTATGCTACTGGGGTACTAAAATATTCAACTTGTTGATTTACTGGGGTGTATCAGTATTGTTCTCTCTCTTGAAGTCAAAGTTCTTGATTGGCCACTACAATTATTTCCTACAAATTATATCAAGGAGACAATGAAACATTCTTTTCTTGTCATCTTGTGATACCTGAAAAGTTTTTTTCCTTGATGAATGCTAGGAGAGAAAGATACTTCAATCTTTTTCTCTGTTTAGCCCTTTTTGGCCTTTATATCACAGCTACATCTTCTTAAATGGAAAATTGAAAGTCTAAATATGGTACAAGTGTAACAAGTTCTTCCAAAGTTTAAAAGAAAACCGAAACAAATTTGGTTTGGGGGTCTTGTGATTGAAATGTATATTTTTAGTGCTTGTCTTCAAGTCAAATTATTTATGTGTAATCTTCTAAGAGTTTGGAAGAGGATTTCACATAGGGTACTGGAACAATAGACGAGTGAAGATCAGCATTCTAATTAATGTTGGGAAATGTAGGTCCAATTGACACGAATTCTATTTCTGTAACGAGGAATAACCATGCTGTTACTGTACACAAATAGTTCTCATTGGGGATTTAAAGGGCAGATTCTTTTCTTTTCTTGTTTCATTCTAATTCACTGAAATTAGGAACACACTTTCCTTGAAGTCATTCTTCCAGTTTCTAGCACTGCCTCACAAAGATGGTGGCAATGACTTTCACACATGATAAGGGATTGTAGAATCGGCCTGAAAAATGGGTTGGGTGTCCAGAACAGGTAATCATATCCCCTCCAAAAACAATTCTGCTGATCCCCAGACCGAGAGAACTGAAATTAACAGAGGCTTTTTTTGGGTATTTTGCTTCATTTTTAAATCCAGACCTATGGAAGAAGTTGGAAGAATATTATCATATGCAAAACAAAAATGTTAAATGTGGAAGCTAGTAATCTTCATTTTAATCTCTAAGAATATAACAGATCACTCTGGGCCATGTTGGAGAAAATACAGCTGCAAGAATATCTTCCTGAAAGTTGTTCTCTCAGAACTCAAGAAAATTTTTAGAAAACTTGGGAAAGGTTTATTACTTCTCTTCATAGGCAGAGGGGAAAAAACTCACTATATAACATTTTTGTTTTCGTTCCTCTTCTTAAGCATCTATTTTTGTACGTAAAACTGTTTTTAAAACTCTAATGAGAACAATATATCACTTATGGAGAATTCTACCTGAGATCGTGGAAATCTTATATCTCTGTGATTGTTTAATTTGTCAAACTGTTTGTGAAAAATTCAGCCTCAGAAATATATCTCATACATCTTCTCTCTGGACATATCAAAGCAATGGAAGGTAATAAGGGATACATTGCATTCTTTTTTTTTTTTCTCTTTAAAGCATATGCTATGACTGGTACATAGGTCAAACAATCTTATTTTGGTTTCTTTCTGATTGTTTCCTCAGACTGGGAATATAAATCAGCTTTTGTTAGTTGACATAGATTACTTTTTGTTTATTCCCTTTTCCTCGGCAGCGTGTTTTCTTCCTTTTATACATGCTCAAACCAAAACACTTGGTTTTATTTCTATCTGCTTTCCTGTGAATATTAAACAGATTTATGAAGCATTTTGATTGGAATAAGTAGAGCATATCTTACTATTCAAGAACATTTTTCTAACACTTAAATGCTTCTTTTCCAAACTCTTGGTTTAGGCTCATTAATTTATAATTATGACTTGAGTGTTTTTGTTTGATTTGAGGTAATAATCTGGTTCATTTATATATGAAGAATTATTTGATATTGAAAAATAAAAAATGAGAGGGAGGAAGAGGAATTCTCTGGCCAAACATTAGGTAGCATTTTTTCACTGTCCATGGTCATATGCACTTTGAATTTGAATAGTTTTTAGACAGTGAATTAGACAGCAAATACATGTGGCAAAAAATTGTTTCTTTCATAAAATAGCAACATGAGAGCGTATTTCTGGCAGCAGTGTTTAAGTCCTGCTTGGGGAGCTTGGAAAGATGGGAAGACAGTAGATGAAGTTACCAGGCTGGCCTCTGTGCCTAAAGGGGCACAGTTTAGGAAGATGTCCAAGCTTTCTTGGCAGTGCTGTTTTAAAAAAACAGATCTTTGGGTAAAAATTGGTGAACTGTGAAAAATATAACTGTGGTGATTCAAAAAATTGTTATCCCCACTTGCCTCTTCCTATTTGCCTGCAGTTATTTGCCTTTGCTGTACTTTAAGGTAAGACCAGGGACAGAAGGACCTGATGCACTGGCACTTGTTTAAAACATGTTTGAATTCCAGGGCACAGCATGTTCTTCAACAGCCTTCAATGCCTATCAAATCTGGATATCTTGGTGCCCCCTTGAACAAATGCTGATATGATGTTAAGAGGGTTAACATCTCTCTCAGCCATACTTAGGTTACCGTAAGACATTAAGGTTCATTATACTTACTATTTGTTAGTGTTTTTTGAAGAGTTCCATATTGTGGGCTTTTGCAGGAGTGGGAACTATTGGTAAGATTGTGTTGGTTGCAGCCAAAATCTCCGTTCTACTCTCACCCTGATGTGAGGAAATTGTATTATTGTAACAGGCTCTGACTTCTCTGAGCTTTGTTTTTTAATATTGTTTATAGTGTAATATAAAAAGTATATATTTTTACTCTAGAAAAGCCCTTTTCTACCTCACTCTAGGTATAAAATTAGAAATAGATTAGATCTGAGTCATACATGGATAAACATGACTCTGATAATCCTCCTACTGCTAAACCTGCATCATGCAAGTGTAAGTGACAGGCAGTGGAGAATTTTAAATGAAGTTTATTTAACCTGCTGATAGACAGTGCTGATACACACAGTGAAAATGATCATCCATGGTTTGGTATGAATTGTTAATCCTGGAAATTTTTGTTTTTGAAAGGAAAGGCACTTTCACTTGCTTCATTATGTTGCATATAAATGAAAAGTAGGCAGTAGATAAATATCTGTTGTCATTACAAAGAAAGCAGTTGTAGCATTTACAAGGAATTCTGATAACTTGTGTTTACTTTTTTATTATTGCTTGCATATCTCAAGCAGAGCAAAATTATTCATTGTGGATTATATCGTTTGTTTCCATTAGCACATGAATCAAAGGAAGTTCAGCTCAGTGAAACAAAGGGAAGAAATGGATGTCAGTATATCTGTCCATGATTAATTTAAACAATAAGTTGTTGAGTGTCCAAAAATACATTTTAATGTCGAACATGAAGAGAGGTAATGAGTAATGCTGCTGTCTTCAAACAGTGGCAATAGCTCTGAGATTGCTCATAGCACCAAATGAAAATGTTGCAGCTGTTTGAAAAGAGGTCAGGGTTTAAGTTCAGTGGGGGAAGGCGGGGAAGAAAATGATACATGGTAAGGGCACATAAATGATTGATTCCAGTCATATGAAATCAGATGTCACAGGGATCAGCTAGTGTCTGTTGCAGAATGGCTTCACACATTGGTTTTACAAACAATCAGTGGTAAAACAGAAACTGTTTAGAGGCATGCACATTATCCAAACTGCACTTTAACTGTGCTGTGGATGTAGAGAAACCAGGGGGCACAGCCAGGCTTACTCATGGAAGGGGTTATTAGCAGAGCTGGAAGCACTGTGACAATGCATCTGTCCACCTCCTTGAGCAAAGTCACCTCTTGTACAAAATGTCACTGTATTTATCTTGTCCCCTGCGCGAGCCAACACATCCTTGTACAAATCATAATTCTGGAAACCACTCTCATGACAAATCCAGACCTCTGCAAAGCACTGCAGGCTCACAGCTGCTGCGTCTGGCTCCAGGCTCAGCACATAGCTTTTTGGGGGTAAATGCATGCACTGTGCTGCCCAGTGTGACCTGCACCTGTGTTTTATTGGAGAGATCTTCCTGTTACTAAAGGTACCCAGACCCCCTCTTTGTTCAGAAAGAGGTAACTTCAACAAATTTCACAGTTTTTGAAGAAGCAAAACTTTCTGTTGGCTTTCTTTCCCCTCTCGTGCTTTACATTCTCCAAAACCCAAACTTTTTTTTGGAAAATAAGATATTCAAGCCTCAGATCATATCAAGTTTAAATCCATGTCTTTCAGCCTTCTATTTTTTGGACCTGCTTTTAAGTCACTGGAAAAATCTATTGACTTGAGTAAATAAATAAAAAGAAAGTAGTTGTATGTGATTTCATCAATGACCTGGAAGTGAATAGGTGCTGCATCCAGCTATGGCTGAGCAGGAATTCTCTTATTGAAGCAGGTGAAAGTGCCCTGTGCACATGGACTGGAAGGACCTCTGACCTTGGCACCACTGCAGGAGTGCCAGGAGTCTGAGGGCAGTGGGTTATGTTTCAAGAGAATTCAAGCCTGCCCTACCCACAGAAAGCTCACGTGCCTCAGTTAGGTCGTTTCTAGGGGTTGTGTCGCCTCGCCTGACAGACCCCAGTGCGTGTGTCTGGTGAGGACAGGGCCAGCACGGGGGGCTGGTCAGGACTCCTCAGCCCTTGCTGCAGTGGTTTCTCCCTTCCCCTGCAGTCCTACTTTGCAGTGGAAGCTGGGCAACCCGAACAGACCCTGCAGGCTGCAGCCTGCCCTCCTGGAGTGGGATCAGGGATTGGTAACTCCTCTTCAAAGGCACCAGGTGCTCTTCTGGTGTGAGCTCCTAGGACAGTGAGGGTCACCATCCCAGCTCTTGGCAGAGTGCTTCCTTAAACCAGACCCATGAAACAGTGCTTTTAAAAAGAGGGAATGCTCCTGAGGTTTATCATTTGACATACTCACTTAGTTGAGAGAACAGTCAGGAGGGTAAATAATTTCTAGAGAATGTACCTCCAGGGAACTGCAGCAGCCTAAACTGTACCTGCAACCAGTAAACTGAGAAGAGGCTCCAGAACCAGCCCTGTTTGATTGATTGTTGTCCATTTCTGTCAGTTATTTATGCTTACATATACACACTTATATGTACATATATGCATTTCTGGATTGCATGTGTTCTATCTATAGCTTTTATAAAATGAAAAAAAGATACAGTTTTAGATGCTTTTTTCACCTGGAGCCGCATAACAATATTACAACTATTTGCAGCACTGAACTCAAAAGGGAAGTAGACTTTATTTTAATTTGGGTCAGTTGCATTATTTTTTAATATTTTAATTTGGGTCAGTTGCATTATTTTTTAATATTTAGGATAGTCCAAGGTCAAAATATGTACAAGGGGCCCTGGGTGAAACTGAACTGTCAAATTGTTGTTTCAATGTTCTGCCGAGGTGAGTGCAAACTTCTGGAAGGCTGTACAGAGAAAGGCTCATTACCTGGCGAGGTCAGTCTTGCTGCTCTTTTTATAAAAGAATCCTGGACCTCAGTCCTTTGTGCTCTGCATCTTGAGTGATTGGCTTTTACCAGTGATAAATAGGTGTGGCATGTTACTAAATAATTATGATAGAATATTCTATTTAACTGTACTATAGGGTGTAATTTTCAAGTACAGATATTTAAACAGAATCATTTACATCCTTTCACTTACTCCAAAATAAAATTCTGTATCAAAATATTTTTACATAATATTTTTATTTAATTTTTATATAATATTTTAACAAAATATTTTGAAATGAAAAATAAAAATGTACAAAAGTGTACTTTTGTAAATTCTGCTGCACCCTCCAAGTACCTGCTGGCACAATTGATGGGAGGGTGAAGTTTAGGTTTCATTAGCTTTGAATTCTGCCCTAGAAAAGGAATCTTCTGCCATCCGTATTTGTGTAGCCTTTGGCTGTGATCTTATCTCCATCCTGTGCAGTGATGTTGTCCTTGGCACCGTGGGGTGTGAGCATAATAAAAGAAACAATTCCTGCCATTGTAATTGATGCTGGGATTACCCATCGTTGCAGTCTATCCATGTGCAAATGTGTGCCACTCTTAAGAACATTAAGGCTTACAGAGTCAAGTACCCAAATATTTACAGGAAAAATAGGCCAAGACCAAACCAGTCATCACTCTGGTCCTTTCTATGCAATATTTATGAAGGCTTTTAATTAGCTGAAAATTTAGTCCCTTTCTTAATCCTATGCCCTTCTCTTTAGTAGGTATGTTCAGTCTAAAAAGACAATACTTATTCCCAAAACATTAGTTGCCATAAAGAAATACTGAAATATTCACTGTGCTTGCACCTGCTCTTTTTTATCAATAGAACTCTAAATATCATCCATAGAAAATACTAAACACTCCAATAGTAGCCTGGCTTTCTGACTGACTTTTCATTGAAGTAGGTATTGTTGGATATATCAGGGAATCAACAGACCCACTGCCACCAGAGGAATTTAACCAAGGAAATCTATAATGAGAATGAAATAAAAAATTTGTCCTCAGTTCCTTTAACATTAAGGATATTTTTTCTGTCTGGAAATGGAATATGCTGCTGCACTAAAAGGAATAGTCTGGATATTTCCCGGCACACACACTTGCATTGTTAGTTGTCATTAGTAATGGAACAGGTTATCTCCAGAAGCTGCAGGAGGTAGGACAAACAATGATTTGACATTTAGTCACATTTTCTTTTGCTTATTCTTTCTTGGAACTTCGTAAGTGTTTGAGTTAAATGCTCTTCTATTTTACTCCTGGATGTCTAGTGAGTGTTGAGGGACTATAACATATCTAGGTAGGTAATCAGATGTTTAGCAAAGTTTCCAGAAGAAACCAGTTGTCTTTATCAACCACATAAAGAACCATTTCTTTTGACATTTAATTAATGATATGTTTTTTTTTAAAAAAAGGTTATAAAGTATTTTTATCCAGAGAGATTTAAAATCTCTAATATTGCACTTGTAGATAGCAAAATGAAGTACACCTAGGTTTTAAGCATTGACTGTAGATGAAACAGTCTATGATGATTTTTAAGGATCATTGCAGTGCCCTTTCACTTCTAGAAAACCTCAGTGAATGGAACCTGGCTTTAGATTTTTTAAACATGTAAATTAATACCAGAAAAGGTGTGTATGCTTTGATAAATTCAGGATTCCATCTGGACACTGATAAGAGGTCTTAGTCTGTTCAGTAGAGATTTAAATAAACATTATGCAAATATTTATCTCAGATGGTGGCTGAAAATCTCATGTATTTATTCCCACAGTTGTATTTAAACTACTGTGGTTATTTTACAGTGTGATCAAGAGAAAGCAGAGAAGTGCAAGGATGTTAGCTAAATTTGTTATGCAGAAAACGTAATACAGAATAATCCTTGAAAACAGTTGGATGTAATATTCAAAAAACCTGCCTAAGCTTAAGAAACCATAAATGTTTTGAAATTCATAACTTTCCAGCTATGGTATTCTGTAACTTGGAAACAAGAAGCAGTACCAGTATAGCAATCAAGAAAAACAAAATGCTTACTCGGTACACAAATACAGACACTCTGCTGTGCCATTTACAACCATGGCTTTGATTTTTTTTTTTTAATCAACCCTCAAATTACTGTAGCAAATTAAGGGATTGTTTCCTACACAGAGTTCACTTTGAACAGTAGTCATCCTCCAACTCTAGAATAAGTTTGTTCACATATATATATAAATATATATATATATATGTAAATATATATAAAATCCCTCAAATGGAAAAATTTCCCCGTATGTACAGCCAAGCCAAATAGGCTGTACAGTGTAGAAGTTATAGTAGGTGAACACTTCTTAATGATGCCATGTTCTACTGACTTTAGGTGTTGCCTTTCTTAGTTTGTAGTGTCCATTCATCTTTGAAAAGTGAAGGACATATGAAATTTGAGATTAATTAATCCAAATTCGATACGACTGCACAAGTGTGGTTTGTTTACATGACATAGCCTCTATTTAATAAATCCATGGAATCGGTTTTTTCTTACGGAGGTAGTGTTGTGATGAAAGAAAAACACCTGCAATTGGCCTGGTCTCCTTTTCATCTTTTGGTAGAGGTGACAGCAGCATTTCAACATCAGGTGGGTACAAACTTTTGAGCCGCATGCACATGAGGTGAGCTGCCTCAGAAAATGAAACTGTGAGTGTGTTGTAGGGATGCTCCAGTGAGCCCTGGGGGCAGCACTGCCAGCTACTCACAGTCTGAACCAACGGTGGCTGAACTCAGGATTTTCATTGTAAGACCTTTCAAGCAGTGCCTTTCTTTGCACTCTGATGTAACAGCTTTAGTCAGAGAAGTTAATTAGTCATAAAATGCCATCTCTTATTTGATAGCTTTCATGCAAAGATTTCTTTGCATCCTTGGCCTTCCATATGCTTTTCTATTTTAATGTACAGTGCAACTTAAACTCAGTTCTTCAAGTCTTGCTGGCATTTCAGGTGAATTTTCCCTCTCTTTGTACACTTTATTTTCAGGTATTCTGTGTTTTCTGTAAAGTCTACAAGAAACTGCACCACTTTCTTTATTAAAAAGTAACTTCTCCAGATGAAGATCAGCTTTAACCCATCACCAGTTCCCTGAATTATACATTCTCCATCTTTTTGCCCTGTTTTTATTAAATTAAATCGGTAAATATGTGAGTCAAAGGAGGGTTTGAACATTCTGTTCTTTTCTTGAAATGGGGGAATGTCATCTCCTATTCTCTGTCAGGCCTACAAATCTTTTCTCATTTTCTCCAACTGACCTCTCCCAGTTTGTATTATCTAACAAGAGAATCATTTGAAGTCCATGAGCTAAAGCACTGAGAGAATTATGTCACTGTTCTCTTTGCTAACAATGCTGTATCAGAACATTTTAACAAAATGTGAAAAACGGTCACAAGACATTTTAGTTTTTGAGTTTTTATTCTGCCAACCTCCTGCATGTATGGCAAGGGGAATACAATATGCAGGATATTTGCTAAAAGCATCAGCCCAAGACTACATCCTAGTAAGGATGAGATCATTCAAACTTATAAAATACTGAAAACCAGAGATTCTAAAAGACTTTTTTTAAACTGACCACATGGGAAGATGTAGTGCTAGTACACTTTTCTATGCTTTTAATAAAATTCAAAGGTTATTTCTAGAGTGCCTTATTTGTACTTCTGTCTAAGTTAGATAATATATTAGCCAATTTTTCCTACTACATTTACATTGTAAAATAGGATATCAGATATTTCTTTTTCCAGATTATAGAGAATTATAAGGATCAGACTAAGGTTACATGAATGTTGATGTATAATGTAAACTGCCATCTCTGAGAGAAGAAGTACACGTATGGTGGATGGGTTTGCTTTCTGCATTGAAACTCTACTTTTTAGTACAAAGAACTTCAGTGTTACAGGTCAAGATCAGACTGTAGAAATAGTGGAATAATTACGTTCCTCATTTGATAAAGAAATGGAATTTTTTCCTTTTAGCTTGACACAGTCCCTAGACTTTTTTCTTTAAAGCTTCACAAATACAATTTTTGGTGTCAATATAACCACTCTGTAATATTATACTGATGCTAATTTTTTAAAGTACTTACTGTGGGCTTATTTTAAATGCAATGTATAATTTTGTGGCAAACCTTTTAGCAGGTCTGTAAATTGACATATCCTGCAATCGGCAGCTCAGAAACAATAGTTTTCAATCAATCAGTGAAAAACCCACTCTTGTAATACATATACAGTTCTCCAGAGAATGGCTGAGCTTCATAATTTAAACATGCACTTTTCCCTTGTGAGTCATAATAGAGCAGCGACCATTTGGAGCCCTTTACAATGGCAAAATAAAAGGAGTTCAACACTGAAAAGAAAAAACTGCCAGTTAAAAGCTGGAAACAATTTCACAATGATGCTTTTGCCATGCAATAAATACTCAAACTTCAGCTTAGACCTTTCTATTAAGCAGATGTTGTTATTGGCATGGCTTACTATTCTCTAAAAGAATTGGTGCACTTTCAACAAGATTTGTACCTTGTAACTAAAATAAGTGCATTAGTGGGAAAAGATGGCAGAATTCATCATGTCCAAAAATAATGCCCTGCATTTTATAACCATTACAGGAATATTTGCTCCATAGGCAGTGTTGTTCCTTTACTTGAATTTCTCTGTTGGTTTGTTTCTGTCCTTTGCATTGCTCCTCAGTAGCAGTGCCAGTTGCGTATTTTAAACATTACCTTAGGAAGAACAGTTTAATATAAGATTAATGAGATTATGCATAAACAGACAAAAATAAATATTCTTTTTCACTCTCTTTTATGTCTATATTTCATTTCCGGAAAAGATATTCCCCAGACACCATGCAGTATCAATTAGCTGTGCATTAGTTCAAGCAGGAATTACTGCTTTTTCATCCCTTCTTGACATTCAATAGCCTATTAGTACCGAATTTACTAAGATGTATCCTATTGCTCAAGGATGGGACATGCCCAAAACACCAGTATGTATATAGATGGACTTTCATTACGTTTTTAAATCTGTTTCACTGACAATTGAAGCAATTTTTTGTCAAGCGTCAGAGTAGAACAGTTAATCTTTGTGTTTTGAATAAATGATGGTTTGCTGACAATAATTTCACCTTATAATACCTGTTAACAACTACCTTGAATTTGCGCTATGCAGTCTTGGATGTTGCACACACACTTTAGGAGAAGTTAGACTTTAGTTAATCTTGTCCAGGAACAAGGAATATTTTAAAGCTGCAGGGCAATCCCAGTGTCTTTAAAATCTGGCCCAAACCACTTGAGAAACATTTCTTCTATCTCCTTTTTTATTCCAGGAATGATCATCTGTTAAGGGCTCTAATTGGGAGAGAGGAATGCACTTGTTACACACTCAGGCTATTCAAGTCAATGAAAAGGCATTTATTATCCTTAGAATCCTTCTCTGAGTTACCTTGTAATGCTCTTTCAACCTCGGTACCACATGATGAGTAAAGCTGCTCGGGCAAAGGCAGTGCAAAGGAGTGTTAAAACTTCCGTCATGGTAATACCAAAGGAATAAATAGAAAGTCAATGAGTTGAGAAGTAAATATTTATAGATTTGAACTCTTGGCTTGTCTTGGTAGAATTAATTGCACAAATATTGGTGCACAATGATCCACACAAAGCACTAAGATTGTGTCCTCTATCAGGAACAAAGTAAAATCTGACGCACGGGGGTTTGGATGGGTAATCAGGGGTGTCATTCACACGTTTGTTCCTTTTATCTTGGTCTTAGCAACAACATTCTCTACGATTCAACCCAAGGATGTGGGTGAGCTGCTGTCGTGTTTGGCACTTTATATTCTGAGAGTGTTTTGCATATAATCACAGTATTAAGAGACACACCAGAGCAGCATCATTCAGAACTGTGCTGAGCTTAGGCCCAGAACTCCCCAAGCTGCCCTGATGCTCTCTGGTCTGCAGGCACTGCTGGGCTGATTTACCTGAGTGATCCAAACCACCTCTGGGATCAGGGGGTGTTATTTGTACTGCTTAGGCTATAAACCAATGTATTTCCCCTTTATGACACCATACCAGGGTTTTTTGCAATAATTCCTAGCTGTTTATGATGGTTTACACCAAAGAAAGTACAGCCTGGCATCATATATATATATTTGTTGCTGATAATAAAATGGGCATTCCTGCAAGTTCAAAATATTTTATAAGACTTCTCATTAATTTTTTGCAGAGTGAATGCTTAACATTAAAAGAATTTTGACTAGTTTTTTATATTCTGATTCAAGTAGTAGTTGTTCTAATCCATCTTGAGTTTCCAGAATGTTGAAAGTCAAATGTTAAATACTCAAAAAAGAGATGACCAAAAAAACCCTATTATTTTTACATACACCACAATTTAGAGTAACGTGAATTTGACGTACTTTTTACTTCCAAAGTTTTTGGTGACACAGCTAATGAGTTCACACACTCAGCTCAGATGAGCAGGATTTTTCAGAATGGTAGCAAGAGATTAATAGTCTGACTTGTAAAAATGTTATTCATTTACTGCCAGACTCTCTATAACCAGATATGTATTTTGAAACAAGAGGATCTATGTGACAAAATTAACCTTTCGCTTCAGTGTGCAAGTGCCTCAATGAAGAACACTGCTAACAAGACATCTATTTAAAACAAATCTGGGAAAAACTTAGTCTGATTTTTTTTAAACTTCTCATTTCACAGCACCTATTTTTGTATTGTATGCTAGATGGACCTTCTTTAACAGTACCCTTTATTTTCCTTTCACTTAACTTACGAGGAAAATGAAGCCACATGGAAAATATGAAGGTGCACGGAACATATGAAGGCAAATGTCCTGCAGAGTTCTCTAGAGTAACAAACTACTACAGTTTGTAGAAGTGACAAGCTGCTTTGAGTTTTGCAGAGTGTTTTGGGGTACTAGTTGTGCTGACCACCAGGATGAGGAGGCTGATAAAACCGTACTGTTCTTATACTGGCTTAACAGCCTGTGTTTGGATTGCATTGTATAGGATTTCTTTTAGTTGCTGTTCCTACTACAACAGCATACTTTGAAGCTTATTTGGTTATCTATTTATTAACCTCTTATTTTTTTTTTAATTTTTTTTTTTTTTTTTAAGAATTATAGACAAGGCAGAGCTCTATGTCCTCACTGCATGTTGCGGATAGTGGCATAGTTAGAGGTCTGCCAGAGGAATCAGTTATGGTCTGGGAAATGGCAAGCCCTGGGTCCCTGCCAATGTGCAAAGACTGGGAAGTTTGTTACTTCTGCCAACATGCGTGCAATTTTAAATGACAGAAGTACAGGGGTTTTTCCTCAGTGTTTTTTGCAACAGCAGGTGACATGTTGACATTAGAAATAAGAGGCAATGTGATGCTTAGGACACTGCTCTGGAGCACGAGCCAAATTCTGCATCACCAGCAACAAAAAGATCCAATATGTAAGATATAGATATTTGTACTGATGCTTCCCTATGATACTATTTTGATAAGGTCATATTTTGATATAAATATCACATGTCCATATTTTTTCTCCTGACAGTTTTGTAAAGCATTTATGATGAGTGTAACAATAATGAGATGTTATTTTCAGTTATTGCAACAATTTATGCAAAGCAAAATTTATCCCTCTGTGCAACTGGATACCCTACATTTAGATATGAAAATTTTCAAAAATTTCTCACTGTGCCTTTTTTTTTTTTAAATTTTTATTTTTTTTCCACAGTAGTCAAGATGAACAGTTGGTTAATATTTTCTCTGCTTGGACTATAAACACAGCAAAAGAATCCAAGCTCTGAGTAATGCACTAAGCTGAAGAGTTGGTTAAACCAATTTAATAAATTAGCTGACAGCTGTGAGAGAGACGAAGAAAAAAAAGGCACGTGTGTGTCTGTGGGCTCAGTACTTCAGCTGCAGTGGTGGGTCCCAGTCTCAAACTTTCCTGAGGTAATGACTGTGATCACATATGATACTACCTTGTGTAGCCTTGTGGTAAGCACGGGCCAGGCTGGTGAATATAAACCAGTGTCAGCATCCCTGATGGGTTTCCATAACTCATGCTAAGAGTGAGGACCGTGTGCTGTGGAGACCTGGGGGCTGGAATCCTGTAACCTACCCTTGAGCAAACAGCTGAACTTCAAAGGGAGCAAATGGGACACCGATAAAGGGAGTATCTGCTTTTCAAAGCCTGAGAGTGAGTTCCCCATGTGCTTCCTAACAGGTAATGCACACGTGCAGATGCCGTGTGTTGCTGACATTGTGTAGCCCAGGCAGAGCTATGACCATCTGCAATCCCCCTAACGCCTGTCAGAAGCTGTGTGTGCAGTGTCTGTGTTTAGAGGAGGACTGCTCCCCTTGTGTCTCATCCTTGTAGGCTGCTTGGAAATAAAAGAAGGGAAAACCATTACAATGTGGAATACTGTTTTTATTTTGTGGGCATTTTTTTGAGACCAGTAGAGACAATTAACTGAACAAAACAGTTACTGTTTGAGTTCTGAGCAAGTGGTTTTTAAAGAAGATAATTTGTTCACTCTTAATTACGTAAACTTTGCATTAAGCAATATCACCTAGGAGCCTGCCAGGTTAAAAACAACTTAATGATCTTAGGACTCAGCAAATGTTCCTTGCTTTCCAATTGGCACAGTTCGAGGTTTATAGCAATGAAATAAATGACAGCAATTTTGTTTAAAAACAATAGTTGTATGAACAATGATTTCTAAGTTTGTGGTCTATTGAACATTCCTCAGCCCTAACCAGTTTGAAGGAAATAGCTTAGTAACATGCTATAAATTTACAGTTGGAAAAGGGTAATAAAACTGCTGATAAAATTTTGGGATTATAAACTGAGAAGCTTATAGAATAATGTAGTTAGGCTTATTTTCTTTAAAGAACTTAATTGTTAATTTCATTAATACAATTTTGATGACTAGGAAATTTTGAGCTTGTAAGGTTAATCAAATGATTTTGCTGTGGTATCTTGAATGCTTTAGCATTTTTAAGTATAAAATGAGGTTTGAAAGAACCTCAAGAGGCTATACTCTTGCATTACAACAGACCAATTTTTCCTCATAGATATTCATCCTGTCCTTTACCTGTGAAGGTTTTAGAGCTACTTAATCAGTTCCACAATGTGTTTCTAACAGCTAACCTGGATCCTCAATTCCCCCCTGCTCAAAGTGTGAAAAACAATGCTTTATGTACTGTATTTTGTTGCATGCAAGTGTGATCTAATTAATCAATTGTTTTGATAAATATTTCTGTGCTAGTTAGAATTGGAGCACAATACCTGTACCCTGGTAGTTTGTAGATAAAGGAATTCTTCTATACTGTTAATTATCCTTTGTTTTTTGGTGAATGATTTCATGCATATTAAGTTATTTTTGCTTATAAATATTTGAGTGTCTGAAGTTGTCAGGAATGATGTTTCAAACCATAAAAGTAAGTACAGAGGCACATCTTGCAGCCTGCTGGTCTCTGCTGATGGCAGTACTGCTTCTTTTGCTGTTTTCTCTGATCCATGAGGTATCCAGAAAGTATAGCTGAGTGTCCTGAATGTGCCTTCAAATCTTCAAAACTCTTCAAATCTTCAAGACCATTTTTCCCCTATGTGTTTAAAATCTTCAACATAAGTTTACAGGGGTAGTATTTAAAAGACATCTACAACTTGGATGTATAAATTTCACAGCCAGCAAATTTAAGTTCTGGAATATAGCATAGGTGATTTCTTGAATTTAGCTTACCTTTCTAAGGAAAGGGAATTTATGTATTATTTTCACACTGCAGCACAAGTGCCCAGCTCAATAAAGATGTTGCAGTGTGAAAAGAAATTGGAATTATATTTTATTACAATGAATTTTTGAAAGATGCAAAAAAGTACTCAGAAACCAGCTAGTATAGTCAGTAACAGTACAATGTTTTCTATTAATCTCAAAAATCTGATCACTTCTACCCAGCTCTAGGAAGGTCAACTTATTTGCAAAGAAAATTCTTCTGTTTTAGCTCTGGGTCACACAAGCCCTTTTTTGTTCTTGAAGCAAGACTTCTTCTTCCAGAGTGCCTAATATTGCTCTAAGTTTCATTAATGGTGAAAACAGAAACCACACTGTTGTTATTAATCATTAGCTATGGCATAGACAGTATTTGGCAAACTCCAGATATCTTTATGTGCTGGAAGTCTGTGGCCCCTGGAAGTCTTTACTTGAGAATTGTCGTAGAGGGGAATGCTGTCATCAGCCTCCAAGCAAGGTTCTCACTTGCTGTCTTAAGTGAAGCTTGGCATAATTGTGAATAAGTCTTTTATTCTTTTTCTATTCTCCCTCGGTACATAGACATTCTCTCTGCCTGTCTCTTCTGTGTTTCTATCAAGTGGTAGAAAATGAACTGTGTTAGAAAACAAGTGGAGGCTGACAGATAGCAGATGAATGCCAGACAAGTACCCTATTTTTGCATTATAGCTGAGCTTCAAAACCCATCAAGATTGTGCCAGTCTTTTCTGGGAATGAAACATTAACTAGTTTAGAAGTTTAGACATAGTTGTATGGGCACAACTGCACTCACAAATGCTTAAAGACTATTACTAGATTTAAGAACTTCAAAGTTGGAAATACATGTGAAATATTATTTATTGTGTGTAACTGAAAACTGTCTGATGAAGTTTTTTTCCAACACGTTTCTGGTATCAAACCAATGTGCAATGCCAATGATTCTTATCAGTAGAACACCTTCCCTGATATTGTTTGTCTCCTTTGATTTGCATTGAATGCAAGGTTCTAACCGTAACTGTTTCATCACTAACTGTATTCTGATCTTTGAAACCTAATTATGAAATAAGAATCTTAAAAACTTCAACTCTGAACACAAGCCCTATGAGGAACGATTCTGGAGCAGGGGTTGTTTAGCCTGGAGAAAAGGAGACTCAGAGGTGACCTTATCACTCTCTACAACTTCCTGCCAGGTGGTTGTAGTCAGGTCACCATCCCTGGATGTGTTTAAGAAAAGATTGGATGTGGCACTCGGTGCCATGGTTTAGTTGAGGTGTTAGGGCATGGGTTGGACTCGATGATCTTAGAGGTCTCTTCCAACCTGGTGATTCTGTGATTCTGTGAAGGGCTGTAAGAGGAGAGTTACAACTCACAGCTTACTTTTAACTTGCACTGTAATGCAAAATGTCATTAACAGTCAGTCACCTGCTGGAGCTCACATGCCACCACAGTCAAATGTCTGGGTTCTTCAAAATTAACCTGAACTTTGACAAGTTTGTTCTTGTCAAAGGCGGGGCCATCACCATTTCCAGTGCTCTGCAGCATTCAGGATCAAACATGCAATTCACTGTTCAGTGAAGGACCAGGTACAGTGCTGGGTTTTCTGGAGAGAGAAAAAAATGCAAAGTGGAGGCATTTGCTATTACTGAACATACAGAATGAGGCAATGTAGAACCAAGCCAGGACATCTGTTATTACATGCAGTCTGGGTAGTAATTGGATCAAAACCCAAATAAATACTCTCAAGCCAAGTATTGCTGCAGCGGCTCACGTCTGCTCTGACAGTAATGGTGATGATTTGTGTACATAAAATTGAGTATAAGTAACTAAACTAGAAGAGAAATCTTGATGAATGGCTTTTGACACTGATTTTTAAATTATTATGAAGAGATTTCCTCTCCAAAATGGCTAATGGAATAGCATCTTAATCAGATAGAGTCCCTATATGTAGTTTTCACTGCGAGAGGCTGGATCACTCCTAGATGCTGTTTCTCTTCTCTTCTTAAGTCATTGCTAAGGACATTAGGACTAACATCCTAACTATATTATTTTATTGATATAATTTTTTCATTTAAAAAGCCAAATCAAAAATAGAGAAAGTTTATAGATGTAAGAGGTGTAGCAGTGGTTTTAACAACTATGTACACTTAAAATCTACAGTACAAGTAGACCAAAACCCAGATACTGCTATTTTTTCTTGGGATTAAACACTTTTGACACTTCTATTCTAAAATGTCATTAAAATGACAGAGAAATTTTGCTCAAAAGTATCATTCAATTGACTATGAATTATGTTGTTAGAAAAAGGAGGTGAAGAAATTCTGAAAAAGAAATGCACATGTTCTTAAAAGAGCTTAAAAAAAGTCTTTCACTTTCCAAAAATGTTTTTTTTTTTTTTAATTGCTTTTGTCTGTGTGATTTTGTCAGAATCATCCTTTGCATGGGCATTTGCATTGGACAAATAAGTGTTTTCCAAAAGAAGAACGTCTGCACTTTTTCCATATCAGTTTAAGTGTTTTTTCTTGTTTTAAGGATGTTTGAGTTCAGTGCTTACTGAAAGCTGGGGAGGCTTTCTCTTTGCTCTGCTTGCCCTGTTAAGTATTTTCTTTTTCTTAGCGACCAGCACGGCTCAGAGTAAAAGCCAGAACATTGGCTCATCTTGTGACTCAAGATTTTGTGCAGATGTTTTTAAAGGCTGAGGTTTTCTTGGGAAGGCCTAACTGAGCTCATTCCAGTGAGATTTGTGCAAGATATAGCATAGATGTTAAGGCAAATTCACTGTGTTCTCTATGATTCTACGTAACAATTGTGTTTCACAATCTAACCTATACCAATAGCATGATTCATAGTAGAGTGTATGGAGCCCTATTATTTTTTTTTTCTCTTTGAAATGAAATCTTTGCTCATGAGTGGGGGTTGATAATGATGATAAGAGTGTTTGCCTTGCAAGGGATCATGGCAGGAAGGGTTTCATCAGGAGACAGATTTTGCACCATTTACAGAAAACAATTATACTCTAATTTTCTAGAAAATCATTCTCTAGCTGTATCCTCTGGATTAAGAACCCTCCCCACAGTTTTTAGCCATTCTGGATCTTCCTTATCACAGAATCTCTGTTATAGTACTACACAACTTAAGATTTATTTCTGATGTGTCTGGTTTTGATTTATGAGCTGATTTCAGTGTTTGAATCAAGCCTTTGACTGGTATGAAGTAACTCAAACTCTGGAGGAAAAATGTAAATATGTTCTTACTGCAATCTAATCCTGCATGGAGAAGGAAGAGGTACACTCATTATTAACAGGTGCTGTGCCTTTTGTCTGGGTTGAGCAAATAGCTTAAAGCCTAGAGATAGGACCATTCTTGTATAAAGAAAGCAAATAAAACTGACCATAAAACTACAATAACTTTTTATTTTAATTTTTTTTTTTGAGTGGATGGTTAGTACTCAATCAGACTTTTTCATTTATAATACCTATTTAAAATGTGCATTTATATTATATTAAATTTATCTCCTGCTTGCGCACATATAATGATCTGGTACTTAGTAACAGTCTGTGATGGGCTGACCCTGGCTGGATGCCAGGTGCCCACCAAGGCTCTTCTACTCGTCCCCACCTCCCTCATCTACACAAGGGGGAAAATATAATGAAAGATTCCTGGGCCGAGATAAGGACAGGGAGAGATCACTTGCCCCTTAGCATCACAGACAAAAGAGGGGACAAATTAATTTAATTTATTACCAATCACATCAGAGAAGGATAACAAGGAATAAAACCAAGTCTTAAAACACCTTCCTCCTACCCTTCCCTTCTTGCTGGGCTCAGGTTTATTCTCAATTTTCTCTCCCTGCTCCTCCCCGTGAGCACAGGAGAACAGGGAATAGGGCCTGCAGTCAGTTCACCAGTCCTGCACATGCTGCCCCTGCTGCTCCTTCCTCCTCAGAGCCAGGATTCCTCACACCATTCCCCTGCTCCAGCATGGGGTCCTTCCCGTGGGAGACAGTCCTACATTAACTTCTCCCACGCGGGTCCTTCCAGTATGAGAATTTCCATTGTTTGAGTCGCCATAAAAATGGCAGCAGTGTAGCTTTAGGGCTTGGAAAACTTTTGAAAGAGTTGATTGGAAGTGATATTCCATCTGTTCCACAAGTTAGGATTTAAGTTGTTGCTAATATTAGATTCTCAATTGTCAAGTGGCTTGGATTGCTCAGTAGGAGAGGTAAGACATCAGTCATTAGTCATATTGTACTCAAGAGGTTTTATCATTTTCTTTTGTTCTTGACAGGTTTGCTGTGTCACTTCTACTGTCTGGTGCAGTCCTGGAACCATAAACCACAGCAAATTAGCAAAATTATTGTTTTATTAAGGACTAGTAAATAGGAATGCTTTCGTGATTGCTTATACTTACTGACTTTTTAGTATACTTGACTGTGTAGCCAACTGCAAAACAAAAGAAAGGAATTCTACAGATGGTCTAAATTTCCCTTCATGAACCAGACTTTTTGAAGGTAAGCAGCAGTATTATGTGTCTGGGTGTGAGAGTCCAACAAGTGTAACAGTTTAATCATTGGAGTTTAGGGTTGTACAGATCTAACCATTGCAAAATGTATCTTGCATGATGTTGTCCCCTACAAATTACGTCAATGAAATAGCAAATGCTGTTGAGCTGAGGTTGAAATAAAGGAGTTAACAAAGAACTTCAGTATCTTCTATTTTACATCTCATTGATCTGGAAGAGTCTTTGCTGTAGCAAGATGTGCTTAGGGGCATGAGACGAAGCATGTGGCATCATCATTGCAGTAATTACTCATCAGTTATGAACATAATATAGACATTCAAGCTTTTTACCTCGGTTCTGTCACTGAATTGCTGCGCATTAATACCTCATCTCTCTGTGTTTCTGTATCTCCATCTTTTACAATATAATTGCATTTTATAACAAAATATTCTGAGATTCTTTGAAAATTTATGTAATTTTTCCTTTATAAAATTATGTGTAAGGTGCAAAGTGCTACTGCAGTGCTTAGTAAACTGGATCTGCAGCAAACAGTATGAAATACGCCTTGGAGAATCCTAATTAATTTAGAACCACAGTAAACAAATGGCTTGTCACTTTCAGTTTATATAAGTATAAAAAAAAGTGGAGGTTGGGGTTAGAAACACTCGCAAGAACATATGCTTAACAAACCACAGTAAGCAGAACAAACCAGAGAAAGTCTAAGCAGCAGCAGAGATAACCCTGGCACCATCAGCAGATTGTATGGCTACGATCCAGAATGCAAACAGAAGATTGTTCAAACAAGTCATTCATATATTTAATTAACTATGGCACAGTGTTCCAATCATGAGAGGTTATTTTAATATTGTGCAAATGCCATACTAACCACATGCTCACCCCTGCTCTTCTGAGATAACAGCAAAACTCCCACTGACTAAAACAGAAGCAAGACAGGACATTGAATATTGAAAATTGGGGCTTATAGTGGGTGCCGTTAAATCTTCAAATCTGTGAAAAAAGCAGACTGAAGAGAGCAGAATATGTGCTGTTTAAATAGGAAATCATAGCAATTTATTATCTTTTTATACCCTGAACTCCTAATAAAAACATTTGGATAACTATTGGGATTTATTTTCCATCCTTAGGGTCTATTTCTACAGAATGTAATTCTGTGTGTCTGTGCCTGTGGGTGTACAAACACAAAATGTGTGTACTGGGGGGAAGGTCAGCATTGTTTGTGCCTTGTTCTGACCATCAGGAATGTCTGGGAATGGCACAGCCCCTGCAGCCCCACAGGGGCTCTGCTGCCTCTCGTGCCCTTGCAGAGGGAGCAGGAGGAGGCTTGGGTTTGTTTGTTGGTTTAATGTGAAGCAGAGGTAAGGACTGAGAAAGGGACACCTCTTTGTGGTGTCTCGGTGCAAGGCACAGATCCCAGCAAACTGAGCTGGAGCTGGGCTGGACCAGGGTGCTGGAATACAGGGGAAGAAAAGCTGATGAGAGCAAGCCAGACCTGCTTAGTCCAGGGTGCAGTTTTGCAACCCATTAGGCCCAGTCTGTCGATCAGCACCAGTAAGGCTGAAAACTAAACCAACCCTCCCAAAAAAAAAATTTGAGCCCTGTAAGTCACACCAGCTGGGTGAGAGAACTTAGAGGGCTCAAAACTAACTTTGAGGCATTTGGAGTGCTAGTTCAGGGAGTGGGGAACACAGAGAAGCAGGGCCATGCTTTTGGAGGCTGTGTGGCCTAAATCAGTGACAAACTCATCCTGGCAGTCCTGCAGCAGTGCCAGAGCCAGCCTGGGAGCAGGCAGGAGATGCTGACAAGATGGGGAGGAGAAGAGAATAGTGGCAGGACCAGGAAATGAGAGGCCAGGGGCTGGGCAAATAAAGTCAAGTGTTGAATCTGGTGATTGTGAAATCTAAAACAAAGGTACAAGTGCCAAAATGTTGGAAAGAGTTGATCTATACAGCTCCATTGGATCCTTAGGCTAAAGGTCAACTCTTGTGCTTAATCCTGAGGACAAGAAGAATTCTGAGATAGATTTGAAAGTCTTAGCCCTACTTAAGTGTTCTGTGCCATTTCTCCCTCTGCAAGTAAAGTGTTCAATTGCCTAATTTAATATACTTGTCAGCTTTGGTAAAACCTTATTTAAATAAGAAAGGTGTTGTCATAATTCCTTTTATTCTGAAAAAAAATTTACTGTCAGACTTTTTTCCTTAGTTGGAAATAAGTAGATTGTTTGAAGAGTGGTTTAAATTTCTAGTTTTCCAAGGTGAAAGGGAAAATTTACACTCCTGTCTTAATTTAAGTGCAAAACTATGTGAAATGTATGAATCTGTGACTACTTTGAAATAATTGCATTGATAAGCCTACCTTTCAAGATTTGTGTGCTCGAGGTAGTCCCTCACCAGAAGCAACTATATACACATGTTGGCGTGCATATATATGTGTCTATAAATTAATTATTAGTAGTATTTTTCTGATGTATACATAATTAGACAAGACACGTGTAAATTTGACAGAGAAAAACTATGATTTTTATCATTCTGAGGCAAAATTCTCAGTCCGTGACTCAGTCAGGGAACGAACCCGAACTTTTGTCTAATCTTGGTGAAACTTTGAGGATACAGGCTCCCTCACTCCTGCGGGGGGAGTGGGAGTATAGGTATTCCACATCAAGTAGCACAGGTTTGTCAGGAAGGAATTAACGGGAAACTGCTCCCCCAAATTGCAGAGTCTGATTTAGATGTCAGGGAGGTGACCTGAGTCCCGAATGTCATCATGCATCACAAAAAGAACTTGTGACTCTGCAGCCATGATGAAGACAGTGTTCAGCCCTTCCAGAAACGTGGTGATTGGGACACTCTTTTGGTGTCAAAGCAAGAAAGGGAATTAAACCCAGATGATGTTAGTAACGATTAGATTATTGTTAACAAAAACATGGATTAATTTCTTCTACTGTTTTGGAAGGTAACAAATTATTCTATGCTTAGAAACAAACTTGGGCAGGAAGTATTTCTGCTTGGATTTCCTTATGTATTTTGGCTTAGGCACCAAACTGGACAAGCAAATATTTGTACAACATCAGTCACCACCTTTATGGGGATAGATTGGTCACATTTTATAAGAAACAGATAATATTTTCTGGTTCTTCACAACAGAGAGGCAGAAAGAAAGCAGCCACCTGCACGTGCTCAGAGGTCAGGAATGCTGCAACAACTACAGGCAGCGAGTAAATCCCAGGCAGAGTACAGGGAGACTGAAAAAATACCCAAGTGGGTTATTAGAATGACCTGGGGAATGGGGAGCTTGTGGTGCCACAGCAAACTGGATGAACTTGCCTTGCCTAAATAGCATAAAGGGGTTGAGATGGAGGGTGATTTCTGTCTTTAAATGTATCAAGGACATAAACACAGTGAAAGGGAAAGAACTCTAAGTGGAAGGGTGATAATGGCATAGTGGTAAATAGCTATCATCAGACTTGAAGAAAAGCAGAAATTATAGGATTTCTTACCATAAAAATGGTGGTTTCTGGAATGGTCTCTCAGGTGGAGGAGACTTGTTCTGTGATGAACCTTAAAAATTTTGTGAATGGTCTTATGTAATGGGAATGTCTATGACAGTCTGGAATCAGACTTGATGAGCAAGATTCCTCTTTCATTCCTTTTATTTTGCATCAGACTTTTGAATTTACACAAAGTAAATTAAAATGTAATGAGGAGTTTATCACCTCACCTTGTGACTTCTTCCTAGCTTTGATGGAAAATATTCAGTGAACCAATGTTAATCAACAGATTCAATGGCATCCAAATATTGTTTGTTTACATTCCAGTGGTTTAATTTTAGTTACTTAAAATCTTATTGCTGTTTCATTTGAATATGTGTATATCCACACTTTTACATTACTACATTTCTAAGCACTGCAATTCTACACTATTTTCTGTAAATCAGTCACTTTACTGTATTTTCCCAGAGCAAGTACTGTCACTTAGACATTTTTGCAGACTTTTTTTAGCTGCAGCTATTTAAAATACTACATTTTTTTCTCAGACTTTGGTATCCCCAACCTCATATAGCTCTTCCAAATGATTATGCTAGAAACGAATACAAACTGTAATCTTCCCCAGGCATAACAAATGCTTGATGGGAGTGAGAAGGATTCATCCTACAAAAGGCACCAGCATGCTATCTGAAGACAGAAAAGTGTAGATTTCCTCAAAATCTGTATCTATATATATACATTTAAGGATGAAAGTAATCCAGATATCCTAAATTAGTCCCAGCTTTATTAAACAGTGATAAGCACAAGAGATTTTCATGGTCATTAGGGGGGCGATTGCTACAGAGACAGAATCTATTACAGCTCCTTCATGAGTGACCATGAATATTGGAGATAGGGATAGCATGACTGATGGGTTTCTAACCCCAGGCAACGTTTCAGGTCCAAAGCTAGAATGTTTCCCTGGAATTTTTTTTTCACTCATGAACCTTGTGAACTAATCAGAGCTTGTGGGTTTGGTTTTCCTCTGTAAATAGAGGTGGAGTGCGGCTGGGTAAAGTCATGGGTTTGTGTCTGCACATTGGCATTTCCTTCTTAATTTCTGTTGATTCAGATTGGAATTATATTTATCTGGTGCTTGGACCATATCAATGTCTTGGGATGACTTTATGATGTGTATCCCCTATCGCTGCTCTATTGCCCAGAAATTGACTTTGTGCCTTTTCTGTGCCTTTAAACTGATACAATCAATAATCAAAATTCTGATTACCTCCCCTTGCCATGATAACTAACTAGATCTTTAGAAAGCTTTATTTCTGTGTTTGAAGCAGGCCATTAACTTTCCATGGGCAGGCATGCTGCTTTCTGTACCAAAGGCAGAACTGTTGGACAGTATCTTTCTGAAGAGAACAGCAAAACGCAGTATGTGAGGACACATTGTTTATATGTATTTAAAGGTTATCACATCCTATTCACTATATGAATAGCCCCAGCTGACATTTTCTGTCTCTTCTCAAGCGATGCATGTCTTGTTCATTGTGCTATGCCGAGTCAGCTGTCAGGCACTGCATCAGGGGACCAAAAGCTATTTTCTTTCACTGTTTTGTTTGCACTTCAACTAAAAAGCCTTGGATCTTATGATTTCTTTGCAATACAAAAAATAATGTACAGCCAGGGATAGCAACTTTTAGCAACAAAGAAAGTCCACAGCAGTTTATTTCACATTTCAGCCGTACCATACAGAATAGTAAACATGGAAGAAAAGCTGAATTTGGAAAAACACAGTTATTTTAAAATGTCTTTTAACAAACAATGTCTACATTATCTGTCTCTTTAACCTCAATTAAAATTATCCAGAAATATAAAAAGGAATTATGAAAGTATATTTGTTTTATGCTCACATTGCTTTAAAAGACCTGTCCAAGTCAGTCTTGCTAGGCAAAGTGTCAAATCCTGCTGTGTGTGGATTGCTGGCTTGGGATGGCAGCAGCACCCAACAATCCCAGTGTCAATTAGGAACCATGCAGTGAGCAATATTTCAAGTAATATGGCAATGGGAACAGGAGTTGCACCTTAAATACACAATTTAATATTCCTTTACATAGCAAAAACTTCAGTGTTTCAGTTAGTACCAAGCAGGAAAAAGTAAAGTCTCCTACTTACCTATTAGATATCTGTTCAACAGCTCAAGGATGCTAATTTAATTAAAATGCCTAATATTTTTATAGTAGTACAATTACAGTTACAATTTAGGTAAAGCTACTCAGTAGATGATAGAAAGCTTTATTAAAAACAATTTTCAGAAAAAATACACAATTTTTTCAAACTTGGATTGATTTTTGTAATTAGTATTCATTTTGTACTATCAAAACACATAATATAGATATTTCCATACTTTCTCTCCCAAATGCATTTGTTTGGGTTAGAAAAGTTGTGGATGCTAAAAAGTTAGAAGCAGAGAAATTCTTCAGCTTTTTCTCAATATTCTGTGAGAACATTGTTTTCACACGCAGACTAGATGAAAACAGCAAAGACGGTTTTGTAAACTAATTCTTTATCTGTGCACCTGGAGTCTGTTGGGCAAAGTTGTTATGGTATACTGAAGAAATATTTTCAAATGGGTGTTGTATAGACTCCACCAATCATTCTAGGAGGTCAAGAATGATCAAGAGACCAATAGTACCATGCTACTCTTGTGAACCAAGTTATGTAAACCAATTTATAATTAATTAAATAGCCTCTTTTTTCCTGAACTTGAATTGTGTTGTTACTCGCCGTTCTCGGTACAACAGCGACAAAAAGTGATGTAAGCATTATTAGTAACAATGTTAAAAACATTAGTGCTACTAGCAGAGCTTTTCCTAGTCTAGGTTAAAACTGGACAGTAATGGCTCTAAAGGCTTTTTGCTTTTGTTAGACCTGGAATTAAATTAATATCTTCTTCCCTTTCTTTTCACAGCCAGAGTTGAGCTCTGCATGTGTAGCTGTGAACACACAAAATATTCTGTTTCAGATAGGGATCCTAATGTAGTGGCTGAATTCTTAATGCCTTTCCTTGTTTCAGTATCTTTAGTTCCAAATCCCGCAGAATTTGATCTATCCAGCAGCTTGACAGCTTTTAACTGTTTGTCTAATGAGTACATCAAGAGCAGGCACTGTATATCAGATCGAGCAGCTATAAAAAAACTGCCTTGTTCAAAAGGTGAATTTTATCTAGCTATTTTTAAAGCATTTCTCTTCTAACAGAAAGGGAGTGATAGAAATTTCCAGTTTTAATGAATAGGAAGGAAAAGTAAGGTGACTTAAAAAAAAAAAAAGTACTGCAAAGGATCTTTGGCAAAAATCCCCCAAAGCTTTTATCATAATAAGATGTGTTGCATCCAGTGCCATCAAAGGTATTATATGATTTTCAGTTGATTTTGTAAAGTTCTGTTTAGGACAATATACAGTGAGCAAGCATATTATCAGCTGAGTAAAAATCAAAGCTATTCGCTGCAAACTGGGTAAGGCCAAACGAGAGGGAGCCTCATTCATAACATAAATTATCTTCTTTACATTTAATCTGTTAAAAAAAATAGCTCTGTAGGTTTAAACTTTTTTAATGATGCTTTTTAAAAACATTTCATTCCATGAATGCTGAGGATTTCTAATCATACGTTAACAAATCAGGAGATATCAAGATCACCTCAGTCCTTGAAGGTTTTTGCAAGGTAGACACTTCCAATCATTGTTTTCACTGAGTGAGGGATGAAGAAACTGCCTAAAACTTTTATGCCAGCATTATCACAAGATTTTACAGAATTGTGGTGTGTTGCTATTATGAAGTTTGATTTTTTGAACACAAAAGACTCAAGTTCTGAAAAGGTGCCTGTTCATTTTTTCTTCTGCAATGATTTTAGACAAAGGAAATTCTTTAGATTACGATATGCATAAAACACAGACACTCATGTACCCTGAGTTATCATGTCATAAAAATATAAATCTTTAGACAGTCTCCTTCATTGAGATATAAAACTGAAATACAAAATAAAGGTGGTTGTTCTGGAGAATGAAAGGAAGAGGCAACCTGATGGGTCTGATTAAGCAGCCTTTTGAATTCTCTTTTTCTAATGGGGGTGATGAAAGCACACTTTGTCTAGAGTTCAGTTTCGATTCAGTCTGCCATGAAGCTGTTTGAATTTAGGATTATGCCCACATTATTCATATTGCCAAAAACATCAAAACAGGAACAAAGGGAAAGCTAACCTTGAATTTTCAGCATGTATTTCAGTCCCTGTAAACAAGTTACCATGGAGATAGAACCCATGTGAACTACAGCCTTCCTCCTAACTGCCGCAGACTTTGGACCAGCAAGAAAATGCGACATGGCATTGGTGTCATTTGTGACAAAAAAACTTATTTCAAACGCTACACTTAAGCATTTCCTTGAAACACTACCAAGTGAAAGCTAGAAATTGCCTAAAAGCTTTGAATTGCTTAAAAAATAGGCAAGATAAGTGAGAGGCAAAGCTTTACCAGTTTCATTTTTCCAAATTAATATTCTATCAGAAAAGAAGATGCGAGGTCACTCTGCCTGTCTTGCTAGCAGGATGAATCTGCAAAGACAGATTGCAGCTTTAAATAGTTTTCACTAGGAAGTGGTTTCAAAGAAGCTGAAGTTGGGACAGAAAAAGAGTTCTTAAAAAAGAACAAAAATATCCTTGTCATTGATTTTGTTGTTGCCGTTCAAATATTTTTGAATAGAGCTGCAATTGTCATGTCAGAAATAAAAAACAGCCATCATACTTACTAGCCTACTTATCTTCCATGGACAGAAAAGGATAAATACAAAGAAATTTGTAGCTTTTACTCATCCTTCAGATTTCCAGATTTTGTTCGAGAAAGTCTTTTGTTTGCTAGCTCAGTAGATTTATTGTTAAAACTATGAGTTCTGATCATCATCATCAGTAATCCTCTCTCTACACAGCTACTAATTGCTTAAATCACATTATTCCTTTATATCCTGGAGATAAAAAAGGAAAAACATCCCGCCCCTAGGACAATGGCTACGACACAAGCTTGTGAGTAAAACCATATTGCAGGTGTCAAAAATGGGATTGATTCTAATACTGTAGTCATTAGTGTAAATAAATAGTGATAACATAAAAGCTGTGGTCTAATCTCAAATTTTCCTTTTGTTACTCCAGTTCGAAGTCATCATTTCCTTTCACAGCTTTGAAGACTAGAAATTAAAACTTCTATGATATGCCCTGGGTTTCTGCTGTTTAGCCTGATAAAATAGATGCTTGAGGAGGGGAATTGTCTTTTTATCCATACTTTTTTCTGTTAGTTTTCTTTTGTTTTGCGAATGTTATTTTCTAACAATGCAATTATCCAGTTTTCTTCCTCCTCTGACTTTTACTCTGCTTCTCCTGATTTAACTCTATAAATTCCTTCCTTTTCCCTTTCGTCCCTCTATCTGTCTCTCTTTTATTTATTTATTTTTTCATAGATGTCATCTATTTTAATTAGTTTGCTTCTTACCTCCTGCCATAAGTCCTGATCCTAAAGCCACTGAAATCCATGGCAACCTTTTCTGACTACCGCAACAGTTGGCCCTTATTTCTTTTATTGATGGCACTTTCAGAAGTCATCAGTTCTGCTTGAAGAGTTTAGGCAGTGTAACCAAATTGTCACTATAAGATAAACGAGTAGGAAAATATTCTGTTACAAATGCCCAGAGTTTACAGTTTTATAGAATCAAGTAGACATAGAGGAAGCAAATAGTCTGGGTCAAAGTAGGTTTATTTTATAGAATAAAAAGATGAACATTAAAATAAAATGTCTTCATATAGACAATTAAATGATAAAATGTATATTTCTATAAAAAATTATAAAATCAGCCATTACATGAAATACTGTTAATAATTCTATGTAATTTGCTTGTAAGGCCCTGAGAATCTTGCTGCCAAAAAAACTGTCTGGCCATGTTTACTGACAGCTCCCCTGTGTTATAATGCAAGCAATATTTTTCCTACCCAAAACAAAGTGGTTAAAATTATATTTTCCCAAGCTGTATGGAAATACACTAATTTGTAACTTTCTAAAGCTAACACATTTATGCTTCAGAGATACATAATTTAGTAACAAACAGCAGACTGAATTTTGATCAGGTTTAAAAAATGTGTACAATAGCCTTCAGACTTCAAATGAGCTGAAAAGGCTCCCTTGGTAATTTCTTCATTCTGAAATTTAAGAGGTAACTTTTTTCTTGAAGATTTCTTTAAAAGGTAATGAACAATTCAAAAAAGCCTGTTTATTAAGCTGCTACCCAGATACCTTGCTAATGAAGCTTTTTCTGTCAGCCAAGCACTGGCTTCCATAATGGTTTCTTGCATTAAGTGATGCAAACTGTTCCACTTATCTTACACTGCTCTCGTTTACATAATGGAGGAGTTGTATAAATTAGAAACATACCTCAGTCAAGTATTCCATAAGAGTCTATCAGCTTCTTGGTTAGAAAATCACGGTAGCATTTTCAAGTGTTCGAGGAATGACGAAGGTACAATTCAAAAAGTTAAGGAGTTTTTCCATTAATGGATTAGAGGCTAAACAAAGCAGGCAATTGCCTAAATGTCAGCCTGATGTCCACATTTGACACAATACATTTTATATATGAAAAGCTTCTGAATTATTAAGTACTTTTACACATAAACGCTCAGATGCAGTGAATGCTGAACCTTATTAGCTGTAACATAAAAAAAGGGAGTAATGTGTGTTGTGTGCTAAACAAGGTGTCTTGTGGGAGCTGCTCTTCAGACAAGAAATTCTTATGAGAACAAGTCTGGCCAAACTGTGTGACTTTTTGTGGGTCCAATCTTAACTTCAGAAGCTCGAAGCCTACTATCCATGGGCTAGCAAAGCAGGCATTTGCTAAGAAAAAGCAATTTCATATTCAGTGCTGTCAGTAGTAATGCAGATGTTACCGATGTCTCTGCACGAGAACACAGAACCCTTGTTCTGCTCAGGTTGTACTATATCAAGTTTGACCCCCTTTCCAGCCTCCCTGGATCGTACTGGGAATTCTGGCCTGTCTTCTCTCCTGTACAGGTCAGTTATTTAGCCAAATAAAGATCCAAATAATAAATGTGCATGTACTTCTGTTGTTTGCACACCTGATAACCTCAGGAGGTTCAGGAATTTGTTGTGCAAGTGTGTAGACAGTGCTAGGACATTCATGTCATGAGGGAAGCAGAGCAATGACAGCTCATCATAGCTGTTCAAATTACTGTCTTACTGTCTCTCTGTGATTTCAGTAGCTAAGTATTTCCTCACTAAATTTATTTTATAACGAAGTGGTTCCTCTCCTTGGGTTTTTTGGTTTTGGTTTTTTTTTTTTTTTTTTTTTTTTTTTTTTTTTTTTTTTT
>VZTI01004325.1:273210-301535 GCA_013397865.1 Struthidea cinerea
TTCTTATTTGCCGGGGGGGGGGTTGTTGTTGTTGGGGTTTTTGTTTTTGTTTCTTGGGGGGTTTTTTGGGATTTTTTTTGTGGTTTGTTTGGTTTTTTAAGTGCTGTTGACTCATCCCTTAACATTAAACAGCTACATTGGTGCCAAAATTAGTTCTTTCTGACTGTACTTGAGAGAAGCATTTGGATAATAAGTGATCATGTTGCATGCATGTGCATGCCAGCACATGCAGCTGGCAGGGCAGTTAAATGCAGAGCAGTTAAGTGGCAGGAATGCAGGCAATATTTATTTCACATGAAGCATGCAGTCTCATTCCAGCTTTAAACTGCTGGCTGTAGCTGTTCTTCTCACAGATGACACCTGTAAGCTTAGGAGGAATCAGGGAACTGGTTTTTAACTGCATGGATCATCAGGATTTGGCCTTGGGTTCACACACAAGACACACCTCGGGTTATCTGTACAGTACCTCCCAATAACTTTTGGACCTTTTGTGGTTCACATTTCTTTCTTCTTTCTAATGTTCCTTGATTAGAACAAGAACAGAAGAAAGGGCAATATTCTGTAGACTGATTCCTACAGGACAAGCCTGCTGCTCAGCAAGAAGCTTAAAAGTTGACCCTAATTATCAGCACCCAGTCATGCTGCTGAAGGCACATGACAACTTTGGAGCTGCCTGTGGACACTGAGGAAATTTTTTTGTCTGCCTTGCTGTTAGAAGCAGCACTTTGCATCACTGGCATCTATGATTGTTGCCACCTGACAGACCACATATGGATAATAAAAACAGAAATGACAGCTGGACTAGAAAGCAGTTCTGCAGTGGGAAGATGGTGCTTTGTGGACACTTTCAATCAGATATGTGTTCAATTATGATTTTCAGAAGAATACAGCAGAACTGAAAACTTTGCAATTATTAGAGACGTTGAATTTGGTGTGCTGGACGGTTTACCTTCAGTTTAGGCATTGTAATCACAGGTATTTGGTTTATCGTCTTATGATAGGAAGGGCAGGGACCGATCCTGTAGAGATCTTATGAGGCTCTGGTGCTCTGTCCTTGATTCTGTGAAAGTCTCATTTACTGCCCATGAGTTTTTATACAGCTGGTATTATAAATATTATTGATATCTAGTTAATAGAAAATGTTTTCTTCATATATTTAATACTTTTTTTCATAAGATTCAAGTTCTCATGCTGCATTATTCACTTACTATTTTCCTCACAGAAGTTACAAGTCTAGATCATACAGCACATCTATGGTTCAGCATTTGAAATCTGAGTGAGTAATTACAAAGTCAGAGCAATTTTTCATTCTTTCTAGTCATGTTGCGTGAATGAGTCTGTATTTCTTAGTAATTCAAATGTTACTACATTAAATAATGAACAGAATTCAAAGAGAATCATTTACTTCTACCCTTCCACTGACTAAGAATGGCAGTCACACCACACAACCATGCAGCAAATGCAGCATAATGGCCACAGAACCCCCCAGCCTGGGCTCAGATGCAGCTTCACATTTCTGACTCCTTAATACCATTATTCGGTTTTTATTCATTATAAGGAGAAGAAAACTGTCTGTTTTAAATCTGGGAATGCAAATTTCAAATGCTTTTGGCATACATATTTTAGCAATGGATGGATTGAAAGTTCCAAACTTAAGATTCCTTTATAAGTAAAATTTGAATATTGCAAGTCTCCCTTTTACCATTAATGGAGATTGAAATGCTACATTTGCAAAACCTTCAGAAATAATTTAATAAACCAGATGCAGTTTTATTTTTAACAGGATGTTATGGTACCTGCATACAGCAAGAGAGAGGGCTGACATGACTCAGACACTGAATCTGGAATATTGTCTGTCTTCTAGCAGTAAATACTAAAGTACGGTGTGTTTTATGGTCAGATATATTCACATATATCTGACCATAAATCAGTGCCTCAAGCTTCCTCAAGGAAAGTTGAAAGAGTGCATCTCACAAGAGAGAAAAATGCATTTAAAATTACTGCAGCTATAAAACAAACTGACATAACCCAAAGCAACAAATATGGGGAAGGAAATCTTCTGGGGCCACATCAGTACTCTGAGATGATTTTCACTTTTTGGTTTTATTTCCGATCAGTGATCCAGTGTAGTTTACAAGTGGAATAAAATCTATTCATTATTTCCCCTAATATTCAAACAGCTGCATCCCTTCTTTGGAGTTGTTCTCTTAATAGAAGCAGCATAACACAGAGCTCAAAGAAAATGCTACATGATCTCTTTCCTTGCAGATTTTATAGTCAGAATTGTGTCCAACTCAGTTTGCTGTAGGTGCATTCTCATTTGCAGATGTTTCACAAATTTTGGGGGCATGAAGGAAGAAGATGGAGAAGCTAGAATAGTTGTACCATAAAGTAAAATGGGATTGTAAGTCCTCATTTCAGGTAAAAGTGAGCAAGTTTTATCTATATCCTGTTAGAAATATCTCCCAGCATCATTTTCTCATTTGAGGCTTCATCCTCCAAGGTTTGCACTGCTCAGATTACATTATTATACAGGTTACTTCGTTATAACTGCATTTAATTGATGGTACTCACTTAAGATTTTATCACTTCTACTGATTCACAGTGGTTTTAAGAGAGAAGGCTGGGCAATTTGGATGTAATTCAGGTTTTCAACACGTTTTAGACCCATTTATCATTTACTGCTGTTACCAAGATGGTAGTGTATGTAACTGTAGAAGGCTAAATCATGAACAAAGTAATACTTTGAATTTATGCTGAAATTAAAAAGAAAATATATTCTGAAGACACCTGATGCTAACTGATGGCCATACGTAATACCTTAATGTGTTTTTTTTTTAAATCATTATTGAATTTTTGAACTCTAGCAATTAGCCTTCTGTCTTGAAAATATTACTTCTAATAGGACCGATTCTGAGCTAAAACATTCAAGTAAGAGTTAGAAAAGAAGCAGCAGTTTTATAAAGAAGTTGTCCTGGAAGCCAAGTATTTAGCAGTGTTCACAAAAGTTAGATGCATGTGGATAGTGAGAATTTACAAACAATACTTCAAATAATTAAAGTCTTGTCACATTATGGTGCTGGTTATTGAAGATTATGACAAAACTGTATATTATATCTAGCCTTGATGTTGTGTCTTAAAACCCATCTCTGAAGCACAGGGATTTTAGACCTTTGTGAGCCATTGTCACCAAGGTGTTCATATTTCCATGTGCAAAGGAGGAGGAATATCACTGACTGAAAAAGCACAACTACAGGAGCTGCTTTGCTGCATGGGTTACTTTTCTGCTTATTTTGGTTGTGTTTGTTTTCCGATCAAGACATTCTGCTTATTCTGACTACTTCTGAGTGACACCTGGCTCCCTCTTCCACCTGAAACCTGAACTTGGGATTTCTGCTTTGTTTTCTAAATTGAGGAGCTCTTTCCTACCAGGCATCTTGTCATGTGAGTGAGTTTAACTTAAGGAAACCTCGCTCACTTTTCTTGTTCATACTTTGAGTATAGATTTGTGCAATGGCTACTAACAGAAATATATCTATTCATTCAATTTTTTGATGTTTTTAATGCACATTGTTGCATTTTCAGAAAACACAGAGATGATATAAGCTTTTTATTTCTTAGCTTTCTTCCTTCACACTTGGTGAACCTTCATGAGCTCAAAGGCTCTGTGATTGTTAAGTCATGTTGTGTGCCCAGGAGACTGCATGGAAGGAAAAAAACACACACAACCCCAAAGCTTTATTCTTGCCTTATTTCTGTCTCTGCACCACTGCAATCTGACCCTTATGAAAGTTCAACACACAGCTGGCCATGGGGTTTTTGGCATTCAGAAAACTTAGGAGCTGCTGAGAGAATCTATCCATCACCCAGCATCTCCTGAAAATATCAATGGGTGGACTCAGACTAGGCTTGGTGAAGACATTGGAGTTCAATAATGTTTTTTCATTTCCATGACAGGCTAGTTTATGTAAGACTTAAGTTCACCTCTATCTGTTAAAATTCTGCCCAAGATGGAGTGGCCCTCATTGATTTCTCTATTCATCCATTACTGTTGTTTCTAACTTCTTTCCATCTTAATTGTAATTTAAAAAAATTAGTCATGACTTCAGACTGTCATATGTCTTCCTGAGATGTGTTGGTGCTGTGTTTAATAGCAGGTTGTTAGGAGTGTAATGGCTTTGAATTGTGACTGAGTTATTCATCAATGAATGGAGATAAAATCTGCAGCAAAATACCAAGAACTGTCTGTAAAAGCTGGCCTTAGAATGTTTCTTTCTTTTCCCAAAATTTAATGAATCTCTTCAGCATTTCGAGAAGTGAGTGAATGGCACTGACCTGCACCAGGCAGGGCATAAGCACATGACCCATAAACTTGCTCAACTGAAAATCTACTGAAACCTGTGCAGTCCTCTGAGAGTTGCATTATGATTCCAGGACTTCAAATAAATGCTGGAACACGATATACATTGCTGTGTAGGGTTTTAAGGATCTTTGGTAGTAGTGTTCTGTGTATCTTATTTTAGTTGATCTGAAACTGTTTTTCCAAATCGGGAGTTCTATGCAGCACATAATTTCCAGCTACCTGAGCATGGCCCCATGGGATATTCAGCAGTCTTTTTAAATACCCAATTAGCAAAAAAAAAAAAAAAGTTTTAAAGGTTGAGCTTACTCTCATGGACATAGACTGCCTTTGAAACTAGAACTTCCTAAAAACAGGTAAAATATTCTGTTACTTACATGGTAGCTTTGCTCAGTCAGCATGGTTGGCTCAGAGGAGGGAACTGCCAGACTTAGCAAAGGCCTTGGCAAAAGGAATGAAACTTGGCAAATGAGATAGCAGGGGATGAAAAGGAATTGCTCTGAGCAGGCAGCAAAGATGAGAAGGATTGAAGAATTGATTGTGGCTCGAAGAGACATTAAGTTTGGAGTTAAGAGGAAAAGAAGGGTTTGATTGAGAAGCAGACGTGGAAGAAATGAGGTTTAAATGCAGCTCAGGTATGGCAAAGTTTTAAAGATTTAACCTAAATGATCATGCTCCCAAGACCGAGGGACATACCTTAGGAGCTTTGTGTTCAAGATTGAACAACGTGAAGTCATTGTACACAGAAATCACTGACCGTAGACTTTTGTGCTCACTCAGGGTTAGAGCCACAGGACTAGTCTGTGAGGCAGAAAAGAAATAATTTTTAAAGTTAGTTCAAAGCCTAAGAAAAGTTAACAACATCAGGCCAAGAGATGTTTCACCTGAGCTGGATTGGTATAGGAGAGCAGTGAAAAATATTTATTTAATTCTTTAAAAGGTTATAGGACTTTTTGGTGGGAATTGTCAGTTATTGAAACATATGAGTTCTCATAAAGGCATATCTGTTTCTCTTTCATTAAGACAGATCTTTTAGGTCCAAAAGAAAATCTGTGATCAAATTTGATAATTTCTTGGTCCAGCTCCATTACTGGATTATTCTAAGGGGAAGAGGAAAGGGTGTGAGTGGAGCTGGGGCAGGGGATTATGCTTCTCTGTCTGACCAAGTTGCAAGGCACTCTTAAAAGCTTTTAAGGTGTTAACCAAAATTTAGGTTCTGCCCAGGGCTGCTCAGGAAGGTGAGTTATATGAACACCAAGGCTTTGCTATTTCAAGAGATGTTTCTTACATGAATGGCATAGGGAAGGCAGTAAGGACATGTCAGAGCACTGGCATTATGGCCCAAGGAAAGAAATCAGGGGACTTAAAACTAAAAAATCTGTTTCCTGAATGACTTTACAGGACTTTCCATGTTTTTGTTTAAAAAAAGGTTGCTGGCGTCAAGTCATTATTGTTTGAGAACTGTATTTATCCCAACAGACTCGGCATCCTGAATTTTGGCTGCTGCTTGGGATGAAACAGGACAGGAGTACCTAGGAGGGCAAAGTGAGTGATCTTTGCCAGACAGGCCAGTTCCCAGCTCTGCTCCAGATTCCCCCAGACACTGGAACAGCACTTTCCCCCTAACGTCCCCAGCACACTGACAAAGTCACTAATTAATCAGTTTGTCCGCTAATCTAGAGTGTCATTGATTCCTTCTAAACCACTGTCTATCACCACAGCTCTGCTTTGGGTTCTGTCTCTTTCCTGTCATCCACTGAAGCTGGGGACCAGCAATACAGTGAAACAAAACCCCAACAGCAATAAATCCAAGTCAAAAGCATTTAAATTGTTTTGACTGATTAATTTTGTATGAGGATTTTTTGGAGATAAGATGTCATCTGTGCATGTCACTAACGTTATGTTGGATTAAATTTTGTCTTCTGTAGATTTTGAATTATTTCCACGCTCTTTTCACTCTCTAAATATTTTTCTCCAGTGTACTCTTGCCTTCAGAAAGCTGTTGAAAATCCTGCTCTGAACTGCTACTTCGTTATTGCTCACTCATCCCCACTTTTTGGTCCCTTACGAATAATAAGTTTTCTGGTGTTTCTTTCAAAGGAGTGAGTTTTCTAAGAGAAACTAAAAAATATATTCTTTGTTTAAGTTTAAGCTTATGATCTACTTGAAAATTTTGAGAACAATTTGCTTTTGTGTTCCTAATTTCAGGTTGTCATTTCATGATTCTTGTTCATATCTAATTTATTAGATCACTTTGTGCAGACTTTTTCTCTCAGTCTAAGTCAGTACCTGTAATTAAAGTTGTCTGTAACTAATAATGAGTAATTTATTGCACAAAAATGTTTCTTTAAAAAAACCTCACAACTTAAAATGTGCATAGTGAAGATTTCTAAGCTTCAAAACTACTTGCAAATTAATCATGGATGGACTCATGCAAGGACTGATGTCCAAAAAGAGTTGCTGTTTTTGATGGCAGATTAGTCAATTAAACAAACAATGCCTTGTCTGCTGTTCATGGTGTACAGAGGTGCAGAGTTCATAGCTGTCAATGACAAGAAGTTAAGAAGTCAAGTTTTCTTTAGGAAGAAAAAAACTAATAAATTGCTCAAATCCCTCTCTGGAATGAAATTTTAACAATTTATTTCCTGTAGAAATTTAATTTCATTTGAATTAATAATGATTTGGCAATTTCAATTGTAGCAAACATGTAAAAGATAATACAAAATGTGATTTAAATGATGATCATTATCATTATGATCATTATCAAGTGCATTCTCCTAAGTGAGCATTTGTTCAAAGCATGTGTCCAAATCTCATCACTTGGACAGTGTGATGGTTGGTTTCTTAATTAAAGTATACGGCAGAATGAGGAAGATCTTCCAATAATCACCAAAACTGTGTATGTGCAGCATTTTAGAAATCACAGTGCCTTTCCTAGGTGTCATGTTGGAAGGAAATTTGGCTGAAGGAAGATAGGGATACTGGGAAAGATGAAAATTGATGAAAGACTAATTTTAAGAAGCAATACTCTGAAATAAATACTGAAAGGGAAGTAACTACTCAGTAAATTTGTTATTACAAAGGGAGAGAGAGTTTATGAGGAGAGAAAGATATCAGGGGAATTTTGGTCTGTGATTGGATCAAAGACAGTACATTTTCAGAACTGCAATAACTGCCACAAGTGAATTGGAATTTTGAAAGGAATTGAAATGAATATTGTATGTTCTACTGAAGTTGAAGTCTGTTGTTCTTTAAAGCTTTATTTATTTAAGTAAATTTAATTTTCCCCTGTCCTTAAACAATTACAGTATAGGTAAAACATTATTGCTTCCCTGTAATTTGTACACACATTTCCTCCTCCAAGTATTTGTGGTATTAACTTATTAGGTGATACATTTTTGTACTGTTGACTTTCCAACTCAACAAAGTGAAATGAACAAACTTAGAAAATGGACCAAAAAAAAGTTATTAGCTAACAGAGAATTCTATTAATTCTTTGAATTATTGTTCTTGAATACCTGTATTCAATATTTGCTTAGTTCTGGCTATAGAATCCACTTGCTTTTATAAGGGGCGTGGGTGTGTATATAATGCAAGATTTATGAAAAAAGGCGAATTTGATTTTTGTAGAAGTTGACTGAATAGAATAAATATAGCATCTGCTTCCACAGGACATAAAGCTTGAATATTTATAATTTGGCAATAGGTTTATGGAAAAAGGCCAACATTTTTCCTTCATTGAATGAATGTTAAGGTGTATTGCTTAGAACACAGAACCCTCCAGCTCTTGCATGCTATGTTACAATTTTAACTGTAAATACAACATAGTATCCTATTTATGAATTCTAATCTCAAAAGCTAATTTAATTGGTGTATTCCAACTACTATTGCTTATTTCACACTTCAATAGGTAAAGATGCATTAATAATCGAAGTTTCAAACTGTAATTAACGTTAGCTTTAGGCTCCTGACAATGAAAGGATTACATTTTTATGTATGTCTTCATACACAAAGTTAATCTAACCTGTGATTGAATAACGAAAGAAACACACATTTGCTCTCTAATGCAAATCCCTACTTGTAATTATGTGTACCCTGCAACTGTCAGGAAGGAGAAAAGTAAGACACTAGTGGCTGTAAAATCTGTACATATGTCCCTCATTCATCTCCTCCAGCTCTGTAGGTAATTTCAGTGAGCTCTGGATGGTGTGTTCCATCTCATTTGTTTCCACACTGTCCTGTACAGAACTGAGCCATTGGTTTCATTCGCTTGGGTTTGGGTAGAACATGACAGGGTGTCTGTCTAATGGGGAAAGGTGGAATTTTTCCATGGTACCATGCAAGTTTATTACACAAAGCCCCACCGCTCCCTCTCCAGCAAAGAGTCTTTCAGAATCCATTTTATTACTTTTCCCTTGAAGCTACAGAACAGTCTCCCAATTACTGTTACGATTCTGAAAGTAGTTAGTGAGCTCACTCTACTTTAATACAGGCTGGGGAACATGCAGTTATAAATCATCAGCAAGCAGGACCTAAACACAGCACAGTGAGGTCACTGGATCAGCAATTCTGTGCTTTGCTGTGGTCTAGTGTTGATTAAACCAAACTAAACATTAATAACAGATTTTATTGCCCGTTATGGTCATTACAAGTAACAGGAGAGCTAAAAGCAAAATACTGCCCTAATGCACTTTGCCTACACTAAGTGTTTGTAATAAAATTATGGTGGTGATGCTTATAAGCAGAAGTTTCTAGCAATAAACCTCAAGGAGGCGGAAGTGAAAGAGCAGAGCTGCTGTGAGCCTGCTGTGCCTTGCCAGGCCTGAGTCTGGGGAGCTGGGCTCTGAGCTGGGCTCTGGGCTGGATGCAGCACCGCTAACGGCAGCTGGAAGAACTTGCACTGCCAACAAACCCCCCCTCCTCCTGCTCCCGACACCACTCCCAGTTTGCATTTAAAAGTGAATAGGGTGCAAAGCAGATGAATACATTTTTCAATGAGAAATGCATTTATTGTAAGCAAAGATAACTGAAGAAGTTAATATTAATTGTTGAAAGAGCTATTTATGTACATTTTAATAAAAGCTGCAAACTGGGTTTGACTCAGTAGGAAGTGGGGAAAAAGTAATTTGGGGAGCTCCATATTCTGTGGAAAGGGCATATATGTATAGGAGGGCAGTTAATATTTATTCTTTCATGCTTAGTCTTTGTTCTTCTCAGTTCCTGCCTGTTTTCATCTATATTCCCACTGATACCTTTTGTCCTCCCTTTAACTCCTCACCCAATCTTTGTACTCCCACAGACTTTCTCCCTTAACATTTTTTCTGTAGGGAGCAGTGGACACAAATGCTTTCATTTAGAAACTCCATCTGGGACCTTCTCAGTTCATGACAGGAAGAAAAGAAAAAATAAAGGGGAAGTCAGGCAGGATAATAAGCTGGGAAATTAGCATATCTCCTGTGCTTCTAAATTCAATTCACAAATCGAGTGGTGCCTGAGATAGTAAAATACAGCTCAAGAAAAGGCTGAACAGATATTCAAAATAAGATGCTGCTAATGTTTTGGCTCCTTTTAAGTAAAACAGCACTGGATAGACTAGTTCAAGTCACAGCTACACTTGGTATATACTTTTTAATCCAAGTTCCCAAACTAAATAACTAGTGGCTGATTCACAAAAGTCCTTAAAGAATGGGTTTTGAGCTCCACAGCCATGCAGAGAAGTTTGGTGAAGAAAGTGTGCCCTGGGTGTGATGGATGAAGAAAGTCCCAGCAGGGAGAAGCTGCCCTCTCTACTGGTCCCATTGGCTGGGGAGTGGCCTGGGGAGCTCCTTCCACCCTGGGCTTTGCCTTGTCCTTGTCATGGTCTGTTTCTTGGGAGCCCACTCTCAGTTTTTGGCTCCTTTTATTAAATCTCCAGTAGCTACAAATTCAGGACATAAAAGCAGTTAGTACCTTATGCAGAGGTGGCCAAGTTTCTGTGCTGAACTGGACAAATGCCAAAAGCTTCCTAAAGTAATGAAGTCCTCCTGTACATTTATTACACAAGACAGTATGATGGGAAGTGGGGAAAAACTCTGGGAACAGATTGCTGAGGTGCTGATGCTCTTCCAAGGGTGCTGTGTGTCCTAACTCAGCATGCAGATGAGTCTATGAAGTTTGTCAAACAAATCCATAGGATCTTGTGTCTTGTTTGCAGCATCCAGGCCTCTGTGTAAAACCCCCAGCCCCCAGCAGCACAGTCCTCTGGCAGACACAGGATACAGCCCTGGCACGAGAGCTGCTGCTGGATTTCTTGAGAGCCACAGGAAATTCCAGATGAGGCCCCCTGAGCTATCGTATGAACAGATCAATACCCTGACATTTGTTTAACTGGTGGGAATCTAGATAGATGGTATTTGGTAACAGGCATCACTTTATCTCTCATTATTTACATTTTCAGCTAAAACTCCATTTCACCCTGTTTTCCAGGTTTTCAATTACATCTAATTCAAAACTATGGTACTTTAAATAGGATAAATTAACTGATGTTAGTAGAAAAGAGAAACCTCTCTTTTCGCTGTGTTGGCACGGGTAGTGGAGGACTGATTCTCTGATGGGTTGTGATAATATGCAAATATGTTCTTCCATTACAGCCCAAGCACAGTCAAAGTCAGACTGGGGAAATGAACCTGCAGCACTGAAATGGATGCTGCTGACAATGTTATGTCAATCTGTAATTTCGCTTCCTCCTTTTTTCTGCGCTTTGAAGAATAAGCAAAAAAAAAAAAGAGAATTAATGCAAATATTACCATTTATGCCCTACAGATTCTCAATAGGTTGTATCACACCCAGGAGAGAGATTTTTCTGTGTCCTGTGCAAATATAAATCTGGTATCAATTAGTCAATAATTTTTTATTTCTTATTTTAGAAGGACTTTCTTTTTCTCACAAACCCTATAGACTGAAGGCTTTTAAATCTAGTGAAAGGTGATGAGCAGAAAGAAATGTACATATAAAAGGCAAAAAACCCCTCAGGTTTACTGTTTCTGATTGACCAGGGTAGAATTTATTACTTATGCTACAGTAAGTATTGAAGATCACTCTAATATATCTATACTGTAAGATATAACAATATATAAAGAGTGTGATATTTAAGGTTATTCTAAGTGACATTTTTCCCTTGTGTACTTACCTCTTCAAAATTAAGGAGATTTCTTCATCAGTAGCAATTTGGAGAAGCAGGTGATAATTTCCACAGTGGAACAAGGCACCGCTGCCTGTGTTCGGGAGAATTGTTCTGTCTTTGGGGGATCCATCATACAGAAAATCCCCTCATTTTCCCAAGACTATCATGGTTTGCAAGTTACTGATTTCTGTCCACTTTGTAGAAAAATGACCTGGCTGGTGACAAAAGCCAGTGTTGTATTTCATTAAAATGAGGGGTGGGCCTGGGATGGACAAAAAGTAAATGTTTCTATCCATATATTTTCACATCCTATTTGTAAGTAGATGTTCCAGAGAAATAACAGTAATTATTACTGTCATTCTGTTTTTACTTATTTTGCATTTGAATAAACAAGAAAGGGCTTTTGCAAATTGATTCTAGTTCTGTCAGTGTGACCTGAACCACTTTTGACCAAAAATAGATAAATACAATTAATATGTCTCTCCTTCATCCGCTGACCTGGTCGTGGACTTCGATAATGTAAGGCCCATTTGTAGAAATTTTGATGGAAATTAATTTAATATTGAAAAATGCAAAATGAGTTTTGAATTATAGTAAAACTTAATGGGAAAGGAGGTATGTGCATCTCCAAACGATGCTGCTATTTTCACACGTGCTGGTGTTTAAAAGGAAAGAGAGAAGACTTATAAAAACTAAGCCAAATATGATTTTTCCTCCCAGTTTTTTCCCTTTTTTCCAAAAAATAAATGGGGAAATAATTGCCTGGTTAATTACTCACTGCTGATTTAAAATATTTTATTTCCTGACATTTTATGTCTCCAGATTTCAGTCCAGATCTGACAAGTGACAGATATTCCATGCCTCATTTGTACATTGTGATCTTGTTTTCTAAGCATGAGATTGCCTTAAAATACAAATATGGAAATCAATATACAGATGCTTTTAACAAAGAGAGCATTGTAAAGTATCTGCTGAATTGGCTTCCGTGGAAGCATCTGTCACGTTGCTGACAGCCCAGCTTTTAACCATGATGGTATAATCTAAAGTGTTCGTGCTAAAGTTGAGTTAGATTTGTAATGTTTTAATTGTGATCTACTTTGTTATGTTTTGAGTGAGTCAGACCAGATGGTCTGAGGAATATATTAATTAAATTAGGGGGCTATTGGAAAGGTACATGAACTCTTTCTATCTTCAGAAAGGCTGAGCAGCCCTTTCTCTTCTTGCATTTGTTTAATCTTTCCAAATGTCAAGAATAATTGTATTTCATTAACAACAGTAAAGAAAAACACTCTGATCTTTTGAGCTGAAGTGTACATGGGGAGATTTTTTAAAAATTATTATTGTTAATTTTGATTCAGATGATTTTCACTTGCTTTAATTAATGAAGATATTTGCAAAAGGAACTTCAAATGACAGATTAAGTTGTTCTGAACAGACCTGTGAAATGCTACCAATGGATTCCTTGTCAAATAATTAAAAGTTGGTGAATATTTTGGTAGTGGGAGTTTTCTATTTAAAAATTAGTATGAGATGGAGGCTCATCACAACAAACTGTTGCTTCTGGGGCTGTAAAATCATCACAGCTGCTGGTATTAATTAGCACTTTCTGTCTGTCCTTTGCCCTGAGCAGGGACTGTAGCACAGACACTTTCTGGGGAATCACAACGCTAAATTTTGGCACGGTTGGCATTAAAATCCTGGTTGGTGCTCTGTGTGTGTATAAACAATAAGCTTAACTTGATGCATAGCAATAGTCACACCAGAGTCACCTGGATGGTTTGCATCCATGGAATACTCAAGCTTTGCTATTTTTAGCTCCTTCTGGAAGAACAGGTCTCTCTGAACCCTTGCTTCTGTGGGCTCTGTGTCTCTACGATGATTCCTGCCTCTCCAGGGCTGCCATCCCAGCACATTTTGCAGCTGCTTCTTTCCCAGCTCTGTTGTTACAGCGAGACTTTGTACTGCTGCTTTAGCCAGTAGCAGAAAGCACGGAGATAAGCAGGAGGATAAGGGGGAAAAGTTCCATAGTGAGCATGGCAGAGAAGTTTAGTGTAGATGTTTTCCCTCTTTCTGACAGTAGCTTCTCTCCTTCATTGTTACAGGCAAGTGATTTTTTTCTGTGCTCTTTCTGCATTGTTAGCAGGGACATCTCTGGGTCTGTGTTGCTGCTTGTATACACTGGCATAAAAATGTGTTTACATATTGCATAATTCTAAACCAAGGAACAAACTGGAAGGTCAAGCAGATAGAAATTAAATGGAGAAAGAATGAATGGAGTATTTAGTGTGGAGTTTGTCTGCATGTGTCTTGTGTTTATTGAGCTGACAAAATTAGCCTGTTTGGATTATACACACATAATTTTTTTTTTTTTTCCAAGGGACTTACAGCTATTTCGAGACTGGTAACCCCTACTATAACATTATCTCAAAATTTCTGTGCCTAATGACTGAAGACTAATCCTCTGGATTTCACACTTGTCCATGTTAAATACCCAGCCCCACCCAAATGCTATATTTTTATACTTGTACCATGGAGTATTATTGCGTTACCTAATCGAAAGGAACACATGTATGCAATCCAGAATAACACATTTCTGAGATGATAAATATTAAATGGTCATCATAAATCTGTCCTCTTAAAAAAATAAGAAAAGAGAATAGAAAATTGCACAGAAGATACCCATTTTCATTATGGTTTTTGGGCCATAATAGCTTCAGCCTGTTCTAAAGCCAGAGTATGAATGATGAGCAGTTGAAATCCAATTTGAATTCATAATACCACATTTCATTTACACTACCACCTGTCAATAGGAAATAGACTGAGATATATCTCCTGAGATATCCATAGGGAATGCTCATTTATAATTAACCTTTTTTTTTAAAAAAAAAAAAAAAAAACAAAAACACAACAAAATATTTTTCATTGCAATGGATTGTTTGTGCTGTTTTGCATTTTAGCAACAGTCCCTCATTAGAAAGTAGTTGAATTTTTATCTAATATCCTCTGTGAAATATAACAGAAAATTCCCATTATGTTTTCTGTAGTTTGCTGTCCATCCCTTTCTCCCTTTTGTCTGTGCCCACATTAACACCTAACCCAAAATACAAGTGGAATGGCTTCCTCAAATTCTTGAAAGCTCCAAGTAATATCATGCAGGTTTAGGTCAGAATATCTAGCATAAAATGTAACTAGTGCAGGTCTGCTTTTTGAAAGAGGATGTCAAAAACAGATGAAATGATTATGAAAGTGGGCATTGGCACAGATTTAACCTAGTCATTATTCTCATTAGACTGTAATTTTGGGTTCCTCTTTAGATGACAGCACATGATGAGAGCTGACATCTACTTTGAATTCATATTATCATGCTTAACATGTTCAACTAATATTTTCCAACAGCTGAAAGTGCAAATGCATGTCTTCTAAGATGTTCATATAAACACTGTTCATATCTATCTATCCACAAACACTGTGGATAATACAGATGGCTGGTACTTAAAATTTGGGAGATAAAATAAGAGTTCTTCTGAATACGAACATTGGAGATTGATGGGGAAAAGAACACACAAAATCAAACCATTTAATGATTTTTGTCCCCCATTCAATTTTATACTTCTTAATTCCAGAAGCAATAAAATTTATTTCAGTGTTGACACATCTAAGAGGATTATACTAGTTTGACAAAGCTCCTGAGTCTTTCAAAATCTTTCTTGAAAAGACATATTCAACTGATGTTTTGTCACTTAATAACATATGGTGAGGAAATAATGCAGCTTCATCAATAATTTCTTATGGCTTCTGTGATGTTTTGCTCTTAACATGAGACTCAAAAAATAATGCTAAATAAAAGATCTCTCTAGAGAAAATTACTTCCCTTTTTCCCTGTGAAGCTTGGAAAAGAAATCAAGCCCAAACGATATGCAAAGTATCTTGGCAGTGGTCTCAGTTTCCAGACTCCCTCTCAGCCCATGCTCTGAAGCAAACTGCATTTTGCTCCTTTGTGTGTTTGCATTTGAAATGCAATGTGATTCTGGAAAAAAACCCATGATTTCTATACCCCAGCTTCTTTTTTTTCTTGTTTATTTTTTTTTTTTTTTCCCCAATCCATAAATCCCTCCAGTTAAGACTTGCTGTTAAGCTAACCACTGTCCCAGCTCACTGGATATTCTTGGCCTGAGTCTCAATATTTCAGCAAAAGCTGCATGAAGTCTTTCTGATCTTGATGATGGTTTGACTATGACTACTGAACATGGATTGTGGTTTTGTCTTTGTTTGTTTTGTTTAAGTGTTGTGTTTGGTTTTTTTGTCTGTGAATTGTGATTAGTGTCTCACAAAGTGGGTTTGCTGGAGTCCTGCGATCTTGAGTTTTCTCATTATATTTCAGTCAACCTCGATGTGTTAAATGGTGGCAATATTAACCCTAATGTTATATAATTTTGAGAGCAAAGGGGAATGTGTTTGTGTGGGACATAATTTATTGTATGTATATTTAGGATGATCTGATATACACAGAATTTCAGAAATTCAGAATGAAAGCATACATACTTCAGAACAATCTCCATCTCAGAATCCTGCTGGATGCCAAAGCACTAGAGGAACTGGTTTCTTTCCTCTATTCTCACACATCTCTTTTACACTCAGCAAAGCAGAGGGACATGCAATTGTACTAGAGCAGCACAGAAATGAAGCCAAAACCAAATTGTTCCCCTTTCCTGCTTCATCCTATACTCTGGAGATTTTGGCATTTGTGTTATTTAAAAGGGCCTTGAAAGCAGCAACACAGTTAGCACTGCAGTCTATAGAATGCAAAACATTTAGGCAGATTTTCATTTTCCAATGGGGGAAATTATCTTCATAGAAGGAAATTAAAATCAAGTCATCTTTTAGGACTTAAAAGCTATAGATTTGAAAATTATAGATTGCCTTTCTAAAATACCATCTACTCACATAGCTGATCTTCTTAGATTGAACCATGGTCAGTTATCAGATACTTGTCCAAATTCAACTATTCTTAATTTTGAAATTCACTTTCACTCAAGTATTCTTCTTCCTGCTTCCTGGTACTGACACTGCTTTGTGAAGAACTGTCCCACACTGACTTTGGTACCTATTCTATCATGTGGCTTTCATCTTTGGAACTGATGAATGAAGCCATTATCCTCAGATAAATCCTGATTCATCTGTGGGAGTAGCTGAACATTTACTCTGTGTCCTACTGTTCTGCCTTTTCAAAGTTCAAAAAACCCTTATAACACTTATCTTGAAACAAGCCACCAAAGTAACAGGAAAGATACTTATTGGATGTGTTTGATTTAAATCACTGTAGCCTGAGGGAGTGCTTGTGGTGTTAAACTTTCCCAGAAAAAGCAGGAACAAGGAAATTCAGGGAAAGTAAATGATATTTTGTGTGAAAAGTTTGTTTGTTTGCAACTCCTTTGCCAAAAATATAACTTAAACTTCTCTGCCTTGTTATAAATGGTTAGGCATGGGATTGCCATGTTTTACCAGCAACTATTAGAATTTTCCTATAAATCCCAGCATTTATGTACACAGATGCACAGTTACACTCCCACGACATTGTGTCTTGGTAATCTGATAAGGCTGAAACACAGCAGCTGCAGCTCATTTTCAGTCCAGGGTGGGTTTAGGTACCACACCTCTTAAAGCAGAACTTCTCCCTTGGCTTGTTATCTCATGCACGCTTCATGACTAATGTGTGCATATGTTTTTCTGCTGGCTGAAGAAAGCCCAGACAACTTTACCAGATGATCAGTAAGTGTCTTTTCCTCTTGATGTTCGTTGTTACACAATAGAGAAAAGATTCCCGTCCTGTGTAGGCTGAGATCAGCAAATCTGCTGTGACCAAGAAGTCAGTTTTTGTCAGGAACTGCTTTCACCCTGAAATATCACATTTATTATGATTAAATAAGAGGTGAATTTCTCTTCTTGATATCGGCCCTATCAAGGATATAGCTTACAGTAGTGAGGACAGAGATCTTTGGGAGTATGTAATGGACCTAATGCATCAAATGTAATGGTGTGAGTGATCTCATACAATTATTTCCAAGGGGTGTTGAGTCCACATGCTATCAGCATTAGTGTGCAGATCCCACAAGAAACCTGAGACTATAATTTCCACATCCAATTCACATAATGGATATGGAAATAGAAGTAATTTCAGATAGTAGATAGATATCCCAAGCCAATAAAAAACATATATAGCTCAATTTCCTCTTCAGCACTGTAACAGAAGGTAAACAGCCTTTCAGATACTGTGCCGTTCTCACATTGCTCTGGACACGTGCAGAGTTATACCTTTGAAAGAATTAGGAATTGTGCAATGTGGAAGGGATCCTTTTAAAATAATAATAAAAAAAAGAAAAACTCAAAACAACAAAACCAAAAAAGCCTGGCTTTTTATGCCTATTGTGATCTTAAAGTTCATGATTTACCATGAGAGGGGGGCACTTTGACAAAAAGTTTCATTTTGGGCTTGCAAACTCGGTGAGAGCCTAACACTGTTTTCAGCAGGAGCCGAACAGAAGCAATGGGAAGAAATTTTCTGACCTGTACAACCAAAAAATATCTTGTTTATTGCAGCAAACAAGTTTCCATTTATATTTTTGCTTGATCAAAGATTGTAAAGTCTTATTTCACAAGGATAAAAAAAGTCTCTGCTTCACTTGTTCCTGTTGAGTGCAGTTCTGTATCCCTTTAGCAGAAGGGTTGAGACTTTGTGTATGTAAAGGAATGTTAACAGCTGAGTGTTTTCTTTATACTGAAAATTTGGGTTAATGATGAAATTCCACACCTATGGATGGATTTTTAATGAGTTAATAAAATATGCAGGATAAATTTAGCTTCAATATACTTTGTAAAAGGGTTAAAGTTTTCTGCCTACATTTATCTTTTTGCTGCTGTTTGTCTCTCTTGGCCAAACATTACTGATTGCAAATTGCTCAGGGCAGCTACGGTGCAGGGAGGCACAAATTTTGGTCTGTCAGTATGTCCACAATAAATATAGTTCATGAGAGCAGCACAAATGTTCAAAGACTTCAATATTTGTTTCAAATTAGTGAATATGGGTCATGTTCTTAGAAAAGCTCTATTTTCAAGTATTAAATAAATGTTTACAAAACCAAGTATTATTTTATAAATCGTTAGTGAGTTCTTTGTGAGATTTGAATAGTAACTGAACATGTAAGGACAGTTTCCTTTGGAAAATACAATAATTTTTAATTGTAATGATAGTGTTTTTTTCATTATATAGATTATAATAATGTATATTGCATTTGTAAAATTATAATAATTTCAACTGTGCAATTCTTCTGTATTCACATGAATCTGTTATAGTACTAGTTACTGGTTTATGCTACGGCTAACTTGAACATACATTTTACACAAATTAGAAAACTGAAGTTCTCATACGTTTATGAGAAAATCATGGTATTTGAGTTTGGTCACTCATCTTCCAACTTTGTGTATACATGCAGAGTAGGGTGTATGTGATGCAATTATAAGTGATTAAAAAACAGAGTGAAGTTTGCAGCTTGCTCTGAAATTGTGCAATTTGTTGCTTTCTTGTTGACTGGCAGTTGGATTTTCATGAAGATGAGGAGAGGACTTTTTTATTAATGTTTGTTTCTTTGAAAGACAGTGATCACAAGTGAAACTTGTAATACAAATCTATTATTTTTGATGAAATTTTAATTCTGGGATGTGCAGTTTATTTAAAATACAAAGGTCAAAAGAGTAGATCCAAGATGCAGGAGGAGCTATATTAATGACCATCCTCTTCTTCTGTAGCTATTATCTTTTAGGTCTCTTTCATGATCAGAAATATTTAATAACTTCCCTAAATTTGGACTCATTCTAAAAAAAGCAAAATTTCCGCTCTCCAACTGTTAAATTTCCTAAAGTCCATACCATATATATTCTCATCCTCTACTGGATTTGGTTTTCATTGGTGGTGGTTGTTTTGGGTATTTTGATCCTTTTCTGGCTAATGTAGTGCAGGCTAGAAAGCTCCCCTTAACACTTAAGAAATCTGGTTTAGAGAAAGAAGATTCTCACTTTTTAACGCAGAAGAAATTTCAGATCAGTTTATCAACATGTTCTTCTCTCAGATAGTCTATGTAAAAAATATTCTGATGATATTTCAGAAATTTCATTTCTGGAAATGATTAAGCCTTAAAGTCTTGAAGTTCAGATTGGGTGGGATGAAAGTTTCTCATGTTCCTTGAGTTTATGGACTAGGATCAAAGTTCTGTGTTCTGTGTGTTTACAGTTTGCACTGGGGATAAGCAAGTTAAAAATATATATTTTATCAACTTTTTCTGAAGCTGTAAAATTTTGTTCTACTTTCCGTAATTTGCACAGTTTTGAGGAGTTATTGAACATCAATCCTTTAATGTTTTAAAATATAGTTTGTAAATTCACCCATACAGATTTATTTATGTCAAGTCTTTGAAATTTAGAACCTTGCTTAAAATATTAAGTCAAGAAACAAACCAGCTTTTCCCTCATCCATCTCTGCGGACCAATGCAATAGGGAATTATGCATTTCCATCTGATTTTCATAGTTATATATTTTGGATCAAGGAAAAGCATACACTGTATGACAGCTTCATTATAAGCAGTGTGAACAAATAATAAGACTGTTCTGTATCATGCAAAGCTAAACTCTACTTGATCACGCTAATATAAATCACTTGTAAAAGCAACTGTATTCCAGTTCAAAACAGGTGCAACTGATTGAACACTGGTTTAGGTCCATTGACTGCATAAAGCTTTACAAAAATACCTTCATCCAGTTCCTGCAGAGTAATGTTCATGTCATCCTTTTTGTGTGCAGTGTATGAAATGTGTACTGTTAACACTGTACCAGGGATTTTCTGAAGGGAACCAGCCATTGCTTGAGAAGCAACTATGCTGAAGAAAGGAGCCACAATTCTTTCCTTCTCCTGTCCTTAGCTTACTACTGAGAGGCTGAGCATAAAGCATTTTTGCCATTGGGAAAATGCAATTCTTCCTCATTGCAGAAGTGCACTACTTGATCTTATGGGCGTTTAGTATTTTATGACTTCATCTCAGCTTCTTCATTACTTATAAATCACTGACACTTCATACTTAAGCAATTAAAACAAGTAACAATTAGCTTATTACCCCCATGATCCACTGCAAAATAATTGCACTAGAGAATTCGTTTAACATAATAAAATGAAGAACATTAGAAATCATTTCGTGCAGAGCCAGCACTAGTTTGACAATGAGCTTTATGGTGGTTGAGTACCTTATGCTCTACTAAAAGCAAATAGATTTTTCATTATTGCAAGCCACTCATATAAAGCCAGCATGGCAAACTGTGATTCTAAGTAAAGAGTAAATAATCACACTGGCAGAATGTCTTCCTTCAAGTTAAAAAAGTCCAGCTTGTTGTTTTTATCTTTTTTTCTTTTACATCTTTGAAGGCACAGAATTATTAGGTGCACTAGAAGTATATGTAGGTGTACTAAGAGGATGTACTTACGCTAAATAAGTAAAAAGGTTTTAAAAGTAGATCAGCAGTGCTAACTGTCTTAAAATTCATTATGGGTCAGTCATGTGCACAATACTAAATTGAAGGTCCTGAGAATGAGAACCTGGAATTTCTCAATATCTGATTTCACAAAGCCTTTTCTTAGGTACTGCAAAAACATGTGGATGAAATCTTGCCATATTTCACCCAAGTTAAGACCTGAATCAAACCCTAGTGAAGTGGTTAGTATCTTTCTCAGTGGCTTTCGTGGGTAATATCTTCTCTCTTCTTGAATGCAGTGCTGGCTCAGTATTGTGTCATGGGAAACCATTAGCCAAGTGTCTTAGGAAATAGTGTAAACAGCCTGTGTATACAGCTGTCTATTTTACTGACCTCTACATTCCCCTAAATGCTCTTTACCCTGTCAGATTTAATACCTCTTATTTCTTCAAATATTACTACATTTTCTATGTCTTTTCAGATACTTCACTGAAATAAGTTTATAATTTCCATTTCTTTTTTTCCTATGATTTTGTTTACCATTTTCCCATACCATTGACTGATCTGACACCTGCAAATTCCTTCTTAGAGATGGTGTTTTCAGAGACCTTGGGAATTGACCATTTTGAAATCTACCATTTTACTTATTCATTTCCATGGAAAGTGAATACATTTGGAAGCAGAATCCTACTCAGTAGAACTTCTTGCTGCTCCTTCCCAAAAATGTGTGCATCTTGGAATTGCCTCGTTAAATGATTTATTTAACATTAAGCCTGCTTGATATGGAATTTATGTTCTTATTACCAGGCATATGGGAACTGTTTCTGCCAATTTCTTCAGGGAAGTAAGACATCAGATGCCCTTTGCTTCTATTCTCATGCACTGACTTGTTTGGGACAGAGCCTGCTGCTATTTTGCTTCCAATAAAAGTGTACAAAGTGATGCAGTAAGACAAGGCAAGTGTGCAGTTGAGCTAACAGGAGATGAAAATGAATGGCTCCAAGAAGAATGCCAGTAGAGTTCACTGCTTTCTCTGGTGACTCGCAAGGAGTCAGAGGCTGATTTGTGATTCTGTTTCAGAAAAAGCGCAGTAGCAGTTTAGGAGAAGGGAGACTTCCATGTGGCATGGCATCAGGTCTGGCTAGAATTGTATCCAATGTATCCCTTCCTTCCTAGACACACAGTTCCCAACATGTTTGATTGTTAGTTGTCTGAAAATGTTGTTCCAAATCTCTTAATTTCTTTCAGTTTATGTTGTTTAATTTCCCCTAACAGACAACTAAAATTAGTTTGAGAGGAAATTTAAATCAGTGCTCTACCCAACATTGTCCTACTATATGAAGTGACAGTACCAGTGCAGGAGAAATGATAAAAAAGAATTCTAAAAGCATGATTGGAATTAGTTGAGAGTTTATTGTAAAGCCTGAATTAAAGCATGTTGTGTGAAGTGTATTTTGAAAGGTTACATTCTGAATGTTTATATCTTGAAGAAAAACACACCAAACAATTATTCAATTAGCAAGACACTTTAATTAATTTAGTAATTATTACTGACATGAAGACAGAAGAATATAAATGCAGAATTTGAATATGTTATTTCTGTTAGGATCATTTGTTCAGCTTTTTAGAATACATAAGGTAAGTTACTCAGCAATACTAGGAAATCAAAACCATATTAAAAAGAAGAAATGCCCTTTCCACTGCCTTTTATTGCTCTTTCTATTTGGAAGAAAGAGCATTTAACCTCTGTATTAGCAGTGATGATAATGGTAGGTAGTACAGCATAATCTTTCAGAGGAAGCCTACAAAAAGCCATTTACAAATATGACAAGTAAATAATACATAATTAGTCAAGTTTTCGGCATTTAGTGACGTAAAAAAAAGTAATGAACATTTCAATTTGAAGAAAGCATTGAGCAATTATTCTAGTTCTTTCTACAACGTATTAGGTTTAGAATAACTATTGTAAGTACTTGTGTTGGTTTTGCAGGGCCTGGTTTTTGGTAGCAGGGCGGCCACAGAGGTGGCTTCTGTGAGAAGCTGCTGGAAGCTTCCACCATGTCCAGGAGAGCCAATCCCTGATGGCTCTGAAGATGAACACGCTGCTGGCTAAAGCTGGGCCAATGAGAGAGGCTGGTAACACTTCTGTGATAACATATTTAAGAAGAAAATCGAATCAAAGTGGGGGCAGTCTTAATTGCAGCCAGAGAAGAGGAGGAGGTGAGAACATGTGAGGGAAACAACATGGAGACACCAGGGCAGTGAAGAAGGAGGGGCAGGAGGTGCTCCAGGCGCTGGAGCCGAGGTTCCTCTGCAGGCTGTGGTGATGGCCATGGTGAAGCAGCTGTGCCCCTGCAGCCCATGGGGATCCATGGGAGATGCAGAGATCCACCCACAGGCCCTGGGGGAGGTGCCCACGCCAGAGCGGGTGGGTGCCTGGAGGAGGCTGTGATCCAGTGGGAGACCCGGTGGGGAGAGAGGGCCCTGCTTCCAGGCTGGAGCAGCCTGTCCTTGGAGGACTGTACCCCATGGAGGAGTGACCCACACTGCAGCAGTTTTGGGAGGACTGTGTGCCTGTGGGAGGGTCTCACGTTCCAGTAGTTTTGGGAGGACTACTGCTTGCGAGATTGGAACCACGCTGGAGAAGTTCACGGAGAACTGTCTCCTGTGGGAGGTGTACTAGTTTGAAAACAAACCAGTGGGAGGCACCAAGTCAGAATAACACTTTAATAGGGAAATTAAAAAAAAAGTAAAGGCAGAAAACACTGGTTTAAACTGACAGAGTCAGGATACAACCTGACACCCTGTGAGTCAGGGTGGCGGTAGCAGCACGATAGAATGGTGGCTGCCGTCCTCCTGAAGTGGAGGATGTGGCTCTGTTGAAGCGGTGATCCTGTAGAAGGGTCTGCTCTTCCTCAGAAGGTCCAGTGGTGGCTATGTAGCTCCTGTCCTCTGGGAATCCGGTGGAAAGGGGTGTCTGTGGTGTTCAGAATCTCAGATTATATCCAGGATTAAATGCTTGGTTCCTCCCTCTGGCTGGAGCATCTCACAGTGGGATAATGAGTCATGAGGCCAGGCATTGATGGGCCATTAACAGAAGATAGTCCGGAGGGAGGAGGCCAGGAAACAGTGCCCCACCTGGTTTCAACAGCTCATGGGGATGGTAATAGAATACACTGCAACCCAGGACAGGAGGTACCCCATGGTCTCACAGGGAAAGGACTCCCCTTGAGTCTTCTCCCAGAGCAGCAGAAGAAAACCTTCGTCGACAAACTGACCAAACCCCCATGCCCTGTCTCCCTGCACTGTTGGTGGGAAGGAGGGAAGGACTGGGGGAAGAAAGGTGTTTTTAAGGGCTTATTTTGCTTCTCATTATCCTCCTCTGATTTTGTTAGTAATAAACTCACTTTGTATCTCTAAGTTGAGCCATTTTGCCCTTGGAGTGATTTCTCCTGGTCCTTAACTCATGGACTCTTTGTTAAATTTTCCTCTCTTCTGCCCAGTTGTGGCAGGGAAGGGTGAGTGAGTGACTTTCGTGGGTGCCTGGCATTTGGCCAGTGTCAAACCATGGCAGTACAATACAGGAAAGTTGCATATTTATTACTTTTCAGACTGCCTTTATTTCTGGTATTCTTCAAAGAAATTCTTTGTGAGAATAAATTACAATATGTTATTGAAATACTTCCTGTTTTATGAAAGTAGCAGTAAATTTGTCTCCTTACTGACACAGCTCCCATTAGGGTGAGCCTGATCTAATTTTCCCACCTCCTGGGCTGCTGTTTGCACGTTTGCAGTGCAGGTGGTTTCCCTCGCCCATTCATCAGTTGTGTCTCGGAGCACCATTCATCAATAGGGTCTCAATGGAGCTGTATCCTTGGATAATCCCTGGATTATCTAATCTATTTTAATTTTAGATGAAATACTGATGTTCTTTTCCCCCTGGGTGATGACAGTAATGGGAATTGGTTACTAAACAGTCTTTTTGAAACAGAAGTGTTTGGATATTTTTTTCGTTTATTTCTGCTTTGTTTTTGTTTTGTTGTTTGGGTTCTGTTAATGAAAAATATTATAGAAACCATGAGAATAAATTTCCTAGATTTCTTCTAAAACTTATCTGTCCCTGCCAATGGGAAGACTCAATTCTGAAGAATCACAACCAGACCATCTTTCCTCATGAGAGTATCTCCCTGCACAATTTCAGAAAAATAACTCCGTTTTGGGTCTAGTAAAAAATAACTTCTGCTCCTTCATGTTGCCCTGATCTGTCCTCCTCCCACAGATTCATGGACCTGCAAAAGTCAAATATCTCCCCTAAAGTATTAAGTAGTAGTTATCTGAGTTACAGAAAATATCTGAAATGATTTCTTTAGATTGCATTATACTTTGAACAGTGATATTTCTGCCTTCAATCACATATCAAGCTTTAATGAACAATTATATTTTTCCTCTGAAATATTCTGGGTTTGGTGTTAATATGTGTTTACCACTGTCAGTGTATGAGTTCTAGTGGCAACATTTTTACCAAGCACCCTTTTGGAAATGTTGGTTTTGATTCTTCATTGATTTAGAGTATCTGAAAGGTTTTATCCTCATTGGCTCTTTACAGCAATAGAGATTCCAGGAACATATTTATTATTGGTTTGTTTTACAGTTTTCTGAACAATGTCAGTGAGTGAGCAGCATATATCAGGTGCTTGAATTAGTCATTTATTCTGAATATACATATAACTGCATTAATCAAACCCATAATTCTGCACTGAACCGTCTCATTTCCTTAGTATACCATAGATGTTGGTAAAAAAATCTTTCTATTTTTGCATTTGTCTTGCAAAAGTGAGGATGGAAGGTACTCTGACAAAAACATTTCTAAATACCAGCCTGTCTTTCTGTAGTAACAGATAATACTTGAATAAAGACACTGAATTCCAAGTACAAGGTGCTCATTATAAACATTTTAAAGAAACATAATAATTTATTATTTGCCAGTGACATATATAAGTGGTCGTATTTGATATGGACAGCATAATCAGTTAGTTATTCTACAAAGTATATATATAGAGAAGCAGGCCAATCATCTCATTTCTTCTTTTATGTGTTTTTAATAACATGACTTTCTCAATCAATTCTAAAAAAAGCTCCTAAGCCAGCTGGAAAGTGTAATTGCCAGGGAGTGTGCTTCATCCCATTGTCCAGGTTGTAAATAAGGACATTAAACAATATTGGCATGAGTGTCTGAGTGACACCAGTCACCAATTGCCTTTTCTACCACTGGCAAAGCTGACCCTTCCAGCCTGAGAGCCCAGCCAGTCTTCCATCCACTGTGTCATCCATTTGTCCTGTCCATGTCTCACCAGCGTGGCTGCAGGAAGTCTCTGGGGCACTTTGATTTCAGCATTGCTCTTGAAACTGCACAGCAGCCACTGGACCACAGCATCTGTCAGGCTGGAGGAGTCTGGTTCCTCTCCCCTCCCTGTCACCTTCGGTCCTATCCCTGCTTCCCCCAGCAATACTTTGGTGGCAGCTTGTTGTTAATTGCCTGTCTAAACCGAAGAGCACGAGGGAGGTTTGGGATGTTTCAAGGCTTCCTCAAGGAACTGTGCTCAGATCCACAGAGGCAAAATGATCAGATGAGATCATTCTGAGTGAAGATTTGGATCTCTGGGTGAAGTCTGAATACCATCCCCTTAGGCCACTGGGTGGTATTGGCATAAGAAACCCTAAGAATAAACATGAAGAATTTAATAAAACTGTTCAAACTGGCATGCTGCAATTAACAGAGCAGGGATTTTCCCCCTACATTTTTCAGTTTCCTAAGTAAACTCCTATTTTATTCTGAAGCGTCAAATTTGCCTAGAAATGCTATCTTTTCCAAAGAGACTACAAGGATATCTTCAATTATACCAGCATATATTACCACTGTTCCTATTCAAACTAGTTACAGAAGAATTTGCATGCCTTTCCAAAGTTAGAATAGTTTTTCTGTTCTTTTTACAAGATCTGCTGCTGCACTGATGTTCCTTCAACCCTGCATTCTCTTTTTCCCAAGTTAGGTGGTTACGAATATTTAAAATATAAGTACAATACTTAAAACCTTTTAGACCATGCAGTACTGTAAACTCCAGGATGGATTTTACTCTGAGCTCTCTACTTCATGCTTCAGCAATGCGTAGTTTAGCAAGAATCTAATAATGCATAACAATGTTATACAAAATTAATGTAATAAAACCTTGGAGCAAATTGTCCTGCCTATGTACAATTAAGAAGCAGAAGCCTCCAGAATTTTAATGCTGTTGGAAATGAGGGATTTGTAAATGGGTTGTTAGCTTTACCTAAAGTTCCCTATGAGCCTCCTGATTTGTAATATATATGTTTTTAAAAACCCAAACCCACCAGCAGCTACACATTTAACCAAACTATAACAGGAATAACTAATGTAATAAAGGATGATAAAGGCAGTTATTGAACCTGTCATAATTTCTTTCTTAGATGATTTGGTTTGTTTTTTTTTTTCACTTGTTTATTGGTTGATGTTGCTGAAGTGTGGTCTGTGTAGCTCTTTTGGTAAAGACGTTCAGTGTTTGGATATTTATCATGGGGAGGCACACACTCAGCTGAGGGGTATTAATATTATTTTGAAACAAATTACAAATACAGTCATGGAAAGAGGTATATGTACTTCTATATTTGCTTTATCAATGATGCCTTCTTATGCATTCTGAATCAATAGATATGCAGCAACTCAAGCACATCCAGTGCATTTATTTGTCACATGATCATAAGAAATGAAATTGAGAGAATCCTGAAAAAACCCCAACGCTGTAATTGTACAAGTATAATAACGTATTTGAAACAGTGAGCGAGGATACTCTTTAAATAGCACATTTTCTTCTGAGGATTTTATTTCTTAATAATATTTGTAAAAAAGGTGACAATTGGCAAAAAATATAGATCTGTCTAATAACTTTAATTGTCCTGTGCATCTTCTGAGGTCTGTATCCTGTTTCTCAAAGAAAAGGATGTGTAAGATCCTTTTCAAATTGTCTTCTTTTGAGGATTCAGAGAGAGCAGAACCAACCCCCTTGCTCCACTGTGTTCACTTCCCTGAACAACTTTTGGACATACTAACTTTTAAATTTGGCAATTACCACCTATCCTGCCACCTTTGAACAACTTTGACCTTTGCAATTTGTATTAGGAAGTATAATGACTACAGCTGACTGGCATTAATTTTTCTGAGAAATATTTTGCAGAAGAAAAAATGTTAGAAAAAATCCCGAGTGGGATGGGAT